>OX453056.1:19471232-19877717 GCA_949699795.1 Spicauda simplicius
CAAAACAAAAATATTGCCCAACTTACGCAGGCGGACAACAAATCAGGTCATATCAATATACTTTTCAGTAAGGGGCATTCGCGTCCTACGAATACGTAACGCGGCGACGTTGTGAGTTTAACATATCAATAATGACTCGATTACTCGGCCTTATTCATAAAAATAAATTACTTAAAATTTACGTAATGCGAGTTTATATCACAAAGCGAACGAACTAAGTGATAAACTCACAGAACATAAATAATGAGTTTTCTTTTTATGAATAAAGATGCGTATATGCGATTGTAGCTACCCATAAAGTGCAGTAGGTACATAAACGCTGTGTCTTGTTATACCCAAGTGTATAAAAAAACCTTAATATCTTGTTTTTACTCACATGTTGTATTTTGTATAAACACTTATAATACTTAAAATAATTTTACCTAATTTATGTAATTAACATTTATAACGTAAAGATACTCTATCAACATCCAGCTATGAGATTGTCAAAAAGTGTGTAAGTAATGACAACAGCCCCCACAAATACGCTTGTGTATGTTGTTTATTTTTTAAACTGTATCTTTGTCATTATATCTAGGGGAAAGATTCTAAGGGAACATACATGTTCACCATAAAATTCACCATTGTTTGACTATAGTGGGGCTAAATATATGGTATTTTATATTTATTTATATTTTGGTATTCAAAATCAAGTAAAAGGCACAACATACACAATGGATATATAAAGAACTACGCATAAATTTTAAAGGTGTTAATATCAGAGAAAAGTAGGAAAATAACCGAGTGACCATTTCTATTGAAGAATCACTTGCTACAAGACTGATTTATTGCAATCGACCGGTCAAGGATTTAAAGCAGTTTATAAACTACGGCAAGAGTCGTATTAGTTAGAAGTGAGTAGCACCACACGTACATATGATTATGATACTATAATCGACGGAAAGGAGCGACATAGTTTGAAATTGGTTTCTGGAAGCTTTACAAGTGCGTCTAGCTATCCGTACATATTTGAACGATGTAGATAACTTCGTTATAGTTTGATATAAATAGTTTATTTTTATTATATTTTATGTGCAATTTGTAATTATATTAGAAATTCGGATTATTTGTTTAAATTTTAATATTATATCATATATTTTTTAAAAAGAAAACGAAGAGAAACTAATTATTACAAATGAAATAAACCATCTAAATGGCCGTGTGAGTCATGGGACCCAAAACACTGGCGGCATTAGGTACCTTGTTGATGAACTAGTATAGTATATTTATAATAGTTTATTTAATACTTGCTAGTGTTACTTATTCATAACAATTTTAATTATAAAGGGTATTATAATGTCCAGTGACAAATAATATGAAGCATTGTTTTACTTAGATAAAATATACTGTGAAATAATAGCTTTAAATGTTGTTCCTAGGGGCCCTAGAATAAGTAATGATTGAAAATAGTGGTCCCTAAACAGTTAAAACTCGATAATAAACGCAAGATGAAGCTAAACTTGATATTAATCATAGTACAACTTGAATTAAATAGTTCATGATTTTTAATAGAATATATTTTTACACTGAAAACATCTAACGTAGGAATTTCCAGACACATTAATGTATAGTATTCACACGTTGACTTTTAAACATTGTTAAATTGTATGTTTGATTATTTGTTATGATTCCACGGACAAACAGAAGAGCCGAAAGTAGAAATATGTATTTCGCAAATATTACGAAAGCGTTTACAGAGTCTTAACCACGTACGTAAAATACGTAATTACGCTAGACAGGTAAAACGCCCTTCATTAGGTTGGAAATAGTTCAAACACCATTCTCCTTGCAGGCTTCTCATTTTCAGGGTGCATAATTGCAACTTAAACATATTCACAAGTAAATTAATAATACATTTGGCAACTACTATCATCATTACATAGTATAAAACAAAGTCGCTTCCTGCTGTCTGTCCCTATGTATGCTTAGATCTTTAAAACTACGCTACGGATTTTGTGGCAGTTCAAAAGGAAGGTTTTTATGTATAATACTTATAGAATAGAAACACCGATAGTTTTAGATTTTTTACTTTTAGGCGGAAATAAGTTCGCCGGGTCAACTAGTCCTATCCTACTTAATATTATAAATGCGAAAGTTTGTGAGGATGTATGTGTATTTGTTATTCTTTCACGCAAAAACTACTCAACGGATTTGGTTGAAACTTTACAGTAGTATAGGTTATACATCAGAATAACACATGGACTATAATTTATACCGATTTTTTTGTAATTAGGTTATAATATAACGAGAAATACCAGGTTAGTCGCAAAAAAAGTTGTCCTCTGAGAGCTATCTTCGCGTACGCTGCCTAAACCGTTGGAGATATCCAAATATAATGTACCGTGGAATTGTTTGGCTCACATAGATCTAAATAAAAGTCCGCGACAGCATATGTCTATATTTTACGTATAACCCACAATAACTCTTTTTGTACTTTAAAAATTTAAAAAATATGAAGTTGATGTTTCCATGGGTTTTATACAAACTAAATATAAATCCTTATCAAAATAAATGATTTCAAAAAATCAAGCATCTAATAAAGATTGAATCTGCCTTTTACACCATGTAAATTGGATAAGTAGTTTAGAAGATATTACGAGTATAACATATTGCGTAGTCAATTGATTGACCGGCAGTACGCGCCGTGCGCCGCCGCCGTATACAATGAAGTTGTATGATATCATTATTTGAATGGTTATAAAACACAGAGCAAAATATGAAAGGTAAATGACGGCCCTGTAGTTCCGGGAATAAGGCTATGGTATCCCCTGTTTGTGGTAAGAGGCAACTAAAAGGAGGCTTTCGGGGTTGCGGGCGGCTAGACTGGGAGCTCCAAACACCCAGTCAGCAACTTCGGGAAAGATGTCAGCATGTGTGGTCGCATGCTATCGTGAAAGCCAGGATGGACAGAGCTTGAACCATCCAGCCAGGAGATCCCGGGAAGGACGGTGGTGCACGTGTGGTCGCATATCGTGGTAAAGACCAGATGGAGTGGTGGGCCTAGCCGCTCACTTGGGAGGAGCCCGATGGGGCAATGCACTTAGAGGACTCCAGTTGTGTTACTTTGAAGATCCCGGAGTCCTGGTGCTATAAGAATCCCACATAACCCTGCGTCGCTCCCACGGCGTATGGTACCTTTTGAAGGTTTCTCCCTCGACAAAAAAGAGAAAAAAGGTCAATGAGAATGAAACAGTGGAAAGGTTAAATATGTTATTCAATCGTCATCGACCTTTTAATGTTACAGAACTCGGCACATACCTATGTCAGATTAGCAGTAGTTTAGGTCGTAGTTGACCACGCTAGCCAACTGCGCGTTGGTAACCGTCACGCGTTTTGAGACCCTTTAAAACTTTTAATTTCAGAGTAAGCATTAATATCTGTTGCCGACAAAACTAATTCAAGTTATTATACGTGTCTGTGATTTGAAATTAGAACACACTGATTTAGGCGATTAGCACACGGCACCGCGCACCGCCGCGAATAGCGGTGCCCCGCGCGGTAAGGCGGTTTACGCACCTGTACGCGCGGAGGGACCGATCATCAAAATAAACTTTTCGACATCGAAATTCATTTTATTAAATTGCAACACGGCCTGCATCAACGATGATCCGCGCGGTTAGGCGCCAGCCCGTGTGTGAGGCGCCGACCCACCGCACTGTCGTTCGCGCGGAGACATGGTGGTGATGAGAACACCGCTGGACCGCGCGGTCGGTCGGTGTACGTGTGTGAGGCATCAACGGATTTATTAGACCCCAATACAACATGAGATCCGCTTCACCGCCTACCGCGGCAGTGAGCGGTACCGTATGTTAATCGCCTTAGGAAGTAGGGCAAGAGTTCAATCTGAAGTCAATCACAGATACTCCCGAGGACTATGACGATCGCCTCATATAAAAGTGAGCCGGCAGGCACACCCTTCTAATGAAACACAAGAACTGCTTCACGGTAGAAATAGGTGCGGCGGTGATGCCTCCCTGGTTGAACCATTGCTCTACCACCTTGGAAACTTTATGTGGCAGACTAAATTCCACGCGAGCGAATCCGCGGGCAAAGGCTAGTAATATATAAAAAGGTTATAAATATAGGTAGGTATCGTACCACTTTCGGTCGATTTGAACCGCGAATGGTAAGTTCGAATATTAGGAATTTTCGTAATTATGTTAATTATTATATTGATTTCTATTTTTTTTTAATTTTGTCCGTCTGATTGTATGTTTAAAATACCATCATAAACAATTCAAAATTTATTTACACATTATGTGTTATGAGGTAAGGTTTAGACTTTATTTCATTACAATTTATTTAAGCTATCATATAATTATTGTCTACAATACAAAGTCAGAAGTGAATTATGTAATATGTGTAAATAAAAACAAAAAAAAAATGTATAAAAATATTGAAGGCATAAAATGGAAGTCAATAATAAAGAACCGTTTTCTGAAACGCGTTAATCGGCGTGGCACTAGTAGTTAAACATAAGGTACCTACTAGAGGTGAAGTCGTCTAAGGCAAGATGCGATCAATCAAAGCATAATGCTCTCGGGACGCCAGGTGGGGTTAAACTTATACAAGCAATTATAAGAAGCCCATGCGGCACGATATTGACTAAGATCGTTTAATAAGTTAGTGACAGAAAAGCTATCTTTGAAGTTAAATTACAAAATCCAAGATATGGTATGTACGCTTTATCACGTAGCATCAATTCTCTGCTCTTGGACTTGAGACGAATATTGATTTGATATATTGTAATAATTACGAAAGAGATTAAATAACCGTCACATATTTACTGGATTTGAAAAGTGCAAGGAGGGCAAAGTAATTAGTAAATACGTCGGTTGCCATACGAGATTGTACATCTACCTTTAGAGTATGGTATCAAGGTCAATCGGCCAGCAAGATCAATGCGATCGAATTACGAGCAGTTAAACGTTCCAATTGTGCTTATCCCAGGACGTCCATCTTCATCAAATCTATTTCTTTCTGCAATTCAACGTGATTGAGTGTTCCGGCCGTTAGCGCATGAGCGTGACCTTCTCAACGTAACCGACTAAGAGGATCAAGTTGGAATTTCGATTGCGAATCAATATAATATCCGTCACATCGTCACAGTTTCATGTGCCGCATATTGGACAACCATTGCTAATATCATAAATGTGAACTTAAGTTTGTGTGATACGCTGTTACGGACAAAACTACTCAACCGATTATCATGAAAGTTTGTATACATATTCTTAGAGGTATTAGAAAAAACAGGATACTTTTAAGATAGGATAATTTTATTAAAAAATATATACATTTTGTATAAAAAAATATATATGTTGTCCGGCTAATTTAAAAACCTCTTTGACAATATGGAAAAAAGTCGTAACAATGTCGCAATAACGTTGGGCTCAAAGGGGTTGAGTTTTTATGAAGGGAATTGGAAGCGCGTCGCCGGGCAACGGCTCGTTTTCGACAGCGTGGCCGGTTAATTGGTCGCATTGTCGCGATGATCGCGTATCCGGGCGAAGGATTTTCGCTAACTTAAAACGATTTTATAGGGTTTCGAGATCGATGTGGAAACTGCCTGTCGATACTAAGCGCGTCGGTGTTGTTCATAAATCTCCAGTTGAAGAGAGAAACATCATCTGGATCTGCTAGCGTGTATCCCAATCAAAACGCTTGCTTACAATAGTTATTTGAACTTTGTTTTTTGTTTAAGGTTGAAGTAGCAAACGAGCATGCAGCCCACTTGATAGTGGTCACTGCCGCCCATGAACATTGGTAACCAACGTCATACAGAATTCTCTTTGATCTCAATCATAAATGCTAACTCCGAGGCAATCGTACCTTTTCTTCGAATCGCAATAACTGCTTCACGGTACAAACAGGTATTAGAGGTGGTACTTCCGTTGGGCCGTGCTAGTATCCTATCACCTCGAAAAAATAATTATGACAGGCGAGCGGATCGTTCGGCTGTCCTACTTGTTTTATAAATGTCCGATTTTTAATTTGACGCGCCTCTAAAGTCTAAACGTTTTTTTGAAAATAACTCAAGACGTTTCCCTGTCCGCATGTGGTACGATAGTAAGAGAACTTACCCAAAGCACGAGACCATTTCAAGGGGAAGAGGGGTTTCAAAATTTCACGTTTAGTCCTAGAGAGGCGCGGTAGGGTTTAGGTTTTCGTCATATAGTCAATATCCCCTTGAAGAAATCTCTTACTTCTTAAAGCAATATTCACATATTTCATTTATAAATACCGATACGCATGCCCTTTCGGTTAGTTAAAAACTTTTAATTAAGAAAAATATGAGCTAAATTATTATTTTTCAACTTTCTGTTGGCAAATATGGATTAAAAATTGTATTTAAGAATTGTTACGTGAAATTTACGTGATTTACCTAAGAGGAAAGGAGGGAAGAGGGGTCAAAATTGGCAAGAATAGGCCACGTGGTTTGTCTTTGTTCCCTACCATAGAAGTTATGTTCCCTAACATAGTTGAAGGAGGTAGAACCAGTGTAGTTCGACCGGGGAAGCACCACCGCAACACCTATTTCTAGCGTGAAGCATTTCTTGCGTTTCGATGGAAGAATGTGGTTGCCGGCACACTTTTATTTGAGGCGACCATCATAGTCGTCGGAAGTAGCAACGTAGGTATCTGTGATTAACCTCAGTTAAAACCCACGTTTTATGTGAAGTTGCTTATAGATTTCGATGGGCGGTAGTGACCATATACCATCAAGTGGACTGCACGCTCGTTTGTTACTTCAGTCAGATAAAAAAAAAACATGACATTTTTGACCGACTTCGATATACTGTTTACTCACTAGGAGGAGGACTTCCTCTTCCGCGTGGCACTGGCGGGTGTCTGGGCCGGTGCGGCGGGCGCGGCCGGCGCGGGGGGCGGTGGCACCGCCAGCGCCGTCTCGCACGTCGCCATCTCGAACCCGTCCGAGCTGGAAACACATACGATACATTTATATGGACACTATAATGCATGATAAGTACAACTAAAGAACGGCTCACTTATATATCATAGGGCCATTTTAGTCTACGGGTGATCCCACCCCACACAAAATCGGCATCATTCCTGATACCGTTATCTAAGGATTAAGTTGGTACCCCTTGGATAAGTGTACACCCGTCATCACATCCTTCGCACACGCAATCACATAGTAAGCATGTGTCCCCAGTAGGCAAACTGTTAGCGGCCGACTGAATTTACGACATATCCGTTTAGTACGCCCTTCCATATATTTGAAAGGGTGTGTTCAAAGTTTGATAGTATGTGCTCACCTTACGCAGTTCGCAGCTTACAGCATACAGTGCTAACAGTGCGTACAGGTCGCTAACAGTTTGCCTACTGGGGACACGGCCTAAGGCTTCATACTGCTGTTATAAGACAGAAATAGGTGTAGCAGTAGTGCCTCCGAAGTCAAACAACCAAAGGTTGTTTGACTTTGGACGGACCATTTTCAAAACATCCGCGTCGAACCGCAGGACCTCGTTCCTAGCTTAACTAGTAACTAGCAATTGATGCAAAAATATGATTTAATTTCACGAAATGTAACTTTGACACGATTTTGCCATGACAAAATAAATGTTCATAAAGTACTTTCGTTCTCAAACAGCTCGATACCGTAAAGATGGGCATTCACGTTACGACGGTCGCACGGACTGTCGCACGAACTACGGTCGTATGCGACAAGTTCGATCGTGAATGGCTCGGTCCTAAGGCGGACTGTACGACCAAGTTCATGTCGCGGGTCCGTTGAAGTATTCAACTTGAAATGTCGTTGCGACAGTCCGTTCGACAGTCCGTGAGACCGATGTAACGTGAATGAATGCCCACCTTAATGAGTTTAGTCTAACAATTTAAAAACTTGTATTCATGAAGCCCGTTATCCTTAGACGGGAAAATCGCTTTGAGTATAACTTTTTGCGCCGCCTTAGACCTGAAGGGATTCGCAAACTTTGAGCCTGAGCGGTTTAACAATGTAGAGAGATTGGAAAAAATAATATTTTAAAGAGGGAGGCGCCTACCACGTAAGTTTTTATCACATTTTTATATGTTCATCATAGGTACTCAGAATATTTTAGCTTTACAGATCCTGGAGCCAATCTGGGGGATTTCTAGTTTAGGCGTTACTCTTAAGACACTTACTAGAAAATGAGCGGGACCACTAAATCTTAAATAGAAATATTTTGTATAACTTTAACCCAGTTCTGTGAGTTGGTTGGAAAGTGTCCAAAAGTTCAATGTCATCACTACGTAAATTCTAGACTGTATCCCTGTCGTCCCCAAGAGTACAGTCAAGAGAAATAAGTCTAAATATATTCGTTTCATACAGTTAAGTAACTAGACTCTAGGGCAGGGGTAGCCAACTAGTTGATAGCGATCGATTGTTTGATCGCGACTATTAAACGAATCGATTGCAGCGAGACAAAATAGTAGTTGAAATATGTAATCATGTAAAAAATATATGTAAAAAGTATAGATTAAATTTGCCGTTTTTCCTATAGATAAAAATATATAAACTATATTTATATGTACCCTTAAAATTTCGAGAAAGACGTAATAAGTATCTCCCACAAGGACTATTCGGTAAAAATCCGTTCTCAGCTGGTCTAGTTGGTCACCTCGCTGTAGAGGTTAGTACTCACAAGTGTGACGTCTTTCTCTTGCGCGCGTCGTGTTGCAGCGGCTGGTGCTGCAGGGGCACGTGCGCGACGGCCAGCGCGCCGCCCTCCGCGCACGCCGCGCCCCCGCCCGTCAGCTCGTACGGCGACGTGCTCGACCCGGAGAAACAACCACACGTTAGCCACAACCCACACACATACGTTCTTGTAGCTGACATGTATCAATACAATGTTTTCTCTTGTTGTTCACACTAGGGATGTAACGAATGCTATTATTTGACATTCGCGAATGCGAATGCAAATTCGAATGTTGTTTTTTATCTGTTTTTGGTGTAGGGTACTGGAGGATATAAATTTTGGCGACCTTTTTGTTTGTCGACAAACTTTAGTCGAATTACATTCGTATAAAGGAAACCTTTTTTTTGCGCATGCGAATATCTAATATGCGAATATTCGCGAATGAGATTGCAAATATTCGTTACATCACTAGTTCACACACATGGAACTCGACACATAGGACTCGAATGGTAAATGTACTACAGACTACATGCAATGTTAGGTATTGAACACGTATTACATAATATGTAAGATACATTGAATTAAATGAAAACGAAAATAGATTCTAATCGCCCTAGATACCACTTAAGGTGAAACGTCGTGCACAAGAGAAAAAAAAGTGTATCAAAGTAAATAGAAAAGATTTTTAAAGAAAGTGATCTATATGGTGAAATAACTTCGGTCACCACACACGTTCACGCTAAATAGGATGCACTATATCGTAAATTATTGTAGTATCACCTAGTACATCACTTTTTAATGTATTTTTTAAAGCAATGGTGCAAGGCACCTCAAAATTTTCGGACGTATAACGAAACCAGGGACATCTATGTAGTAGTATTATGGGGAATATAAAAACATACATAAGTCAAGAATATAGTAATTTGTGTGGCTATTTTTATAGGTACATGTATAACTTATATGTAATACTATCGAAACGCACCTGCGATTTCATCCGCGCTTAATAAATAATAATGTAACATACATTTAAAATGTTATAACTTTGGAGTAGATAATAAAGAAATAAAAGGCTAAATAATGCGAATAGGTAATTATATTCTCAATCCTTTAAATTAAATTTTGTAGTTTTTGTATAATGACGTGTCCAACACACGGAAATACCTATAGAAATAAATCTACATTTCTATATTATTACTTATTCTTAGTTCTCTAATCTATTTTTCATTTATATGTTACCAGTATGGATATTGTGAGTTTTAATATATATCAGTATGCGTTCACAACATACTGTAAACGTACGGTCTTTGTGACATAACATAATTATAATGATTGCAGTATTTGCAGTGATTGCTTCCAAGTGCAATTTTCTATAATTATCCTGGTGAACATATCTATTGTTATAACACAGTAAAGAGATAATGAGTTGAGATGGTTTATTAAATTAGAGTAGATTTTTTACTGTTTTTAACTTTTTCAGATTTGGAGCCGAAGGTAGAAATTATCTCTAGCAAATGTGTAGTAGTACCTAAAACATTTTTAAGAGTAACTACCTAGTTATATGTAGCAAAATACTTAAAGTTTGTTTTATTATATTCATTTTTTTTTCTGTTCTGTTCATGAATACAAATAACTTCTCATTAAAGGTGGATTAAGAAACCAACATAAAATACTGTACCTATAGGTATGTTAGTTTAACTCGCACAATAGGATTTGTCCTATTTCAACTTGTAATCGATATTTGAAGCTAATAAAAGTCACGTATGGACAACAGGCAAGATTTACTTGAGGCACAATTTTTCAGGTATGCGTAGGTAGTTAAAATTGAAAACATAGAAAAGATAAATGCTTTATATTCGTCTAATTACAGAAGATAGATAATTTCAGTTACACTTATAGTGCCTAAAATTCATAAGGAGGTACATTAAAGTTAGGTATTTTGAATACTATTTATATAATAGGACTTAAATAATGAAGTTGACTGTAGGCGATACATTAGGGACATGCGGTGCTGTTATGCTAAAAAGAGAAGATAATAAGTTCAAATTTGAATGCGAAACCTTAGGTTGTAATCCAGAGTATAGCCTGGTACGAAATGGCCACGGTGTGAAGCGAGGGTGTGCCAAGCGAAGAGTGGAGGAGGACTGGCGGCTAAATACCACTCACCTCGGGAAGCGGGCTGCGGTACCCGTCAATCATATTTAAAATAGTGCCCCGTGCGCATAACCTACCATAATAGGTATATCTCCTAATACAATAGCTTACATTGCTGTCAATGCAGGTCATAACTGCGCCGTTTCAATATATTCCATATCAATGCTTCTATTTTGTTCGGCGACAAACTTTTGTTAGGAACAGATAATAAGAAACACTTCCTGTATAATATCCAGGCCAGTGAAACGATTAGATAACGTATTCTTTGTCTCAAAACATAAATGGACAGTTACTTTACTAAGTTTACTTTACTTGGTCACTACAGCCAATATAGTGTACCTATCGTTGAATATCGATGATGTCTGATGTCAACGATGTTAATTCGTAAGTATTTTTTTGTAACTTATTACATTCAGAATCTGATTTTAAATTTAGATCACACCGAAAAATAAGTTCGCGTGAGATAAGGGACAACGAAAGCTTCCAGATGGTAAACATACATATGTATGTCTGCTAGTAGAGTAATGATAATAAAGTTTATCAATACTATTATGAAACACGTTAAACGTCGTAGTCAACCCATTATTGTCCCAATGCTGGTCACGGTTCTTCTCTCAGAATGTGAGAGTATTAGGCCATTATCTTCCATCCTGACCAAGACTTCACACACCTCTGAGAACTTTTTTTTAAACTCTCGGTTGTGTCGGTTTCCTCCTTCGCCGTACAGAAGTGATCATTAATTTCTAATACGCACATATTTTTAGAAAAATAATGTGGTGTATGCCTGGGATTTGAAACTCGGACCTCCCGATCGGGAAAGCAATTTTCAACCATTTGGCTATCACTGCTCTTAACACACGTTAAATACACGTATGTATTATATATATATATAAAGTCGAACAAAGATTGTTTTATTTAATAGAGGAAAGTATAAAATAAATGCATCGAATGCTTACTGAGTGGCCACATTCCTAGTAAATGAATTGCGCGCGCGCATCGGTTCAAGTGCAAGGCGAGAGTTACGTAGATAACCGATAAATTCCGCTACTGATATAACTCATTCAGAGTTATGCACGCGATTATATAATAATATTATTTATGGTTAGAATAACACTATCTACCTATTTTATTATATTTTATTCGGAAGTTATCGCTGTTCATGTTTTTATAAGATTAAAGTGGGAATCGAGTAGTTACTGGCATCTATCGACATGATACGTTGATATTTTCGAAATCAGTTTTTCTTAACATGGATGCCTAATATTTTTCATGTCTTAACACCGATATGGAACTTGCAATCGAGATGTTGTGACTGCCTAAATGACTATGGTAAGGGCGCGAGTCGTCATTCGTAACAGCGTATGTGTGCGGAAGAGCCGCGACCTTGCACTGCATTTCCATCTTAGTACGAGATCGCTGTTTCCTCAAAACAAGGATTTTTCTATATTCGGCTCATACATTGCTCGATTACGTTGTCGTTTTAAGCCATAAGTTGTAATCTACTTTGAAATGATGAGCATAAACGAGTAAATGCTTATTTTCGCTTATACGTTATAATGCTAATGCACCCTTACGTTTTCTATTTTGGGCATAACTTTTAATGTACTTTGAAATTATAAGTGAAAACAAGAACAATTCTTGTTTTGTGGAAACATAATAAACCCGTACTACGGGTACAGGAGCAGGCCTATCACTCTTCCCGCACTCCGCCTCTGCGTGTTGCATCAGCTCTACCACACATTCCGATCTACGATATCTCTGCATAGATACTATTTGATGCAATTGTTGTTACAAGCCAGTGTCTTGTGTGCTCATAACGTGTAATTATGACGCTAGGTATACATACAGTTGGCAATTAGTGCGATATTGTTCACAACAAACAATGTCAAACATCACCAATACATTTCTATGAACTTCCAGTTACGATATAGGTTTTGTTGAGTGTTTTTTCCTAATTATTTTTATTTACTATAATTTTAAGGTAGTATTGTTTATTTGAAGCCTATGCAGCTTATGGTCTCTCTTATAGTAAAAAAAAGACGGAATCAAAAATGCAGCGGAGTATTTTCTACAGCTAAATGTAAAAAAATGCTATAGTGTTTGTCTATACCACCATTACCATTATTAAGGGAAAATAAGGTCGGCTAGTCTCTGAAATGTTTTCTCATCATATTATAGGAAAACCGCTTCTTCCAATCATGCGTATCTCGTCAACCCATAATTGCCCCACTGCTGGGCACGGGTCTTCTCTCAGAATGAGAGAGTAATAGGCCATAGTCCACCGCGCTGGCCAAGCTGCGGTAGCAAGGCCGAATTGGTGGACCATGCATATCTAACTATTGATCCATTGGTTGGCTTTGTTTGCAATGGTCACTGTAATAATGAGTAGAGTTTCGGCTATAAACAGCACGCTGACCAAGTACAGTTCAGACCGAGCATAACAAGCAAGACAACAAATCTTAAGATGGTTTCCTTCAGCATTGTACATCTTCGAAAAAAATATCAAGAGTCATGCCATTTGTCATATCATTTGTCTAAGCTATCGTTGCTTTCAAAATGACTCCATTAATACATAATCCAAGTTTAATTTAACATGACTGCACACTTTATCATTGTGAGATTTGTGAGTAGATAAATATTTTCATGATACAAAAATCTGTAAGCTATGTTCTTGATTATAAAAAAGTCTACCTTGGTTGTTCACTACTAAAGCGATAACTTCGTTCCCCAAAATACAAAGGTCAAGACAATGATAACCTGATGACCTTACCTGCACTCGCAGTAGTTACCTACTATAAAGAATATTATATGATTTACATCAATGTAGCGCTACATAAAATTAATTGTACAGTGGTCTGTCTACTAAGCTAGGTTACTAAGCCTGTTTGTCGTAAGAGGCGACTAAAAGGTGCCTCCGGGATTGCGTGCGGCTAGAGTGGGAGCTTAAACCATCCAGCCATGCGATCCCGGGAAAGACGGGGTTACGTGTAGTCGCATATCGCCGTAAAGACTAAGACACTTGTAAGTTGTAAGTGCTTCTGTGTTCCGTTTTTAGGATTGCGTACCCAAAAGGGTGAAAACGGAACCCTATTAGGTACTAAGACTTCACTGACCGTTCAACTGACTCTCACCAGGCTGTAGTTATCTCATGGTCCGTGACAGCTAGACTGTTGATTTTTTTACAGATGAAGTTTTTAAGTTGCTGCTATAACAACAAATACTAAAAACTGAATAAAATAAACATTTAAATGGGACTACCATATAACAAATATGTTTTTTTTTATCGTATTTTATAGAATTTAATCATATCTGGAGCTAATTATAAATATTAATGAGCTGCAATTACCGTTTATCTGTACGGTCATACTACTTCAATAATATACAAAACACGAGAGCTGTTACTTTGTAATGCAATTAAGGATGCGCAAGGGCGAGGCCACGCGAGGAAACTAGATTGTATTCACAAGAAAATCGAGTCCCTGCGTACGCCTCGGCTTTGACCGTGGACTTGGTGCGAACGAGGTCGGAATTCATTCCAATTTATAATGAGTAATAATAAAATCATAGAAACCGAGTTTTTTTTTGTGTCTAAATCGTGTTCAAAGGTACGATTTTAGACGTAAAATAACTGACATTCCTAGCATTATGTAAAGGACATGATATCATGTCAGGTAGGTACTACTAGCAGGTAGCGCATTATTAGTAAACAATGAATTAACACTTCGTTATTTTATAATATTTAACATTTCTTATAAAAAAATGAACTTTCTGCACGCCTGCTCTAAGTCAACGTTTAAGTCTGGCGTCCCCCTGTGCGCGCCGAATTCGTAAAAAGCAATCGAAAACTTTCGCTACGGGTATAATACGTAACGTTTTTATGACGTAGGTTTTTGCTAAGTTAGGTTAATTATTAAACCAGTTGCTAACAAAACAAACGTAGATAAAATAAGAGCAGGTCTTGCGAACAAAAACTTGCAAGGTTACATGACGCAAGATACTACATGGTTAGGGTAGTTGAACACTATTGTAATTATATCCGTATGATACTTGTAATAGTTAATAGTTACGCGTCGCAATTGTCGGAATTCGATCATAATTTAACTCAAACTAAACTAGATAGTGTATATTTGTGGTATAGTAGGTATAGTAAGATTAGCAATGATTCTCAATTTCAATAACATTATATGTAATTCGAAATTAGTTTTATATTATTACTACAAAGATTTTAAATGTATTTCTCGACTGTGTTTTTTCTTAAAAAGACATAGGTATATTTTTTTTTTGCATTGCGTATTAATATGTAGATTATTTACGTAGGAATAACTTTACAAGATTGATTTCTACTATTAAACTATTAATATGAAACTTTGAATGTCTACCAAGTATTCAAATCACGAACACACCAGACCTGGTATAATTAGCTGAGCGTCATTACGTTATTGTTACATCGATTGTATAACTGGTTGTTTTCGTTGGTTTTTTTAGCCATCAACAAAGTTAGTTACACAACAAAATTTGAGATGGGAAAAATTCGCATAAAGGTCATAGGTCCAAGCGCAGTGCCGCGTAGCATTTCCCCGAAAGCATTACATAATGTAAGGGTGGACTTTTTCGTTATCCTAATTACGTCCAGTACTACAATCTTGTACACTGGGAGGATACTTGCATACAATGTTAAGATTGGCGACTGCATGAGGGAGATAATTTTATGGTAAACATAATAAAAGATCGTGGGAACCACAGTTATCTTCGTTGCCTACTCCAGAGTGGGCAACGAAAAAAAAGGTCAATGTTTATTCCCAGCGGTGGGCTTAGACACTGATGACAGTAGACGGCGGGCGCGGGGGCGTGGCGCGCGGCGGGCGGGCTCGCCGCGTTCACGCCCACACACTTCATTCTTAACTTCGCTAACCACGCGCCGCCATGACTACCAAGTAAACAAAACAAATAGTAGAGGATATGACTATAACATCGACCTTCACCGATCTGTTTTATGGATGAATATTATTCGATAGGTAATTTAGTTTATTAAAAACGATAAAAACATGTCTGATAAAGTCTTGACCAGGCTATAACAATTAAATAAAAAAAATAGATATATATTTTTTTTTAATTTACCTTTGAGTTTAACGAAAATAAATAACACTAACGGTAAGTACACAGCCTAGGATATACAAACGGAGGGTTGACTATCCTTTTCCTAGCGTATCGCTTGGATTGCCAGGTGTAAAGAGGCACCAAACTTGATTTTAAACAAAATTTAAAATAAGTGTGTCAATGGACATAATTATCCAGGTCTATTTTGATTTTACTATGAAAATACATTTTGACGAACGAATAAGCCAAGTGGTTAACTCTATTAAAACTATTCATGGGTACATCCAACATTTATGTTATTTTATATAGGTTCCTTGAAGTTTTTCTATAAATTATCTTAGACACTAGATATTTTTCTTTAACTATTTACCTACTCTAACCTAACTGCCCTTGCTTTAACGGTTAAGGCACGTTAGCAATAGAAATCTGAAAGAAGTATAACATTATTAGCACATTATTAACACATGCCGCGAAAATTGCCGAATCATTTTACCCATAGGCAGGTATGTACCTACTATGCGTGTTGGGGAAAAGTAAGATTCGTTGGCAAAGTTAATATAGAGAAGGAAGATTTATAATATTCAAGTATTATAATTATGGTTAAAACCCGTAATAATTGTGTGGAGTAGTCAGGCGATGAGATCAGAACAGTAAAATTTGTAGTTAGCAAAATTAACCGTTTACTGCCTTTTATTTGGCACGCACCGTACAATAAAGCTATGAAATAAATAATAGTTTAAAAAACTAAAAAACACGCTTTTTATAGAAAACCGAACTAAAAAATAGAAAATAAATTTAAATGAATTTAAATTAAGAAAATAGTATTAAAAATTTCAATGAATATAAATTAATAATAGTGTGAATAAAAAAAATATATTTTATTTTAAAAAGCTATTTTCTTAATTTAAATTCATTTAAATTTATTTTCAATTTTTTAGTTCGGTTTTCTATAAAAACCATGTTTTTTAGTTTTTTTTAACTATTATTTATTTTCTACTTTTTAGTCAAATTAAAAAATGGAATAATTTTATCAAATTAGTGTATTGTCATCGGTCCTCAATAAATCTACAAAGTTTGAACGAAATCTGGCCGTTTAAAGTGGGTCAAAATCGCGCCCAAAGAAGTCGGTTACAAACAAACATACAGGTGAAGCTAATAAAAAGCTAATAAAAACTCGAAAATTATTGCAAAGGTTAAAAATACATACGAAACACATATAAGCAATTGAAAATCATGTTACAGTACTGAGGTGTAACACGATTTTTATGAAGGTAGAATATCTAATAATTTAAATAATGTAAATTTTGAGTTCTATTTGGTTTTAATTATTTAATAATACTAGTGCGGATTATAAATATTAAATTTAATTGTCTCATAACCCTAATTTGTAGTTAAATTTATAGTCAATCGCACGTACAGTCAGCAGCATATAGTTAGTGGCGTTCAAAGTGTCCATATTGTTAGATACAATCAAAGTGTTCAATAATATCGGCACAACCTACGTGTTCTAATTGTTGACAACATCTTAAACTCCCAAATGTCAGGACGTTCATAAACTCATAATGTTAATACCACCCAAATTGTCACAAATGTTCCGGCGTCAGTGGTAACCTAGCAACGTGACTGTTTGTAAATATAGGTACATTTTATAATATTAAACTTTATGTTGCGAATATGTTGTAAGGATCACTTACTGTGCGAGCAATGATAATATTGACATATGTTTATCTCATTTAGGGTTTTAAAATTTAATGAACATACTTTTCATCAGTTTAAAAATGAGAAAACCGTAGAGGTTACAGAAAAACTATTATATTTTAGCTAAAATATATTGTTTGTGAAATATACGTCAGTCTTTATTTTTTTTTTAATATACATCCTTTGAAACCCTTTGAACATCCTTGCTAGTAACGATCGAATAACTTTAAGCTCGTATGTGAAAACGAATTTCTGAGGAACTTCTTTTTTGTACGTCAAATAATTGTGAACAATGTTGTTGTGGTGAATCAGCATCAGATAGTGTCACTGGCAAACGTTGATTTCCGGAGAGAACAGGAAGAAGACTCAATCGATTGAACTTGTTCTTTTTCAAGTGTGTTATGAACCCACTTAGGCCTTCTTTTTCTTGACGAGGGTAGGTTTGTAGAACTTGACGTGGTAAGTATTTCAGGTGCAATATATGTGTATGTTTCCATATACAGAACATTAACAACACTTGACGCAATTGAGCACGGATGAGATACTAACTCTGTCGATGGAATTATTAGAATGCAATATAATGGTGTATGCCATTATGCCCCGTGACATTTACGCATTTTGCCCCAATTACTATGTTAAAAGAAAATATGAAATAACGGTAAGATTAAAGCAGTGTTAAAATTGCCCATCAACTTCAAGGAAAACGTAAAATAAAGGAGAACATAATCATCAATTCAATACTATTTCTTGCTTGTTTCTGTAGTTATTAAGGATAAAAAAATATTACATCAATTATGCATTTAAACTAAATTTGATTGTAAATCAACTGTCATGGTCCATTGAGTATTGTTTGAAAGCAGGTTCTGATGGGCTGCAGCAACATCTCGCAAAAGCGTTTCGTTTCCGGTATGTGTGCATGACCCGTCTTACTCGTCCGTCCTCTCGTCTTGTCTTATCATGCCTCTTGTTCCCCTAGACCGATTCTATGACTTTGACAGTCAATGACGTCATTGCAAGATATGAAAAGGATAGTTGTTAATATAAAAAAGAGAGAAGAGAAGAGTCATTGTTAGCATGTCCTATACCGTAAGTGATCAGGAACCTTATATCCGCAACATAAGGTATAATATTATAAAATGTACCTATATTTACGAACAGTCTCGTTGCTAGGTTACCGCTGGTGTCGTAACAGATGCTGAAATTGTGACAATTTGAGTGGTTCATTATGAATTTATGAATGTTCTGTCATTTGGAAGTTTAAGATGTTGCGAACAATTAGAACACGTAGGTTGTGCCGATATTATTGAACACTTTGATTGTATCTAACAATATGGACACTTTGAACGCCACTAACTATATGCTGCTGACTGTACCTAATGGTTGTTTGGAGAAGAGAATAACTAATTAGAATAAGTATTACAACAATTACTGAACTGGTGCACATAAGAAATTTTTCTCATGATGATTGCATGTCTTTCATCTTATACACTGGATGCATTGATAATTTAGCTTATTTCACGAAAATACTCGATACAATAGGTATACATGTAGCAATAAAATGAAATGTCTTTAATTTATATAGGCCATTTTTTTCGAGGGAGAAACCTTCAAAAGGTACCCGACGCCGTGGGACCAACGCAGAGTTATGTGAGATTTTTACCGCACTAACCCAGGTGGTCGTCCTTGGCGCTACAAAGAGCTCGAGGATCACCAAAGGAACCCAACCAGTCTTATGAGCCCTTGTCTCATCGTGCTCCTTCCAGGTGGGCGACCGTCTAGTATTTATGACCATTCTTCCAAGGGTCGAGAGACTGGATAGTTGGAACTTCCAATCTTACCGCCGCATCCCCGAAATTCCCCTTTTACTATACGAGACAGATAGGATATACCATAACCCTATTGTAATTCCAGAACTATAGAGACCGCGAACGGAAGCATCCAATAAAATATCCAAACAACCGTTGTTTACGTTACAAGTTGGAGTGGTTAGACGTCATAGTAGTACGCGACTATAAATGTACGGAAATATTCATCGGACCGACGGTACACTACGATAAGTATCCAGGTGATATACTATTTAAATTGGCAACTGCAGCAATAAGGCTTCTGCACACTATCGATCGAGCGTGCCGCCTAATACAATAACACTAATTAATTTAACAATCGCACTATTTGTCGCGGCCTCTCACCCTCCGCCGCCGCCACAGGAGCTACGGAGCTACGTGAGAGGCTTCTACCAGTAAATACGGAGATTTGAAGACAAGCACTAGCAGATTTATGTTTATAGGTATATCTAATTTAATTCAATATCCATATTTTTAATGGGAAATTCTGACATTCCTTACGTTTGTAATGTACGTATGTTTTTTACTCGTTCATACAAAACAATTGGTAGGATATCGCCGAAATTTGGCACACACATAGTTTTTGACCTAGATTGACACATAACATATCTACTCATTACTGTGGTTGACCTTACCTCAGCGGGAGAAGTTGCGGGAAGAACCTAATATGACACAAATATCTTACGTAGCCTGATATAAAAACGAAACACTTAACTCATTTAGAGTACCTAAGTATAATGCGACTAAATGGAAATAATTATCATAAAATTTTCACTTAACATGAACTGTTTATAAACGATGTAAGTATTCATTAATGGGCATAAAAAACACGACAATGGATTTCATCACATCGGCAATTTACTTGACGTCCAACACGATAATGCAAAAAATTATATAACGGAGCAGTGACAATGTTTGCGGACAGAGCGCAATTCAGCAAAAACAACGTTATTGCAATAAAATACGTTTTAACCGACTTGTGCATATATCTACAATGTTATACGACGCCGGGTGCGGTCGGGAATTGGACGGGTGACCACTATTCCCTATCCTTATAATAGCAACTGCTACCGTGCGTCGGAGACTATCTCAACATATCGATCACGACACTTAAGATTGTCTTCAACGATATCCTCTTTATAGGCTTAGCAATTTTTTATAGGAGCAATTATTCTGTGCTAAACGTGCAGAAACACAATAAAATCCTACACGCGAAATTATATTTACGTCAATTGCGGGATACTGTTGCATAAATTTGCATTAAGAGAACAGAATGTGCGCTAGGCTCCGAAATATAGTACTATTGATTTTAAATTTAAAATTACAAAATGTAATACGTCACTACTGCCATATTAACATGTTACACAAACAAATTTTATCGATGTTATAATACTGTGTGGCTGAACTAAAAATTCAAAGATTGTTGTTCAATCGATGTATTTTGTTTGAATGAAATAAAGACAAAATTTTACCATGACGTAATTATAGAATTTGAATGCTTTGTTTAAAGGCACAGGCAAAAAAATAGACTTAAGAATTGTGTAAATGTCGCATTTTTTCTTGAAAATATGCGATATTTACACAATTCTCATGTACTTTAATTAAATCTACCATTATGTACTTCAAAATTATTCATCACAAAGGGCAAGTTCCAAAAGAACCCCATGAAATTTCTTTTATAACCTCTTCCTTTGGGAAATCGGTTAAAAAAGTTTCATATGCAATGTCAAACTTACGCCAATTGAGACTGAGCTGGAGCCACTTCAGACAACGTAGATTTATATATTCAATGTTCTCTCTATTCATAGCACATTTGTTTACACAGACTTGTTCTATTCGTGATATGATTTGACTTTTTATGGTAGTAAAGCATACCGTTTTTTATAGACGCTTTGGAGTTCAGCGAGTTATTCGTATGCATATTTCAGGACATGGCACATACCTTTTACACTAGCACAATTGAAATAATAATTAGTAAGGACCTTCCTTAAGTTCAAGGATTTGACATTCCAGTTTTTGTCTTCAGTCTTTCAGGCGTCACATTTAAAATCGTATAGCCTACGTCATCATATCTATCAAAGTTTGTAAAACCGTTTGGGCTGTTGAGCGAGAAAAACAAACAATATATCCATTTGGACTCAATTGGGTAAAAAAGTTTTAGAACACGTATTATTTTCAAATGATTTGGTTACACGATTAAATATCGTTGACAAATTTGCCCTTAAAATGCATACGATCCAACAAGGTAAGTTGAATAAAACTTTCAAAAATAAAAGCCAAAACCGAATTACAAAAAAATGTGAATATCTATTAGTCTGACTTGATAACAACAGGCCGGTAAAAATAGTATTTTATTATATAAAAGACGTGTCAGCCGTTGATTTGACGTCAGTGGGAGGGTTTTCGAGGGCAACGCTGGCGGCTTTCCGCAGACAGGGTGCGTGACGCCAATTCGGCCTGGCTGAGTTTGCGCAACCATTACATAATGCTACCCCTTGGTGGATGCTTCAAAGACGTCAACGCTTAAGATGTTGGTACAACAAATGCTTATTTTGCAGTACGGTTACAGTCCATTTATCAATATCACCATGAGAAACAGATTCATTAAGCTCCAAGTGGTTGGTTTTTTCCTGACGTCACAAGGATGCAAATCATTTCGGGCGTATATACATATTTATGTATTCCCAATTTTTGGCACAGCCCACATGTCTTTACGCATTTTGATATATGAGGTGTCGTTAAATTCGCCATAATTGCCTATTAATATAGGCAACATCATTTATTATTATGCAACCTAAGAATCTAAAAAGCGAAAGACATCGGACTCATTTTTAGTTATAAATGATTTTAAAAACAATCCAAAGTTTATAATGGAGGATCCTTCGATAGCTTTCAGTTTAACTCCTTGCTATCATTTAAAGAAACACATGTAGGTAGTATAAAATATAAGTTCTGATTCAGCGGTAACTGGTACTCATACATAAGTGGTACATTTAGTCAACTCAGGTATTGAACCAGGCAGAAGTCAATAGCGGATCGTTTAATTAACGTAACCTTGTGATGGATAGTCGCAAACGACGCGGTCATCGGAAGGTCGTGTTGGCTACCTCAGAGTTATAATGATACGGCTTTTAAAATTGACCAATTGTAATTTTTGCGTTCGTTTGCACAAATGTCCATGCAATGATAAAATGTTACAATCTATAATAAATATAGCTTGTATCGTAAACGAAAAATTATCATTCACATAGGTAACAAAAATGGTAGAATCAACACCGGTAGAGTGGAGAACTTCTTTAACGAGGTGCAACAACAGCGTAAATACCCTTAAATATTAAAAATAATCTCAAATATTGGTAAGAGCGTAAAAAATAATCAAGAAAAGATGGGTTTAGAATATTTAGGTAAACGTATGGATTGTTGCAGAGTTCGCAATGAAGACAATTGCAAAGGGTGAGCAGTGTGTTGGTGTTTTGCAAGGACGGCTTTGAATAGCGATGAGACATTGACTTGCAAAGTGAGGCGTGTGCGCACCGACCCGCCAGACTCTACTAAAAAAAAAAACAAAACGTCAATATGAAACCCATAGACGCCCAAAGTTACGGACATAACTTTTAAAATAGCACGTTGAAGCGACAATGAAGCAATCGTCGATTCGCAGAAAAGAGGTGAACACTTTGCCGTGGCAAAAAATACTGCAAATGAACTTGGTATTGTCTTGCAGAAATCAGCGAGCTCCTTGGGTTGTGTGTTTATGTCCAATAAACACAAGGAACACAAAAACAGTCTCGTCAGCTTCCTAGGCAGCGATTGTCTCTTCTGATTAAGCATATTCTTACTTGTAGCTCAAGCTGCGCCTTATTGATCTTGGCTAATACAGTTAAAGTTATCACCCCTTCACGGCTACATAGCTTTGAAATTTCCTGTTGATCCTTTCCCTCACCTTGTATGTCTCCAGCACCCACAAGAAACGTTATGGTCCACTTTGAGAAACAGAGATGTCGGTACATATAATTATTTTGTTAGAAATCTCTGATTGACACTATTCCAATTGTTACTGTGTCTTCTGAGTCGAGTAATTTCCTGGTGTCTTCCGTCCGTCGGGTGAAGACCTCTATTTCTTTATCATAAATTCCGTCGCAGACTTTTTTTCCTGTCGCTTATTGGTCCTTAGGGCGATAGGGCTCGTCCACATTCGTCTTCATCTTGTCAATTTTGAGAGTTAAGTCGGCAAGCTTAATACGTCTACGGATTTCATCTTTGCGATGGATGTCTCCTAGCGAATTTTCAATCTTAGCCATAGACCTAACACGCTGAGCGATTTAAGCTGTCGAGCTAGACCTAATGTTCTTAAGAACACATTTCGGAGTCAAAGGTTCACACATGGTAACATAAATTGCTCGAATAATTTCAACTTCAGGTCCTAACCTTAACGAACGAACTTAATTTTGAATGAGAAAATACTATTTAAGTAATTTTCCGAACACAATCATATTCTACATATATGAAATATTGAATTGCAACGGACGGATGTTAGTGATCATACCGTAAGTGGATCATACCGTTACTATAACATACTATTTGTAATTCGGCGACCAATTGGTGTACTGCGTAACAAGGACTTTTATTAAAATGTTCGATTCCGTTTAATTGGCAAAAATATAAAGAAGATTTTTTAATTGGAGCCCCAATCAAAAGTTATATTCCGTAACTTCAAATATTTTTATTTATTGTTATTTCTATTTTTTTTGCGACGAAACTAAGTACATAGACCGACACGGCTGGACTTACATTAAATCTGACAGGTAGTTTCATGCCTATAGACAAAATTACAAAATTCCTTCCGCGTCTTCGACACCCAGGCAAGTTGTTTATTTAATTTAGTTTGGTTATTTGCCACGTCACACATTGTATGCTTGGAAACATATAACATACATTTGACAATTTTGCATAATAATACGAAAACAACGATATACCTACATGTCGCGATAGGAAGACTAAGATATCTGTTATATTGCTTTCTTATCTTCACACATAATCGAAACACAGTCTTGTTAAGTTAACTTTTATAATTGAAAGCGCGATCATAAGTATTCATATTAATTAATACGTGAAGCAGAAACCTGAGGTACGTTTTTAAGTAACTTGCCGCGGACGGAGTATGAAATTTTGCACGGTTCTAGTTGACGTAGAGAAGGAGTACTTACGGAATGCTAATATTTTTTTCAAATAATGCATATAATATTCATAAAATGAACTTAAAACACATTACACACCCTACTGTGCATTTGTCACACACAAATAATGAACGAAATAAGACAGTCGATTTCATAATTTGAAAACACAGAACGTCAGAAATGTCAGATGTCTTTGTAAAATACCCGTTATTAATGTAGTTTTGTCAATTAAACTCCTTTTTAACCGACTTCCAAAAAGGAGGAGGTTATCAATTCGTCTGTATTTTTTTTTTTTTTTTTTTTTTTATATTTGTTACCTCATTTCTCCGGACTGGGTGAACCGATTTAGATGATTTTTTTTTTATTTGAAAGGTAGTGCGTGTCATAGGGTCCCATTTTTTTTTAGTATTTTTTTGACTAGGGCATCCATAAGAAAAACGCATAAGTCTTAAATTTGCATTTTCAATGTACGCGATAAATGTATGAATAACTCAATATCCCGCCAACCGATTTTGATGATTCTTTTTTTATTAGAAAGGATGTACTCCAGGGGTAGTCTGATAAGAGTTTGATAAGGTTCTAATCATAGGATCTTCAACTTTTTGGAGCAAAATAATAAAATTAGTGATAGTCGGCCGAACCTTAGCTGGAGAAGTCCAATTGAGTAAAATATAGAATAAAATTACTATGTAGGTATTTACTATGAAAAATTTGACCTTCAACTCTTCAATCCTGATGATGCAGGGGTACTGCTAGCCTGAACTATAAAAGTTGGTCGTTTGATGTTTGCGAATATATAATGAAATTGTTAAGCAAATTCATGGGACAAAAATTTGACCTTCAACTCCTCAACCCTGATGATGCAGGGGTACTTAAAGCCAAAACCATAGGAATAAGCCATTTGGTGCTTACGTATATGTTATAAGATTACTGAGCAAAAACATAAGATGAAAAATTTGACCTTCAACTCCTCAACCCTGATGATGGAGGGGTACTTCAATCCTAAACCATAGAAGTTGGCAATTTGGTGCTTACGGTTATGTAAAGAAAATACTAAGCAAAAATATAAAATCAAAAATTTGACCTTCAACTCCTCAACCCTGATGATGAAGGGGTACTTCAATCCTAAACCATAGGAGTTGGCAATTTGGTGCTTACGGTTATGTAAAAATAATACTAAGCAGAGGCACAAAATTAAAATTTTGACCTTCAACTCCTCGACCCTGATGATGAAGGGGTACTTCAATTCTAAACCATAGGAGTTGGCAATTTGGTGCTTACGGGTATGTAAAAATAATACCAAACAGAGGCACAAAATTAAAATTTTGACCTTCAACTCCTAAACCCTGATGATGCAGGGTACTGCAAGCCTGAGCCATAGAAGTTAGCCACCTGGTACTAACGTATATGTTATAAGATTACTAAGCAACAATATAAGATGAAAAATTTGACCTTCAACTCCTCAACCCTGATGATGGAGGGGTACTTCCAGAGGGGGCGCCCTGTTTGTATGAATTGTAAAAGTTTAATTTAATAAAAAGTTTTATGTTTAATTTTTGTGAATATGTAGATGCACAAAGCAAACTTAGAGGCTTTATTTAAATACAAACATAAAAATATAGTCACTAAAAAGTGTAAAATAAAAACTTTTTAACAAAAAATATCTACCGACTTCCATGTCACAAAAAAGTAAAAAATAATTTAAATATATTTTGGTCTAGAACATACTCAGTACTTAGTACATAGTTCTGAAGTCGGTGCTCATATAGGACGTAGTTACCGTCGTCCAGCGAAATATGTCGAGCACCGACTTCAGGACTATGTACTAAGTACTGAGTATGTTCTAGACCAAAATATATTTAAATTATTTTTTACTTTTTTGTGACATGGAAGTCGGTAGATATTTTTTGTTAAAAAGTTTTTATTACCTTTCGGCTGTATTAAAATAAGTTGAAAATTAATAAAATTAAATTAAATTTGGGAGATACTTTGGACAATATTAAGTTTAGTTTTTGAGTTGAATTACGGTCGAGTTTCGACCGTTGCGACGGGTGACTAGTAAATAATCATTAATAGAAAATTTTAAGTTATGGTAAATGAAGTAGGTACGTACCTACTAAGGAAAAAGACGATGAAGTAAAAAATCACGTAATAATAAATTTACACAATAATCAACCAAGAAAAATAATAGCATAAATTCCAATTAACTATATTCGTTTTTATTTAAATAAGACTTAACCGCATATAAGTTCTTTTAATATTATTCGAAGCTCGTTCTTATAAGGGTCCTCCCGCTGAGATAATCACGACCTCGTCTGTCCTACTTTCAATCCAGGCTCTACGCGTTGTTCGATTGGTTTCATATACAGACCAAATTGACATGAAAACAAAATATTTATCGAATTACGTTGATGATAATTGGATAAATACAATAATGTATTGACAAGCATTCGATAAATAGGTCAGATACATACGATGTGTTTTAAGCAGGAAAATAGGAAAATATCAAAAAAAGCAGTAGCATAGGAGGTTTTTATCAGTACAATTTCGTACCGTGTGGTATCAGTGTTCAATAGCACCATTCCCTCTTCTCTGTGGATATCGCAGGAGACGAATTAGAGACAAAAAAATAAATATCCCCTGTAGATAATAACTAGTGTATTTATGTACTCGTAGTCGTATTACTAATGTATATTCTAATGATTGTCGACTACACGAAAGAGTAGAAAAGTTTTTAATTAAATAAAATAAACTTGAATTGAGAACCTTTTTGGAAGTCGGTTAAAATTAATTCAAAAACACGTGGCGAAGGTAAATTTAACAATAAGCTGGAGACCGGGTTACCGGCTATTGTAAAGAGAAGCCAAAATGTACCGAGAGTGAAAATAAAACTGTCAGTTTTTGGATTAAAATTTAAGATATATTATTGTAAAATTGAAAAGCCCGCGACCTTACGTCATGCTTTCGCGACAAGGGAATCCGAAATTTCCCTTACAATTCTAAATAAAGTTTTTATTTCCGTTTAATCTAAGGGATCTATGTCTAGCCGGTTTGTGGACTTGTATATCGTCATAACGATATTTTATTTATGCTACGTCCACTTCTAATATTTAAGTAATTTATCTAAATTACTTAAATATTAGATGAAACACTTTATACGTATCTACGTATAAAGTGCTTCATTGACAATACGTGTATGTAGAAATTACTTGTATTAAGTACAATAAGATGTCAAAGCGATTATTTCTTTTAAAATAAATGTTTGAAATTTTATGTATGGTATATAATGAATGTTATCATTATATTTTTATATGATTATATATCAACGAATACTAATACGATAAAAACTAATAATATTTTTCTACCCAACGTATTTTTATGTACAATCAATTTAATGAAGTAACTCTTTGAGTGTAGAAGAATTCATTATTTCGCTTCCTAATTTTTTTATTCAGTTCATTTTTTTTATTTACAGTTTACATTGCATCCGTTCGTCAGGTACATTTTTCATTCATGATATAATGAACAAATAAAGTAACTAAATCTAAAAAAAGATACAAAAAGCAGTGTGCAGGTATAGTAATAATTATTTATGTTTTAATTTATTCTTGAACTAAAACTCTAAATTGTATTAGATATTGAGAATCAATATATAATATATACAATAAATATATCACATTTTAAATAAGTTTGATTCTTAAATTCATTGATATATCTTATGATATGAGTAGTCCTTTGTACTTAAGTTTATAATGTCTGTTGTTAGGTATTATTTGTGTACAAAAATGTATAAAATAAAAAAAAACTTAAAAGTTCACATAATTTACTTAACGAGGTTCATATTATATACCCAGACGACCGTTGAATAAAAAGAAATGAAAACAGTTCTATAATATACACTTTACCTACCATCGCTAGCTCAATATTTTAATTTCAATTTTTAAAATCGAAATTGGAATATTCTTATGTTTAGTCGAATTCATGATAAGAACTAGTACCGCTCGTGGCTAGTTTCCATAGCCCTAAAGTATTCTCGTAGTAACAGCAATAAAGATTGGTGACGAAACAACAATAACAGTTGTTAAGGTGTTACGGTGTTATGGTGTGCGGCCGGTTATCGCGCGAAACAACAAACGACCGTCCTTGCGACACACCGCCGTGCCTTGTATGAGGTTCGCTCATGTACTTCGATTGCAAAATTATAGCACTCATAACTGGGTGATTAAATCGTTTTTATCGACTGTGTGTTGAGCCTATGAGGATACCTGATTTATACAGATTTTATTCTATCTTACAAATAATCCAAGTGGAGAAAATTTGTGAGGATGTATATATATTTATGTTTTTCATGCAAAACTATTGGTCGGATTTCGTTGAAATTTGGAATATATAAAGTTTATAACCTAAATAACACGGGATGCTCATTATACATCAACCTAGCGAACAAGGGGAGGCGAAACCGCGAGAATAACCGAGTATTATATAAATTATCATATACATCACAATTAAAACGATCAATATAAAAAAGTAAGCACGAAACTAATGTTTGTCTCAATAGGCAGTTTAGTTACATTATTATGATAATTACAATCGCGGTAGTGTCAGAAAAAAAATAGTTGGTTACTCTAGCAGCATCAAAATATAGAATGTTCTGCGGCTATAAACATTAACGTGGCTAAATTAGCAAAATATTAAAAAAATATAAACAAATTCGCGTTTCGTGAAATACGAGAAATTTCACTATGTGGGTTAATTCACGAGTACAAAGTATTTGTGTACGTCGCGTATTCGTCTCGATGGTACACTTATTAAGAATACAAAAGATACCTGTTGCTAATGGAACTCTTTTTAATCATAAAGCTATGAGCAATGTAGGAATATAATTTGTAAGACTTTTTATAGCAAATTTTATGGTGCGGAAACATATTTGAATGCATGGGTACCTACATACGAATTATCTATGCAAAGTATCAGGTTAAGATTGTGTGAGTACCGATTCAATTTGTCTCACAACTAATTAGGGAAACATTGAACTAAATAAATTCAATTAAAGAATAAACCAGCTGTGTTTCATCCGCGTTTAATAAAAAGTCTACGAACGCGTCCGATCTGGCAGATTGAAATTTTCGACCGAGAAGCAAGGCTCGAACACTTTATCTAAAAGCTTCATTGAGAGGGACCTATTTGAGGTCATTTATTATACATATATGCAGATACAAGTATATAATGTGTACGATTGTGTACTTATACGTAATACATTTAGTTATAGATCCAAAAATACGTGGCGTGTCGATAAACCGAAGAGACTAACCCGCCGACCACAGGTCATTTCAAATTTGGCACCAGGATAACTTATCTCAATCGTCCTTGGAATCTCAAGGGACCAATAGAGATATTCAGGAGATTTTCGTCCATGCAGTTTTCTAACTAGACAGGTTTAAAATTTCCCATGTACAGAGGCCTCCGCTTATACTTATTTTTGTAACACAAGCGTACAAACCTGATTAATTGTCTCATTGGATTAGAGCTACTAAGTTCCAATTATACGGGTAAACATCAAAAAAGTCATAGAAATCAAATCTCATTTAACCAGGTTGTCAAAAATCCATTACCAGATATAATTCGATGACAAAATGCCAGAACGTCATGGGAATCTCTATATTAGAAATTTCCAACTTATCCAGGTCCCATGTAACCAGATTACATAGTATATATTGTATATTTCACTATAATGTACATAGTAAATATAATATTTGCGCAAATATAATTTGTGCGCGATGTAATCGTATGGTTGTTATTGTGTTGTGACCTTGTCACATTTTAATTATTAATCTTTTTTGCCAAAACTACCTTATTATCTTCAATTTCTTGCCACCGTTTGTGTTGTGTGTAAAAAAAAACATTTGATATTCATAAATACTCGTACGTGTATCTCAAGAACGTTCTAATAAATATTTAAACTAGTAAGTATATTATAAAGATTAGGAGAGTCCTTATTATATATTTTATTACATTTGTATTTGTAATATATGGGCCAATCTTTTCCGTTGACTTATTGCTATCGTAAAGTATCAGGACTTTTTGGACTGTTGGTACTATCTTCAACAAGTAGTTACAAGAATCATATCTTAGAGAAATGAAGAAATCGAAGTAAAGATGTATGTATTCAAATAAATACTACTATGTTCGTTCGCTGGGATTTTTGCTTTATTTGTTTAGTCGATAAAAATTGTATTTAACATAGATATTATCTTCGTCACTTACTAATATTATTTGATTGAGTGATTGATGTTGCATATTGGATGTTTATTTTATTTGGTAAATAATAATAATATTTATTTCGTTTATATAAGATGGATCACATAAGATTAAAAAAGGGACGCAAAATTGAATATGTCGGTTAAGGCGTTCTAAATGTATGCCACTTACATATTCGTATGAATAAGACACTATATTGTCAAAACCATACTGATGATTTTAGTTAATTGATATGTTGTTTATATTTGTTAAATCATCGTTTAAAAATTCGTCATAAGTGTAATCTCATCTATATTATAGCTGCAGGTATAATTATATATACATACAATTATATATTTTGTTGTTGGATATGGGAATGCTGTGCTGCTGTGCTTAATTCTTAAATATGTCTTTTATACTTAAAGCGTATTATTTATTTATAACCCAATTATGAATTGGTACAACATTACAATATACATGTTACGTTATTAAAAACCTTCTGATGTCATAATACGCCAATATAAAATAAAAGTGACAACTCCATGCACAAGTGTAAGAGTAGGCAAATAACTCGCAGCGGAGGCTTAGCTGGCCTACCCTTAATACTCTGCTATAACCTCCAGATTATATTTTTAAAATAAGAATGTACATGTAAGGAAAGAAGCAGTCATACTATTATAATGGATAATCCAATGCCTAAATATTGTAATCAACTTCTGATAAAATTGACTCATGCCTTGGAGCGAGTAGAGAGTTATTATGAAGATAGGTATAGGTCGTCTATTGAATATTTTACCTCTCAAATTTAACAATAATGTCTAGAATTTTAAGCTATCAAATATACTGCGCTTTATTTTGTTTTTTTTTTTCGTTACAAACCATATAGAACAGTTATGGTTTATTTTGTCTATATTGAATAAAATTGTTCCATTTTCTTTACATTTATTTGCTTCTCAATTTATTAAAGAAAATGGGAAAATGCATTCGTCTAATTATACTTCAAATTTTATGAAAACATGTCTCTTATTTCGTTTATTTTATATCTTTACTTCTATTTAAAATACTGTGTTTAATATTAACCGTACCTTATTAGTAAGGTCGCGCTTTCTGTCCACCTGCTACAAAGCTCTGCTTCTTGAGCCGTAATATTATATGTTTATCTAATTAAAATTTTAAGTGCTTTTACTGCAAAAAATAAAATTAATAGAGTAAAGTACTTTTTCTGTACACCAATTAAACCTTGACAGGTAATTTATGTTTAAAGTTTTGTGAAACGGAACGATTCCTATGCACCTTCAACAAAAACATGGCCAATTATTTCAAATAAATACGTATTTTTAGCCTAGTTTTGGGCACTACTGTTTACCAAATAGGTAGAGTTCATATGTCATTTTATTGCTTTCTAAAGTCTCAGGTTACATGCAAACCGATTTGATCTATTACACATAAATAGATCTTGATAATTTTTTATCATTTAAGAACTTAGCTAATAATATAAAATAGTTTTGTTGCCAGAGCTTAAATAAATCACTGAATACAAGGCGCTTGGTATAGTTTAATAACGGTTATAGATTGAATAAAATGTGGTTAAAATGTATTATTGATTTCCGTATAGATATATTCTATATAGATTCTTGTGAAAGTCCTTCGTTAACTTTTATTAAAAATAAAAGCTACACAAAGTCATAAACTACCTAAAAAAAATCCGAACTTTATCAGTGTTTAAAAACTTTTACGTGTGTTATTTTGCATTAGTCGCGGTGCATATACTTACTGCGTTAAATCAAATTGGTGGTGATGGTGGTAGTGCGGGGTGGGGGGCTGCAAGTCGTGGAGGTGGAGGTAAAACTCCGGAACACGTGTATACTCGCGCGCCATCATGTCGGGCGCTTTGTTCGCACGCTGGCACTCAACTGACCGAGCGAGCGCCCGCCCTGCCGCCCTGCCGCCCTGCCGCTACCCTTACGCTTTGCGCCTTACGCTCTAGACATCCCAGCGCATTGCAAACTTTTCTCTTAGCCGCGTTTGTGCAGTTCGCGGTAATGATTGCACAATTTTTATAATTAGACACTTTTGTAATACACTCACAAAGTTTCTTTTTCTATTAAGGAGTCCATGAAATCCACAATCTGAATTCCAATGTCGTTAATTATTTGTACAAAACATTAATTTTAGTCGTGAATTTACGAATAAATTATAACCGCGCTCCAAGCGCAACACCAAAGTTCACAACTTTGAAAAAAGTTTTCTTACTGACATAGGTAACATGAAGAACGACTTGACGATATTTATCCGTACTTACTACATTTTATAAATTAAAAATAACAATTAACCGCGAGCAGATCTAAAAATTAACAGGCGTAAGTCAAATCTCACGAAATTAGGGAAGTTGTGATAATTGCCGAATTCATGCTGTGTACGATTTCAGTCTTGTGGCTTTAGACACGATTGCAAATTTCACAACTATTAACCATGTCCTAAGTGGATTCATCATACCAGTCGATATTATTATGGAATCTTTATTAATTTATAAATAATTCATACTAATGGTATGTCTTGTAATAATTGACAAAAACGATGAGTATTGATTGTAGCAAGAAATTCCTTTGACTGCACAATATCCTATGATAATAAGCATTTTAACAAGCCCCAGAGCTTGTTAAAATGCTTATTATCATACGAGGTGCTCTCATTGAAAACTAGAGTTTGAAAGCCTTATGTGCCAAAGCCGACATAGGACGTGCCAGCAACACCCTTCGAACCGACTGAAAAATCCTTACACACAAAATTATTACTTTAGTTATTCATAGAAATAAAACATACTGCTATATTGATTTTATCACTTGTAGTAGGTAAATATTTTGCACTTAAATCGATATGACGTGCACCCAAATTTTAAGCGATACCAATTCTTTTTATGCGTCTGATAGACGATAAGTGCTTTCAGGTCAACTACGATAAATAAGGTTCAGTTGCATAAACACTATCATAACAAAATAAATAGTGTGATAAGTCTTAATCAAACTAAAAGCGTCGGTAATCGTGTTATTTTTATGAATCCTCTGGACAAGAGAGTGGCTTCCTGACAGGTTACATTTGAAAAAAGAAATAATAACACTAAATCTATATACCACTATAATATATAATAGTTACAATTGGACCTACTTTTGCAAAAAGTAATCGACGAGTTTTCCTTCAATATTATTAAAATTGTTTATGATTTTCAATAATGTCATATTTGTATACATATACCATGTCACTTCGTGCAAAATTGTAAATAGATTTTATTAAAAATAACCTAAAATTATACAGTATACAATTTTTTAACAAAAATGGCTTTTTTTCAAAACTGTCGTTGTGTGGATTGATTCTGTTTTATATAAGTAGGTCCATTATTAAGGACAATATACGATGTTTGAACTTCAAAAATGAAATGTAGCAGCGGTAGTATAAAATATTATTAAAAAAGTGGCGAAGTTAGCGTCAGCATAGTAGCGTAAATCGATGCACCATTTGAAAATATAAAACTTATTACAAAGTGATGAAGTGAGCGTCAGCATAGTGGGCTAAATCGTTGTCCTATGTCAAAATATAACACCGTGTTATACTTTACCATAACTATTCGCTATCTCTAAAAATCCACAAAAAAGACATATCGTGCATTAAATTACCTTTCTGTTATGTACGATGGTATTTTTTTTAAGTTCATTTATCAAATTTTTTATAGTCTTTTCCACCTGAAATCACCCGAAAGCACTCTTTTGCTCTAGAGGGTCGCGTGCTTGTTACATTACAACAATCTTCTAAATATTTATAGTAAAAATAGAGAAAAGAATTTTAAAACTTTCAAGTTTCCTTCTTAATGTAATTTAGTAACGCGTTTTAAGATTTTGCTAAATCATCTCACACCATAATTATGTTATTTGATATTGTATTCATAATTTAAGACAACGCATTGTTCCCACAAACAAACTTTATCTGTGTTTATCTTTAGTGTTAATGTTTTCCGTGATAACTATTCTTGTCCTGCTGCTCCTATGACAACAACTAGTCTAGACTGTTGGTTAAACCTTTGTCTCGTCAACTTCAGGTAGCAGTTCGAAAATATTTTATTTCAAATACTCTATCGAGCTTCAAAGTGTGTCCTGTGGGGATGCAGTTGCGTCCCGCCTACGTCAAGAACGCTCAAATAATGCGGTGACATACGCTTTCACATACACATATTATAACAATACACAGATTAATTTCGAAATAAAAACCATTAAGTTGTGAATTTGCCCACATTTCGACGTGAAAATAATAATATAATACATAATTATGAATAGAAGAGGATTATATATAATTCGATATAAAATAAAAAATATTTGCTTTATTCAACTAACGAAATTAATGTATTCTATAAAGTTACGTCATTCACGGTAATAAATAAATATGTATACAGCAAATTCGACTTAAATTTGTAATTAAATTATTATTATATAATACTATCGCGTTGTAGTAATATTAAGCACTGCTACTCACTAAGTACACTTTTATATGAGGCGATCAGTAGTTCTCGGGAGTAGCAACGCATCTGTGATTGACTTCAGAATTCAGATGGAACCCATGTTCTGTATGAAGTTGCTTAAAGATGTACTCGGCAAGTAGAATGATATGATAACATTATTTATTTTAAAATTCAAACTACTGAATACCAACTAAACTACTAATAGTTATGAAATGAGTAAAGTAAAATATTTTCAGTTTAAGATTTAAACAGAATACACATATACCGATGACTACAAAATACATATACTTTACTATATTCTTTTAATTATGTCTATAGTTATGTATATTAAGTCAGCAGTAATAATAAGAAATGCGTCGTGTAATACGGATATTACTTACAAATTCACATAATTATGAATACAAAAATATAATAGAGTGTATGCATTTTTATAGTGACCTTATTTTGAAACAACTATTACTTTGGTTTTGGCATAAGGCTAAATACAACTGAAAAATATTATTATCCTTAATTGTACGTATATACGAGGTATAGCAACCTGAAGTGCAATTGGCTAATCTCATCTTTCGGAGCACAAATACCCGAGCCCGCTCGGTTACTTCAATCCCTTGAAATGTTTTCCGACAGAACCACGTGAGGACGAAAGGAATGCAGACAGATTTACAGGCTTATGATCAGCAGTAGACTATGAAATGCTGATGGATAGATATAATTTGTAAGATAAAGCTGAGTTTGTCTGTTTTTTTGTTGGATTTGAAAGAATGTTGGATTAATATTCATGGTACTTCCACTATTTAAAATTACACTTTAAATACTTATATCATGTCTATATTAATGTATTGTCTGTGTATAAAAAGTTATAAATAAAAAAATTAAATACATAAAACTCCGAATCAAGTTTTATGTTAAGAGGTGAGCTCTGTAATGTATAGGTGAGCTGTACAGCATCCACTGCAAAAGCCTGTAGGTATCTATAAGTAAGAACAGGCTTTTGCACTGCTATAAAGCGACAGACATATTAAGTAATGTGAGTATGTAGTAATATAAAAGTTATTTAAAGATACGATAATAGGTGTACGAGTGCTTCTAGACTAAATTACATTTACTCCACAGAGCAATATAATTGTTGACCACAAATTGTTGTTCTATTCGAGAATTGTCGAGAACTTTGTCTTATTCGGGAAAAGACTTTGACGTTTCAAGAACTCGAGAAATCAATTCCGAACGCTAGGTAACTAAAAGTTACATATGATATGTGACGAGTTTTAAACATCGCGTCGTTGTTACACTATTGAGTCCGTATCGACAGAGAATTAGTGTATTTTTGCAATCGAAAACATTGCGAGTAAAGTAGGAAACCCCGTATCAGATGATGTTATTAATGGTATTGATATTTTAATAGCCTATTTTGTGGGGAAAATTCGTTAAAGTTTGTTTTACTGCCTCACTCTTAACTTTTATAAAGATCAGTATTAATCAAAAAGTGATATTTATGGAAATAAAAATCTGATTTAATGAATCTCATCTCAATCTCAAAAGTAATATAGCTGAAAATAATGGAGGAACCAGAAACACTACTGGCAAAGGATCAGTTTTTTGTTAAGTAAATTAAATTTAAATTAATGTTAGTTATAGTAGGTTTCTAATTATTTTAATTACTATAACATACATACAATGTTAATAAATAAGTTTACATCTCAAAAAAAATAGGCTTAGAATTTTACGGTCGTGCATAAACATAAATAATTTTGTAGAGAGCGTCCTGTGTTACATTATTGAAAGTCGAACCTTCAGGATTTGTACAATTGCGTCGGCTTTGTACATTATATTTCAAGAAATTAGTAAATGTTTGTTTCTGAATACAGTACAACTAATAATTAGTAGTATTACGGTTATTAATCTATACAGATCGACATAAATACTGTAACTCTCACCGACATCCTCCCTTTAGCGTCAGAAAAATGCAAGCGGAATCCATTAATGATGGAAAATATAAGTGCGTTGCAAAACATTCTTAATGTATTCCATAATTATGCGTCATAATAGTGAATGAGTCCACCGAGTTGATATTAAAAATCCACATCCTATTAGTCACGCAACGATATAATCGCATTAATAGGTCAGACAGGACAGAGAAAATGGCATGGTGGTGCGCGGGCGCAGGATTCCCGGCCGACACTTCCAAGAAGAACGAACGCGGCTCGCGTCAACACGCGTCCTGTCAACTGCATGCACTCAAATGCATTCGCTAGCTGCTAAGAGTGCAGCGCGGTGACGTCGGTGCGCCCCTGAACTTGACCGTCATCACGGAACCGTACATTTGGTGTGAGTCCTCGCCTTACGGCGCTACGCCGTGCGCTCGCCGCTACGTGCTGCGCCGAGCCCGTAATGTATTGGCATGCGCTGGAAAATTCGTAGCGCGCCCGCTCACGGCCGCCATTACACGTGTCGCTTGCGCCGGTGAACATAACGTAATATCACAATATAAATATCATACAGTAGTCTAACTCCTTAGAAGCGCACGAAACGCAAGTTATACCTACTCGCCTCGATTTCGGTTTGCGTTCGGTCTACAAACAGACCCGAATGTGCCGTAGAGACGAGCGGACGGTGTAACGGTTTTTTGAGCAGTGATTTTTTTATTTTACTAATAATATGGCGAAGAAGAATTGTAGACTATAATTATTGTGCTGTTTTTGGTTGTTTGAATTCTACATTAACACATCCAAAGATAACATTTTTTAAATTGCCTTGAAACTACGAAAGACAATTATAATGTTTTTTAATGTACTAGAACTACCTTCTTTCTTTGTTTCTTTTGGTAATAAATTGGTTTTTAGCTTTTCTATCGAATGTAATACCTGGATCCATAAATAATTAAAGGATATTATGATAAAGGGAAGTGACATAGGTAAGTATGTGTGTCCTACATGCCATTGGCGAAGTGTATCTCTTTTCAATAAAGTACATAGTTATAGGTAAGTGATATTTTTGCAAAAAATAGAATATTGTTCGATAAATAAATAACTACCTAAAATAAATAAATCATTTTAAATTTATAATTACATTTTTAAACCTTTTTTTTTGTTGTCGAGGGGGAAACTTTCAAAAGGTACCCGACGCCGTGGGAGCGACGCAGGGTTATGTGTGATTTTTACCGCACTAAAACCCCCCCGGTGGCCGTCCTCGGCGCTAAAAAGGAGGACTCCGGGATCTCGAAACGACTTCAACCGGAATCCTCCGAGCGCGTTGCCCCATCGGGCTCCTCCCAGACGAGCGTTTGGGCCCACCACTTCGTCTAGTCTTTACGATGGTATGCGACCACACATACCGCCGTCCTTCCCGGGATTGCCTGACCGAACGGTTCGAGCTCTCAATCTGCAAACACGGAAGCCCCTTTTAGTCGCCTTTTACGACAGGCAGGGGATGTCATAGTCCTATTCTGATCCCGGAGCTACAGGGATGACAGACTTGCCTGAAAAAAAGCTCTTTTTTATATTTGTGGATATCTCCTAAAACGTTGGTTGGAGAAAGATGATTGTCAAGCCTTGAAGTCATATATAAAGCCCGATCAAAGAAGCCATAATTTCAGCGAAGAGAGTCGGTATTTAAGCTACCGAGACTACTGCAAAAATAATTTACAAAGTTTTTTAATAATACCCAGGGATGATTTTGTGCAATATGTAGAAAAATTGGAGGAAATATTTCGAACTTCATTTAAAACAACACACATAAATTGTAAAGTAGCTGCAGGTATTTATAACCAAATGAAAGATATTCCTTTTTCTCCACCATGTCAATATTACCCAAAATTATTTTTTATTATGCTTTTTATCCGAATGCGAATTTTTTATACTACTAAATTTAATAATAAAGCTTTTCGTACGTCTCAGTCGAGGCGCAAATATTTTCCAGTGTCAAATTTGTAATTATTATTAGTAAAATAATGATTTGTTATTAAAAGTCTCACATATTAAAAAAATAGTTTTTTTTTTATAACCTAAATCGACTAGTTAAAAAACATTACATGTATTTAACACTTCCTATACAATTCACATGAATTATATTTGTTTAAAAAATAAATAATAGTTTAAAAAAACTAAAAAACACGCTTTTTATAGAAAACCGAACTAAAGAATAGAAAATAAATTTAAATGAATTTAAATTAAGAAAATAGTGTTAAAAATTTTTATGAATATAAATTAATAATAGCTTTTTTTTAAATATTTTTTTTTATTCACACTATTATTAATTTATATTAATTGAAATTTTTAACACTATTTTCTTAATTTAAATTCATTTAAATTTATTTTCTATTTTTTAGTTCGGTTTTCTATAAAAAGTGTGCTTTTTAGTTTTTTTTAACTATTATTTATTTTCTACTTTTTAGTCAAAATAAAACATGGAATAATTTTATCAAATTAGTGTATTGTCATCAGTCCTCAATAAATCTACAAAGTTTGAACGAAATCTGGCCGTTTAAAGTGGGTCAAAATCGCGCCCAAAGAAGTCGGTTACAAACAAACATACAGGTGAAGCTAATAAAAAGCTAATAAAAATATATAATAATTACTGTCAAACAACCAGAAAGAAAGTATTCATACTGGTTGATGTTATTAAAATACTATAGGCAGGCAGCCCTAACGCAATCTTTCGCCCGACGCCTCCGTAGGTATAAAATTCAAGGACACGGCAGAGTTAGAGTACTGTATGATATTTATATTGTGGTAATATTATGCAACTCTCAATGTACCTGTGTAATGGATGATACATACGACTATAACGAAGTGAGACCGCGTGATCACATTTTTGTTCGACTGATTCTTAACAAGCTACAGTGCATTTAGGCGCTCGAACATATTACCTACATCTCAAATATTTATATTAAAAACTAGTGATTTAATATTTTTTTTTATATTTTAAAACCCTTTCAAAAATAAATAACCTTTCCTGTCACACTTGGTATCGCTCCAGCCGCAGAGAGCATGCAATTTAGCACTAGAAGCATCGCAAAGGCACTAACTTTCTATTTTTTTCAATCCGCGACACTCTATGACATTTATTTAATTAATTATATTTATAATTTGTTAGTGTTTTCAATTAAAAACAATCATATTTAATTAGAATTAAAACGATTCACCGCCGCTGGGTCGTTCTCTGTCCGCCCATTTGTATTAGAAAAAAAACATTAATACGTGAAGCAAATACTTGTGATCCGTTTTTAAGATACTTGCGTTTACAATAACTTGAAAATTATTACAATTTATTTGAATTTAAGAAATATTCGTGCTACTTTGGACAATATGAAGTTTAGTTTCTTAATTTAAATAATGGACGAATTTCGACCGCTGTGATGGGTGACTAGTTAGAAAAAATAATTGGATGTACGGCGATTGCTCTGAGAAATTGTGGGGGCGAAAGAGTATGGCGCGAGCGAGGAACACATGAGAGTTGCTTCTAGAAATCAGTTACCCCGAAAAGCTGCATTATACAGCCGTAATCCATTTCCAGAGTAAAAAAAAAGTTCTGGTGGGAACTTAAATAAATGAACTGTATTATATAATACAGTCCTATGTTATAACATAGGCTGGTTTAATCGCCATCGAAGTTACACTAGGATATCCCGGTCAAACAAATGTATGAAATTAAACGGAATAGTCCGTGGCCGTCGGAGGTCACGGTAGTGACTGTCGGTCCCTTTTTTTTTTCGTTTCCTGCCGCCGCTACTGTCGCTGACGTTGCGTGCCTCCTCCGGCCTCGCGACCTCTCCCGTGCGAGTTGCTTATTATAAAAGCAATCAATTGCATCCCTGATAATGACGAATCTACTCTACATAGTCGTTCAAAATATATACTAGACTAACGGACGATGAAATAACCTTGGATAATGCTTCTCTGCTTGAAATAGTCCCCTCCCAGCCCTCGTACACACTCAACAACAACAGATATTTCACACACCGTCCCCGCCGATGGAGAGGAGGACGCCATTAAAGCATAATCGTCACAAGATATCCCCGTATAATTCGCCGTGTCTCCCTAGTGCCCCACAATAGCGTAACTGACCAAACTAGCTGCCCGTAGCTTATAGAAAGTAACGGATAGCCAGGATTGTGGCAGCGGTTAGGTCCACAGCCGTGGGGCAGCTGCGGACCCTTTAGCGAAGTTGGAAGGACTTGGAATCTGCCAACAAATTTCAAAACGATCTTTCCTTCCAACCCACAGTACCTATTCTTTTCTCGGCTGAGCCCCAGATTTCCCACCAAGCCCCGCTGTAGCCGTATGGGGCTAGAGGGCCAACAGCAACTACTCATTTCGAAAAAAAAGACTCAGTTACCCATTGCTTTGCATAAGGAGTGCAAGTAATTTTTATAAGGATTCGTTTTCTTTCTTATAAATATGACTAACCGACGTCACAAGACAACGAAAGAACACGAAATTGTAACTTGTTTGCATAACACTTTAGAGGTTGAATCGGACGGTAAACTTTTTGAACGATGACGATGATTACGTGTTGGAAAACAGTTTCCCCTTTTATTCTGACGAATCTAAAAATATACTTTAGAAAGAAAAGTCTCAAGATAATTTATTGAATCATTTATAAATCTTGACCAGTATATTGGGTTATTTATTGGTTTCTTTTTCGTAATTATTGAATTTTTATTTATTTGAATTTATATGAGGTAAAAGTGTGCCTCATATAAATTCAAATAAATGAGGCGACTATCTCAGTCCTAGGAAGTAGCAAAGCATCTGTGATTGACTTCAGATAGAACCCATCTTCTATAAGTTAATTACAGTTGGACATGGACTTACAGAAGCATGGGCGTGGCAGTGACCACTAACTATTAAATGGACTGCATGCTCATAAGCTTTAATCAGATAAAAAGTTCATATTACTGTTTTTTAGTTTTTTTCCCTCTCCCACTCCCTCTCTACCTAGATATCGTAGAAGAGAACTAGGAGTCAAGGGAGATGGACGTGATACGTCTTCCTGTGTAATATCAACAACTCCTATTTCAATGAACATGTAGGGATCATGACTATTAGCAAATAAGGCTTCCCGGCTTAGGAACGGCAGTGGGCTTTAAAGGGCCGATGGATGGATGATTTTTAATCGCTGATCCAAATAAATGCCATACTGGAGAAAACATATCTACGTGTTATATAATTATAATCGCAACGCGTACGCAGCCTGGGGCAAGAGCTAGTAGTGAATATCATCCTGGTATCGTTTTACTTGTAGTATCAACATGACAATGTAATCTAACAATAACCTTCGCATGTCGTAAAAAATTACATCCTGAATTTTCACAAGACAACAGAATGCTGACTATAAATAATCAACGATAATAACAAAGCCCATACTTGTTATTGTCTTCGATATTTTAAATAAGCGAAAAGTTCAACAAATCTGAAGCTAAAGTTTCGAGGAAGGAACGCGCGTAAATATGGGAACTATTGAGAGGCAGGTCGAGGGATTATCATTTAATTTGATCAGAAACACACTAACATTTTAATAGTACATTTGTACAAAGTTAAGACTACCCAAGTTAACACAAGGGGTGAAAATATAAAATATCGCTACGTGGATGCAATTGCGTGCAATATAATATTTAAAATGCATTCGTCATGGCAGGTCGCCATAACGACACTACTACAGAAAATAATTGCCTTTAAAAAGCAAAAAAATAAAGATAATTACGTTTTCGCGTACTAAACATAACAATAATAATGCATATTTTGATTGAAGCATCGTCGTATCGACGGAACGCGAAGTTGGATTGAAATAAGGAAGGAATAAGCACGAGGAAACAAACAAGTTGTCACGCCCCGTGCTTTCTGGATATTTTTGTAGAATATTCGTGATTCGACGTATTGCCGAATATACCATCCCTTACGGCATACTAAGAGCATTCATAAAAAATATAAACAGTAAATGAAGACAGTAAACAACAAACTTTTTACTCGATAAGATTACATTCCAAAACAGAAATAAATAGTGTATGTAAATTAACTTTATTTCAGATATCTCTTCATTTCTTTTTATACATTTACTAACACGGTACAGCGAAGTTATGTTATCAAGGCACCAAAATACCTAAATGCTATAGAATCTGAAAAATATTAATTGAAATAAGACATGTTTTTAGAACCTTGTCTTAGGTATTTTTTACGATTTTACATGTATATGATGCCATGGAAACATAATGACGAATACACAAACACCCAGGCCTAAAAATAAGAAACTAAAATTCGTCATTCAGGTTCAGATATCTAGCCGGGGATAGAATGCGGGTCCCACAGCACGTCAAAACGATATGGTGACCGCTCCCCAAGCGGATCTAAACATATTCACTTGAATATTCGTCTCTTCGCAGTTGAAGATTTTGTATTAATTTACTTATTTGGTTGTTAGCTTAGTTTTTCACTGAAATACAGTGACTATTAGGGCTGCACCAAGCGAGTAGAATGTGCCTCAAATACAGAGTAGACGCCACCCGACACCGTGCCCGCGGAGATACCTTACACCGGACATCTGACACTACCTGCGTGATTGCTTCTATTTCTGTTGATAGAAAATTGTATTGGACGCGGGATTCGATCTGAGATACAATAAATACACGATATAAAAATATCTCGGTAATGTATTTTAATATCGTGAGTGTAGAAATCATCTATAAACTAGAAATTTTGCAGTAGAAAACTATTTTTATAACTATAAGGAATACTAGAACTAGATTCAAAAACATTTGCCGCCTACTGTTGAACATGGTGACGGTTCTATTCTCATGTTGGAAAAACCCATTTTATTAAAGATACCATGAATCAGTATACGAATACAATTTTTGGTTTGTATACAATAGTAGTGTTTCCTACTAGCTTGTATATAAATTTTCAAGTCCATTACTTTGTTAATGTACGTTTGACAGCTAATTGAACAAGGCTCCTCGATTGCTTACATAAAAATAGAAAAATCAGAGAAGCGCGCAGTCATCAAATACTTTTATTTAAAAGGCCTATCTCCATTTCAAATTAAAGAAGAGCTGGATTCTACACTGCAAGTATCTTCGCCATCCTTATTCAACTTATTATCATATTCAACGGTTAATTCAACGGTCAACAGTGGGTTTCTGAATTTAAGAAAGGTCGAACGAGCACTTCCAATGAACCACGTTCAGGACGCCCCGTTGAGGTCACGGCTCTCGGGTGCCTCAGTGGATGCATAACCTCAGTTTGTCTTTAGTTCAAATTATTGGTTTACGTAAACATCCGAGGACCAAAACATTCGCTTATAGTTGGCCGTGGCAGGATATATTGGCCGCGTGCCCGGTATATTGATATTTGTAACGGACGAAGCCGCATCATACTCTAACTTCCGGCGTGGCTTAAACTTTGCGCTTACCCTCATTACCCCACAGGGCTTCCACCCTTTATTCAGGAATATTTTGAAAACGTTGCCAAATCTGCGAGTTCCTTTACACTTCCTTTATTGTAAGATTTAACGTTATTACAAAATTAGTAACAGCAATATTTTCAGCTACATATGATTTACTTTATTGCAACACGCACAGCCAAATGTAGTTTCTCACGCCCACAACAACATACCTTATATTATAGTTCAATATTACATATATATGTGGTAGTGATGTGATGAATGTTAATAATTTAATTCACGAATGCGAATTTTCAGTTTTATTTTCAGGGTTTTGCTGCTGACCTGCATCTACTCATACTAATAAGGCTGCAATAGAATGTAGATTTGGTGACCTTTTTTTCTGTCGTCGAACTGCAGCTCCACTTAAATATAGATTTGACGAAAACATGCGAATATTCGTTCCGTCACTAATATAGGGATAAATAAAAACTTGATTAAAACATAGCAACTGCAAATTGAATACGTAAGTAAGGTAGTAACTTAACGGAGGTGCAAAACATAAAAAATACTAGCCCCTCGTCGCAACGATCGAAATTCGACCGTTGCGACGGGTGACGACTACCTTCTTAGTCCTCGGGACTAGCAACACATCTAAAATTGAATTCAGTTAGAACCCATGTTCTAAATGAAGTTGCTTACGGGCGTCCATAGGCAGCATTGAGACATACCATCAGGTGGACTGCATGCTCGTTTGCTACTTGAATCGTATAAAAATGAATGAAGGAATGACATAATAAAAAATATACTGTTATATAAACGTAATTGTAATGATAAGAAAAATATCACATTCCAATTTAAGTCATCGTCAACCCTTTCTAACTGCTTAGTACAGGTCTCGCAGAAGCCTCAAAATAAGTATAGCCACGCTGGCCGAGTGCGAATGGGTAGACCTACACAACAATATAATTTGCCTAATTAGCAAGGTTAGCTTTATAACCTTACTAACTGATAACAACGAGAAATTATATTGTAATCGGACAAACTACTATAGTAAATTAAATTATATAGAGCATTCTACTTTAATACCAAATATATTAAGTTAAGAAATTATTATTATTATTAGTACCAAATAAATTAAGTTAAGAAATAAAACAAAATTATAACAGAAGCTGAAAGAGGTGCGCACAATAACTTTAAACGTTTACGAAATCCATTACGAAATACCTTCAACTATTAAATACCAATTTGTACATTAGCAATCAGTTAATAAATTACTACTTAAAATCGAATCTTTGATGCAAAATAGTAACGTGTTTAGTCGGTCTTTGTCATTGGTTTTGAAGTACGGACAACACGTGAAGGCGCCCTCCAGACTTCGTGACCAAGTTCGTCTCGAAGAAAACTATATTGAAATAAAACTTTGAGGTCAAGGGTCAGCAAACGATCTTTATACGACAAATATTACATTTATCTGATGTTATAAAGTACTGCGATGATACACAATTGTAAGACTTACGATCGTTTTCTTTGTTCGTCGGAAACATTTTTTAATTGCAAAATATGCAAAGTTAAAAGAATAATAATTTCGTAAGTAAAAATAGACCTGTAAGTTTGTATGTTAAAATAGAGTGACTTGTTACTCGACTTTTGCTATTGATTTTATTTTTTGGGTTTACTTCGTAACAAAAACCATTCATTTGATTGTAGAGGTATATGGGAAAATATTGCAAAGTTAATTATGAGTGTAAATGCATCTCTCTAATTGGAAGTTGATCGTGTCAAAGTGAGTTGCGATGGTACCAACGAACTGATAGTGATCAGTCTTCATTACTTTGTGCAGTTACGAGCATTATCTATTATTTTTCTTGAAGATTCTGTTGAAATTGAATAAATAAAAAAGTGATGTCTTATGATTTAACTTTAACCTATAATATATTTGTATAATATATAAATACTCCCATTCGCAAACATTAAAAACATATATGTGGAGTCTGGATTTCGAACCCTGGATCTTCGATTGAGATGCCGCATTCGACCATTCTACTATTATTCTCACTATCACAAGTATAACTCTACGGCGAAGATTTAACAAGAAGTTTGCAAAGGCGTGCGTATGAATTCGTCAAGTTACATAAAAGCTTCGAGTAACAAGTACCTAGTTAATCAAAGCCTAACAATTCTCACGTGGCTAGCGCAGTGGACTATGACTTACATCGTTCTCATGCTGAGTGAAGACCCGGGTCTTACTTACCCGGGACAATAAATTTCGTGTCGCTGAAGTGAAGTACATAGAGCTTTAAGTAACGTGTGACCAATAAGAACTTACCAAAACATTCACTACTTATATAGCACATATATTTTATTGAAAATCTAAACGGTTCGTGGACGGATAGTTTTATTAGCCCTGGTTGTTTTATAGTTTAGAATGTTTATAGCTATCGTCTGCCAAGGACCTTAAATTTTAGAATTAATGCTCGTAATATTGTAAAACATTAGGTGTTTTAGAGTTAATCAATTGTTCCTAATTGTCCCTATAAATATTAACACACTAGGAGTCTTTGGAGTAATAATATCGGAGGTCTATCCTCTCACACATTCAATTGGCAGTGAAAGAAGACCATGACCACATTGTATTATCGAATTTATTGTCATTCGTTATTAAGCTTCCAAAGATGATACTAATATAATTTAAGCAGTTCCTTTAAGTATTTAAAAAAACTAAAAAAAAATATAACATTTTATTTTAAGCATGAAAATCTCAAAAATCTTGTGGTATATAAGCATGTTTACATGGCTGCACTTTGTGTTCTTTCCATGCGGCGAAAGGCAATATGTAAATGCGCCAAATAATAATTATTTCATAAGCAGCAATTGTAAAATTATGTTTAAAGATTTTTCTATGGAAGATTCCATGCGACAATTTGTGTACCTACCTAATGCGTAATAACTAATTTCTTTATAGGTTGTCAGTTCGTATTGTTTCTGAACGGGAAACAATCCATACGTACATATGATAAAAATAAATTTCCACGTGTCTGTACACCGAATATATTTGCAAAACAATGCTTGGAGTACTGTTTTATTATTCATTGTATTATTTTCTGAATTTTTTTTTATCAAAATTGCTAGGCATTATTCCATTTTAATCACGTTCTATCAAAAGCTTTAGCAAATTGAATTAATATAACATTTTATTAACGCGGGTGAAAACGCGGGGCGAAGCTAGCAACAAATGATTACCTGTTGCGCGTGTCGTTGACAGCCCGCGACGGGCAGTCTCTGCCTCAGTGCTACATGAATGATTCAGTGAAACAAATACGAATCGTCTCGAAAATGTGTTTATGTCGTGTTACTCGTGTTGTATCGGTTAAATAACCCAAACTATACAAATAAATATATAAAGGCAGGAACAATCTAATTATATATACAAAATAGGTAATTAAAAATTAGTCATAAGTCATAATTATTTATTTGCATAAATGTGGTTCGAAGGTTTGTACACAATTTAAAAGTTTCTCACATTTGCCATATTTGGCGTGCAAAATACATTTTTATAGAGTCAGTATGGTATTAATTATTGTCAAATTATAATATTAATAGAATAAAATAATGATTAGGGCATAAATTCTTTCAAAGTATAAAAACATTTTTCAACGAGCCACACATGTAGTTGTTTTTTAAATTTATTTACAGTTAAATTTTTAAATTTATTTGGTATTTTATTGTATATAGTAACGCACATATGATATGCGTTTCTGGACCGCATAGCTGTTCGAGAGGGTGGTAAGCATAGTCTATTTGGATGCCGAGTTACAAATTTACATTTTTCACCCTTTTTTTCAAACAGATGCATGTGCGTTCTGACAAAAACGCATACTTCGAATATATATATACTCGTCAACGTTAGGAGTTTTAGGTCTTTAAAAAGAGGCTTGCAACTTATATGCGGGGATACATCATATAAAGCTCTTATGCAGCGCTTCTGAGCAATGAAGATTCTGCTTACATGCACTGAATTTCCCCAGAGTAATATTCCGTACCTTAAATTAGAAGCAACGTACCCATGATATGCTTTTAATGCCGTTGTTAATTAAATTAATTAAATTGATTAATTTTTTTTTTATCTGAAAGTAAACAACGAAGTGAAGTCGGTTAAAAATATTTGGTTATCCTCTGTAAACCAATAAAATTTCATTTTGACTTCCTGCTTAGTAGTTTTGTGATTTGTCCCTTAGGTAGAGAAAACTATGAAACCGTGGTTGCAAAGTGGTACAACGTACCTATATGGTTCGACCGGGAAACTACCACTACCAGTTACCACTTATCATCAAATGAATTGTACGTTCATCTGCTACTGCAAGCTTATAAATAAAACCAGAATTAGTGTCTTGGCATCAAAAAATAACTCTTAAAACTTTTTAAATATTAAGTTCATATCAACAGTATTTCGTCACCTTTCTCTTACCATTCCGAAATATATTACACGCCATTTTAATTACGTCACCAGATTGTATTAAAATGTATTAAATTAAGCGGAAAAATAAAGTAAGTAAATAAAGCTTCGTAACTATAATCAACACTACTGTTAGAAATGGAACAATACACAATAACTAGCAGTCACTGCATTTGACAGAACAAGGATCCAAGTTAATAACAGTTGTATCCATTTCGACCCCCTACAGTTTCGACGGAACCAGTAGCTCACTTACACTGCCATAGCGTTCACTATCAGAATTTGGCATATATAATACTTTATTGCGTAATTGTTCTCAGTGTGAAGTGCTCTGAAGAACAGGAATTCCCTATTTTATTTTGCCATGGAACCTTAATTTATCATACTTTTTTAAGGGAACTCTATTTCTCTATAGCGATAACTATAGTGTTGAACTTTGTCAATTATATATTTTCATGTACGATTGAAAAAAAAGATTATAATGTAAAAATAGATTGACAATGTATAACAATTTTCATAAAATAGCGAAATGTTTATTACACAAACGTTTTATTTATAACTCCAATAGAACGCGGAATCCCTATCTATGGTTCTACAGAACTCCAGGGTTCCGTGGACCACAAATTAGGAACCGCTTTCTAGAAGATAAATGAATAATAAGTTACGAGATAGCCGGTATACTGCTTGTGGAAAAATTATAATTATAGACAATGTAACTATGGATTAGTCTTCATCACTTCTTCATTTACTACGACACTAATTTCTTTGATCGATGAACAGACGAATCAGTACCTCAGTAGGCCTTACAATTTTCACCAAGTATCGACATTTGAAATTAAAAAATCGTTAAAATTAGGCCAAATATCGCTTATAGGGCACTGCCAAGAATTCGAAGAATTCTGAATGGAATGTAATAACAATGGACTCGATAGACTCGATAGACATTATACATACATTTTAATTTACCGACTTGATTGACCGAGATTTTTTGAAATTACAATGAACTTAATATTTTTAAAAAGTGTCTAATCATAAGATTAGACACTTTTTTAAAATATAAGCAAATATGTGCTCATATTACCCTAAAAGTTCAACATGATACGATAAGAAATTTAAGACGAGAAAATGGCTTGTCATCGACAGAGCGAGCATAGAGCAGTCTGAGGCTTCGCGTCGACGTGCGATACGAATATATCTTATTTCTAGCAATTCGAAAAGAATCGCAATTAGCCTTGCCGCAATTAACTTTACCCTTCAGCAATTGTCGCGGGCAATTTTTCGCACCAATTCTAGGAACTAGTACCTAATTATAAGTTTCTTGAATGTTCTGGTTGAACTGTTTATATACGGACAGGTATTAGTTAACCGTTAGTAATTTGAAAAATAATTGCATATTACATGTTTTAAAATGTTATGTCAATTTAAAATGACACTTGAATACACAAATGAATATAGTTAAAAAAACGAAAACAATATAGTTAATTGAAATGTTACATGAGCTTTGCCTTTTTAGAGGACGCAATAGAAGCTTAACTTCAAGTTTGTGGAGTCGCCACCCTTTTTCCCCGGCCGCCATTTTGGAAAAAGGGGTGGAAACACTTTTTTTTGCGATATCTCGGAAACTGCATCTTACAAAAAAAGTTGTCATATTTTTGTAGCAAATTGTTTTGCCTAAAAATTTGTTAATATAACTTTTTGTCCTAAGTTAAAAATTAAAGAAGTTATAAGCAAAAAAGTAAGAAAATTTCCATATTTTTTATACATTTTCAAAAAAAAAATCCTCAGACCAATCTTGTAGATAATCTTTTGAGGTAAATTTTTCCCTATATTTTTTGTAAATTTCATGTTCAAAAAGCTGCTACAGCGCTCCAAAGTTGACCGGGTTCTTCAATGGTCATGAGAATCAGGTCGAAAAGACATGTTTAACTTATTTTTGATCATTTTTTATTGTAAATATATTTTTACAATTTTTTTGTTAATTTCGTACTACTTTATTTATTTATTAATTGTATACCGATAGACTTGACCTTGATAGGGATTTAGATGACTTCCTTTCCCTCGCAGTCGTTAAATATAGAAGCAGGACGCGAAAATAATCCGCAATGTATAAATTTAGCAAAAAATCTCAAAAGTACTGCGAGTGGGTCGTTCTCGAATCGCGGTATGCTCGCGGTAGAGTATAGACAAGTATGTTAATGAAGTGGTCGTACAAATGATGAGTGATAAAAACCGTCCTTGACTATTTATTACACACTATTACAAAAGTTCACGGATATTTAATAGTTTATATGATGATTACCTCAACACAATAGATATAACCGGTAAAAATAACCCACAAATATCACAATTTGAAATCTATCTAATCTATCTTAATCGCTGTTTTTGAGATTTTGATGAAAAGTTCAATAGTTATGATCTAACTTTACAGTCTGAGAAATAACAAATAAATGTAGAAGTCAGGTAAGTATGGCAAATATTATACATCTACCAATTTATCGACATATTAACCTTGTCTGAAGACAAGGTCAGGTACCTATGAGGAAGAACATAACCTACATATATTTTATTTTTGCACCTAAAACTCGCACACCGACAGGTATGTATAAGAATCTAACCTCAAGGCACACGAACAATTTCTACAAATAACTACATTAATATTTATCGGGTTAGAGGGAAAGTTTTGTCGTATTTTAAAGATAATATTTGAATTAAATTATAAAAATATGGGTTTAATATTAATCAATTAAACATGCTCCCTTATTTGTTACAACTAGTAGCCATCTATCAGGTAACCTTTTTTTCATCTGATTGAAGTTGCAAACGAGTCCAGTCCACCTGATGGTAAGTGGGCACTGCCGCCCATGGACATCTGTAATCAACTTCACATAGAACATAGGTTCTATCTGAAGTCAACCACAGATGCGTTGCTACTCCCGAGGACTATGATGGGCGCCTCATGTGATAGTGTGCCGGCAACCACACCCTTCCATCGAAACGCAAGAAATGCTTTCCACTAGAAATAGGTGTGGCGGTGGTACTTCTCCGGTCGAACTACACTGTTTCTACCGCCTTCAAAATTAAATTAAATTGAATTTCTGTTTAGATTAGATTAGATTTTATTCCCTTAAGATTATAACAGAGATCTGAACAGACAATAATCAGATGGTGTTATGTCAAGTGAATACAGTGGGTGACTAAGGACTTCCCATCCTAACGCATTCAGTTTTAGTTGTGTCTCCATTGCAGTATTCGGCCGAGCATTATCTGGGTAGAACATTATTCCTTCTCTGGACGCTAATTCTGGGGTTTTTCCTTTGATAACTGCATTCAATTCATCCACCTAATTGCGGTGCAGATCCGGGTTGATATTTTTCCCTGTTTTAATAACTCGTAGTGTACTGGACCTTTCCTATCAGTAAATGTAGAACGATGAAAAAGGACTCTTTTTATATTATACGACAGCTAAACAAAATCCGAATGACTCCAATAGCCAGATATTTTTTCATTTATAACAAAAATTACTTTTCTGTTCCACAATACTACAGAACTTTCCTTCCAACCTTAGTATAAATAAATTTTACATAACCGTATTATGTACGAGTAAAATGCAAATGTTCCATATAATTTTCATCTGACGTGGTTAAAACTATTAAATCCAACTTGTAGCCTTAGTGTAAGTTTATTATGTTTACTCAAAACAATATTTGATTACGTTTTTACACATACATTACCTACAATAGTGTCCGTGAAAACGTAAACTATTATTGTTTTGAGGAAACGTATCAAACACGTATTAAGGGCTCTATACCCTGAGAGACACAAAACATTCGCTACAATCATCAATCGTTCTGTGTTCCAAGAGTCAAAAACAAATAGATTAAGATCCGGCTGCAAAAATGTGTAGTTATCGTGTGCGTGCTGAAATCCACATTTTTACTCATATTTATGATTAGGAGAATAAAAATCCGCCAGGTTGCCAATCAAAATGTGGCCGATAATATTTTTAATTAAATTATTATTACTTGATTTCGCGGGAAAAATTTCACTTATCAAATTTTTAAGTAAAATATCGTTCATTTCACGGAAATAGGTATAAAGACTTTGAAAAATCGTAGTTGTCGTTGCGCACTTGACCGCACCTCTTCGTAGCCAGGTATAAACAGGTATGATTTCGATATATTTATTCGTCCATAACGAATGTTTATGTTTTATACATCAAAATAAAGCTAATTTTTTTCTCATTATTATGATATACGGCAACCTAATTAAATCTGGCCGCAAGTTAGGGTTACTGGCTGTTAAAGATGGTAAATATTGAAAGGTGAGTGAGAGGAAGCTAGCGCGTAACATCACCAGTCTAACAAGGATAGAGATTGCCAGCTGTACGACGTTTTAAAGCTATTGCGCCATACGAAATCACAAGATATTTTTTTTATTTTCCATACGCTTGAATGTTTATTTTATATGTAATAAATGATTGAGTACTTGAATAAAATAGAAAACTATTTCATACGGTACTTGCACAATATAATTTTCTTTACATAAGTAACCTTGGCTTTATTTTGATCAATATTAAGTTTTTGTTGTACCTAACTATAAAATTTGTAGTTTTGAAAGGACGACAATTCTTTTGGAGTATTTATTTCTTAGTCGTTCTTGCTATTGTTAGAACTGGTGATTGAGAACACTAGCATCTGACGTATGTGCAACAGCTTTAAAATGTCATACAGCTGGTAATTGCTATCCTTGTTAGACTGGTGATGTTACGCACTAGCTTCCTCTCACTCACCCTTCAATATTTACCATCTTTAACAGCCAGTAACCCTGACTTGCGGCCAGATTTAATTAGGTTGCCGTATATCATAATAATGAGAAAAAAATTAGCTTTATTTTGATGTATAAAACAGAAACATTCGTTATGGACGAATAAATATATCGAAATCATACCTGTTTATACCTGGCTACGAAGAGGTGCGGTCAAGTGCGCAACGGCAACTACGATTTTTCAAAGTCTTTATACCTATTTCCGTGAAATGAACGATATTTTACTTAAAAATTTGATTAGTGAAATTTTTCCCGCGAAATCAATTAACAATAATTTAATTAAAAATATTATCGGCCACATTTTGATTGGCAACCTGGCGGATTTTTATTCTCCTAATCATAAATATGAGTAAAAATGTGGATTTCAGCACGCACACGATAACTACACATATTTGCAGCCGGATCTTAATCTAAAATGAATGGCAAAATTTGTAAAAGTTGCAGCGTCATATAACGTCTGTTTTAATGCCCTTGTTTATGTTGTTATTTATATGTAATGTGAGTTGGACTCAAAGGTTCTTTTCTATTGCTGCAACCAAGCAATTAACGAAATTTTCTATCTCTGACCGAACAGGTCAACGGACGTAATGTTTGCTCATCTTTTCCTATGGGGTATTTAGTATTTATTAAGAGAATCACGAGTAGGACCATGAGTATGTCCACTACATTTACATATTTTTCCCCTTCCAGGGTTAAAAATCAAATCTACAGGGAATGGGGTTGTACATTTTTTAACATTTTATATTATCTGCTTTAGACTTTAGTCTAATCCGACATCTTTCCGTTTCATGTCAGGCAATCAACATGAGTTTCCAATGATCATTAAAATTTATTACGTTTAGTTATTTCAACTGTTTATAAATCGTGTGTCGATTGTCTTAATTAAATAATGCAAATCGCTTTAGCGCAACAAGCAATCCCACACCAATCCGTTTCATGTCAGGCAATCGACATGAGTCTCTAATGATCACTAGGTTTTATTACCTTTGCTTATTCCAACTGCTTATAAATCGTTTGTCGAATGTACATGTTTTTAATTGAATGATGAACATCGCTTTAGTGTTTAAATCAATCCCACATCAATCCATTTCATGTCAGGCAATCAAAATGAGTCTCCAATGATCGGTAGAACTTATTACATTTAGTTGTTCCAACTACTTACAAATCGTTTGTCGATTGTATAAATTGAACGATGAACATCGCAATCATCGCTAGGAGGGCTTATTACATTTCGTAGCTCCAACTGCTTGTAAACTGTGTCATTGTACAAATTGAACGATGGTTATCGCTTAGAGAGGTACCTGATATGCCGGAAGCGCGTCATGCCCCGCGGTCGCCGCCTGCTGCCCACGGCGCGCTACCTGCAACAGAGGCGCGGCTCAAACTGACAGCACGGTACCACTACTCGGACACGGATTGTGTGAATGTAACCACAAGGCACCTAGACAGGGTAACCATTAGTACACTGAAAATAAGTATGAATATGACAGGAAATATAATATCTGAAACCTTTGTTTTAAATGTATAATTTGATTATTTTTAGGGCAAGAATAAATATATCTGAAAGTTATGAGTTTGTACATCTGAAATATAATATCTTAAACTAATAATTTGGTTATCATTAAGGATCAGAATAAATTTGTATTATATTCCCATAGGTAGATAATAATGTAATCTATTTTATTATTTCTCTCTTTTCTTTGTGAACATCCCTTCTATTTCAAATAACATAGTATGATCCTCAAATTTTCTTTACTAAAGTATAGTCGAGAATCAATAAGTAATAGTTTATGCCAGAATATGCAGAACGTTCCAAAACTTAGTCAAGCGGACGATGGGCTAGATTGTAACGATTCAGGGAAAAATTAAAACAAATGTATGCCACTTTGTGATACGAACTTCAAAGAAAACCCCTCTACTTCTGCAAGTATTGGAAATATAAATAATGCAGTATTTCAGAACAGTTTTATGTAATCTTAAGAACAATGCTATCGTTGTCACAAATCTAGAAATTGGATAAATTAATCATTAACTCTGTTGCAGAATAGAAAGGTACTTTAGTAGCGTTATAGGACGTATATTTAGACTTATTAAATTAATATCAACGCTAAATACATACATACGTACGGAAGATATACATATATGAACTTTAATAGACATTCTACTGAAGAGAAAAAGATGCCTAGAACAATCGTGCCATGTAAATATATTTTTGAGAAAGAGGCTGTTATAACTACAATCTAGTAGAGCTTTCTATCTAGTATAGCTTTTATCTACCTAGTCAGGAAAAATACAGTAGTTTTTTCGAAATAGCGTTTGAGTCGGTGTCTAATTACGTCTACGTCTTTAAGCGACAAAATTATAACCTATGTTACACAATTAAACTGTATAATTATCCCATCGTTATACGTACGTAGATTAATATTTAGTAAATATAGTATTACTAGATTTAAAATTGCATATTCATCTTTGTTTATATAAATGCGCATATTTCAAAGCTAAATTACAATTTACGAAAATAATTAATCTTTTGATTGTGCTAGGACTAGACCAACGACAACACAGCCTAATGTTGTCGCTGGACTAGACAGTATGGTGACGTCATGACATATCGATATTGATTCGATATCGACTGCATGATTTAATCGACTTCCAAAAACGAGGTTCTCAATTTGACTGTATTTTATCCATTCAGTGCAGTACAAGAACGCTATGTGGTGTTATAGCAAAGTGCCATCCACTTTTTGTCTTTTTTCACTTTTATGTCTATTACAGAATTTTTTAAGATCGAATTTTGAAATAATTGTTTTTTGTTTGTACTCTTGATGTATAATTTTAATAAATGCAAACAATATGACACTTTTGTGTTATATCTGTACCAAGAACACTACTCTAAACTCATTCCTCAGCGTCAATCGATAAAAACCAACTATGACACTAAATAGTTATTTAATTGCGCCACTTTATTTACGGTTACACGTTCATTGGCCTTTTATTAGACCACTTGTTAGTGTTTGCAAATGCTTCTATGGTCTTCTAGATTTTGCTAACTAGGACTAATGCCAATGTCTACTAAATATAAAGTATACTTAAATTCAGCCTAATGAGGTTATTTTTAAATATAACATTGGGTTCTTGTATTACAATACGTAGATTGTCGACTCTTATTACATTGCACAATATAACAAAAGAATATAACATAGAAATCGCATCGACAAAAAATTGTTCGATTGAATTTAGGCTCCAATCTATACCTTTTTTTTTTTTTTTTAAGTGGGTAATCCTCATGGATACCCAGCCGCCCGGGGCAGCAGCTGGGTTATGCCGGACTCTTACCGGCTAAACCCCCACTGTGTTTTCACCTCCGCACCGTTTGGCGGGAACACGGGTGCGCTTTCACATTCGTCCGCGAACCCGCCGGTGCCTGGTCGCTTCCGCAACCCCCTCCCGCGTGGAGCATGGAGCTCCCCTCCAACAGGAAGGCGCGCCAGAAAACACAAAGGCGCGCCTTACCTCCAAGGCTCCCATCCGCAGGGCGACGGACCAACCCCGAGACCGCCACCCAGGAGCCGTGAGCATGGGCAAGCCGACACCCGCAAAGGCACCGACCTCCCACACCCAGCGGCGGATCCGATCCCTGGTTCCGCCGCAAACCACCAAACGGCCGCAAAGGACAGGGAGGACGGCAACGACACACCGCATCTCCTCTTCCTCTGCGGCCCCACCGCCAACGCATCTGACGGTGCGCCCCCGTTTGGTCGCGGGAGACAGGGTGCACGGCAACGACACACCGAGACACCTCTCCTCCCGCGACCCCTCCTGGCTGCGGAGGACAGAAAACACCGTCCCCCGCAGCCCCCTCGGATGCATCCGGAGCGGGCCTCCAGCTAAGCCCACTCGGAGCGTCCCCTCCCTGGAATCCCTCTTGGCTTCACCGCGGCGCCCCAAGCCACGGTTACTGAGCCCCCTCACCACGACAAGGTGGAGATCCCTTCGAGGGGGTCCAATCTATACCTAAGCTAACATAAACCGTTTTATGTAGTGCTTCCTGAAGAGTACCTCTTCAGGAAGCACTTTTTCAAGAATATTCATCAGTTACCATAAGGTACAATCTGCAAGAAAATTACTACTAAAGTAACAGAGGTATATAGCAAAGTTAAAACTGAGTGCCTGTTTAAACAGCTGCTTTATTATTATTGTCTCTGCACAAAACGTTACAATGTATACTATTTACATCGGTTTTGATCGAGCGATGTTTGGTATAATTATGACAGTCTCGCTATGAGGACAATTATTATAACATTTAATCCCTTACACAATAAGTACAAGGCTTCTCTTCCAAATATTCCTCAAAGTTATTATTTTTTAATTTATGACTAAAAATCAAGAAAAAACAATGCCAAAAATACTTTTGTGCATAAAATGCACAGTGAACAAAAAATGCTCATAGTAATTGTGCGAATAGGTGTAGTCGTTCAGAATAGAGTACCTACTTACAATATAGGTAGTAGTGTAGTACTATTTACTACTGCTCTGTGTATACTATTTACACTCTAGCAAATATTTCATCTTTAATGAACTCAAAAAAATACTATCACGAAAAAAAATTACTATCACGAGAGCAAAGTTAAATTTTTTTAAATGTATGTACCAGTTATAATATTATAAATGCAAACGGTTCCAAGTTATCAATCTTTCACGCAAAAATACTCGTTAGAGTTCGCTGGAATCTTGCACATATTTTTTTTTTATGTGACTGAAGTAGAAAACAAGCATTTACTGTGGTTACTGCCGCCCATGGACATCTGTTATCCACTTCATAAAGAACATGGGTTCTATCTGATGTCAATCTCAGATGCGTTACTACTTCCGAGGACTATGATGGTCGCCTCATGTGAAAGTGTGCCGGCAATCACACCCTTCCAACGAAACGCAAGAAATGCTTTACGCTAGAAATAGGTGTGGCGGTGGTACTTCCCCGGTCGAACTACACTGGTTCTACCACCTTAGAAATGAGCATGCATTCCACCTGATGGTAAGTGGTCACTGCCGCCCATGGACATCTGTAATCAACTTCATACAGAACATGGGTTCCATCTGATGTCAATCACACATGCATTGCTACTCCCGAGGACCATGACGGTCGCCTCATGTGAATATATTATATATATACCTAATATTTATTACCTACATTAACACATAGGATACTCATTACAATGGTAGACGTAACCGATACGGAACAGGCCGCGAGAACAACAGCAAAGAATTAAACCCTCGCTGACCATTTTATTTCAAAATCCTTACAGAACAAAAGTGCTACAAATGTTAAATTGGAAGATGGAAGACACTAGAAAAAACAATATTGAGAACTGACAATTGTAAACTACACAAAAATGTTTGTTTCATCGCGCCCATCGCGTATGAATAAAATCTGTATCAAGCTACATTTTGAATTCCTATTTTTGCATGAACTACACGTTTCCAGAAAGATCATATCGGAGGAACACGTTTTGAATTTAAATTTACGATATTCGAGATATGTACATTTACATATCGCTGACTGATTTTGTAGTCCTACGATACAAAACATGGAATACTTGTGATCGTGAGAAGTTACGAAAAAAGTATGTTTTTGTGAATCCCTCGCACAAAGAACGCGCGGTCGAATCCAAAATAACTTTCTATAGCAGGGATAGCGTACCATTTGGCCAAATGCTGAATTTCTAACTACGTTTTCAGCAGTTCATAGTACGTAGATCCGGTATTTATATAATTGACATAATTATATACTGGCAATTTTTAAGACGTACTTATTACTCTATTCGGATTAGTTGCCTTTACGAGAAAGCTAAACTAACGTAAATTTTCTGTTGTATATTACGGCGTTTCAAACACAGGTTACGCACAAGGTGTCTTGTCTCGAAGTTAGCAACAAATAAATGGAGCCTCATTCGTATGCTGACTCAGGATTCGTAAATGTGTAGATTTCCTGTATTATATTAGACTAGCACCAATTCGCACTTGATCAGCGCGGTGGACAATGGCCTAAAACTCTCTCATTCTGAGAGAAGAGCCGTGCCCAGCAGTGGAACAATAATGAGTTGTACCCCAATTAGACTACCTGACTCAATCATGTTTAACTTCGCTTATTGTCTTGTATATAACACTTGTGCCTTCTCTAGACTTTTAACGTGCACACTATATACATACATTTAACCCCTTTAGTAGCAAAACATCAGAAAATCATTTACTGGGTATCTACATCATAAAAAAGGACCTATGGTAAAATTCATAATTCTTTTCAATAGATGAGACTATGCGATGATAAGTCGAAGTCTTTTCCGGCCGTAAAAATCTTTCTGCCATAACTTTTAATTGAAGAATTTTAATTTGGAAGAAAAAAAAGCAAACGATAATGCAGTCATAACTTAACTCCGCCGTTGCCGGTCCCAAGCCCGGATGAAAAAGGAGGAGGGTTGGTTTGGAGGAGACAAGACCAGCCGTGAAACGTCAACGCCGAGCCTCGGGCGGCGGTTAATTAACCCGACAGCTCCAAGACCCATTCGGAGCGGCCAGCAGTGACCAGAAGGAATTAAATCACCTTCAAAAGACTGACGTGGAAGGATCTGGGAACCCACCACGTTATAATTCCCAAGAAAACCTCATCAATGGAAATGGATAAAACGGAATGCGATCTGTCTTGCGACCCGGCTGACGCCCGGCGCTCATCGGTACCCGGGCCGGTGAGTGTGAAATTGGCTACCGATGAAAAAACAGAAACAAAAACCGCAACTGATTGCTTAACATCAGATAGATGCCCTACGGCAAAGAACCTGAAAACATCATGCCCCATCCCCATGAAATCACAGCACCGTATTGGTACGTGGAACGTAAGAGGGACGTTAGGACACGGCAAACTAACCATCGTAGAAAGGGAAATGTCTAACCACCATCTGTCCATTCTTGGAATTAGCGAAACCCATATGCGTGGACAAGGCCACTTCACTACGTCTTCCGGAAACACCATATACTTCTCTGGCCCAGATAATGAAAGTAGAAATGGAGTCGCTTTCATCCTCCCGCACCACATAAACAATAGCGTACTAGGATACCACCCAGTGTCAGACAGAATTATTACTCTGAAGCTAGATACAAGACCTTGCACACTGAACATTATCCAAGTGTATGCACCAACTGGACAAGCGGATGACAGCGAAATCGAACACTTCTATAACACCCTGACTGATGCGCTTAATTCCATACCCAAAAGAGAGATTTCCATGATCATTGGGGACTGGAATGCCAAAATTGGGAGCACATCAACAGACGATCACCTTCGGAATTTTCTCGGCAAATTCGGACTAGGCTCTAGAAACGACCGTGGGGAAAGACTCCTAGAAATGTGTATTGATAGGAAGTGCAGCATAATGAATACCTATTTTCAACACCACCCACGCCGTTTGTACACATGGAGATCACCAGGAGATCGCTATAGAAATCAGATTGATTACATTATTGTTAACAGCCGCTGGAGATCATCAGTCTCGAATGTCAAAAATTTCCCAGGAGCAGAATGTGGTTCTGACCATAACCTTCTCGTCGCATGGTTCGCTTTGAGGCTCAAGAAAATAAACAAACTACCTCCATATAAACCACGACAACTAGATCCTTTGTCACAACCCCTATTTAGTGAAATAGTCGAAACCAAGCTTAAAGAAGTCACTCCCAACCCGAAATTGAACTCCAACGAGGAGTGGGAGATCCTGAAGACCACCATATCCCACACGCTTGAAATGTTTGTACCTAAACATGATAAGAAGAACAAAATTTGGCTTTCGGACACTACATGGGATCTCGTGCAAAAGAGGAAAGCTGCTAGAATTGCAGGCGCGCATAATGAACAAAGACCTAGTGAATACTCTTCCCTTTGCAAGGAGATCAAACGGAGCAGCTGCCGAGATTGGAACAACTTTATTACAAACCAATGCCAGGAAATAGAGTCACATGCACAGAAGTTTCAAACCGCTGATCTGTTTAAAAAGGTTCGTCTACTTTCTAGACAATTTAAACCAAAATCGTGGGTCGTGGAAGACACGGATGGCAAACCCATCCATGAACTTGAGAAGGTAGCTGAACGATGGCGTACGTATTGTGAGGACCTTTACAGACATCCAAGATCAACACCACTAAAGGAGGCAATCCTCGGAGTCAAAGAGGATGAGAATTTAGAGCCACCTATTTTAAAAGCGGAAATCAACGCTGCGCTAGCAAAACTCAAGCCTAGAAAAGCCCCTGGATCCGATGGGATAACCGCTGAGATTCTAAAATCTCTCGGTGAAACTGGGATTAACATGCTTCACAGAATTTGCGACCAGATCTGGCGCAGCGGGAAATGGCCAAAGGATTGGACTGAGTCGGTAGTACTACCTCTGCACAAAAAATGATCCACCAGAAAGTGTGACAACTATCGTACTCTATCCCTAATATCGCACGCAAGCAAAGTAATACTCCACGTGTTAAACAACCGCATCAGATATTACCTCGATTGGCAGATTCCGCAAGAGCAAGCAGGTTTTGTAAAAGGAAAAGGCACGCGAGAACAAATTCTTAATGTCAGGCAACTGATAGAAAAGGCTTACGAATTCGACACTCCTTTTATAATGTGTTTTGTCGATTATAGCAAAGCTTTTGACTGCGTTGACTGGACCTGTTTGTGGAGGGTCTTAGAAGAGATGGGAGTTCCCAAACATCTTGTGAAACTGTTGCAGGGCCTCTATACAAGTAGCAGGGGAACTGTTCGAGTGGATAGAATTACATCGAAACCCTTCAGTTTCAACAAAGGTGTTAGACAGGGGTGTATCTTGTCACCTATTCTGTTCAATATTTACGGTGAACACATTATACGTTGTACCTGTGATGACTGGGAGGGTGGCATCACCATCAATGGTGCAAGGATAACAAATTTACGGTACGCCGACGACACCATCCTCCTTGCAGCAAACGAGGACGAAATGTGCTTACTTTTGGACAGAATGGAGTCAGCGAGCAGAGCACTGGGACTCTCCATAAATAGATCAAAGACTAAGATCATGGAGATAGATCGCACAGGTAGACTGAGCCTTACTGGAAAACTCAACTTATAGATCGTGAACAACTTCGTATACCTGGGCGCTACCATCAGTAATAATGGTTCCTGCGAGTCGGAAATACGAAGGCGTATCACAATATCAAAAAACGCTATGTCCCAGCTTGAGAGAATCTGGAGAAACCGTAAGATCACATTAAACACAAAGTTGATGCTTGTCTCCACACTCGTGTTCTCCATTTTCTTATATGGTGCGGAAACATGGACACTGAAAGCCACAGACCGTAAGCGCATTGATGCCTTTGAAATGTGGTGTTGGAGGAAAATGCTCAGAATCCCTTGGACAGCGCATCGTACCAATAAATCTATCCTACAACAACTCCAGATAGAAAAAAGACCTCGACTATCAAACGTGTGCCTCCGCCGCATCTTGGAGTTTTTCGGTCACATCGCACGCAAAACAGATAACAACCTGGAGAAGCTGATTGTGACTGGAAAGGTTGACGGCAAGAGACCTAGAGGCAGAAGTCCGATGCGCTGGTCAGACCAGATCCGCACCACACTCAACACGAAAGTTGCCGATGCTTTACACATCGCACAAGACCGGGGAAGATGGAGGTCCATCGTAAAGAAGAGGCTCCTCTCGAACAACCTGTAATGAGGTCACGACCCCCAGCATTGGGGAATCGATTCAAGGAGGAGGGAATGCAGTCATAATATGTAGTCACTGCCGCCAATGGAAATTTGAAATCAATCCCAGATAAGATGTAAGAGTCTAACCTGCGGTTGCTACCTCTGAGGACCAATAATAATTGTCTCCCTTACATCCTTCAAACCAAAACACAGCCGCGTATACTTACTTGTAAGTTGTAATACAACTGTTATTAGGCAGCAATAGGTAGCTTTAGTGCTTCCGGAGTCGGACCATAAAGAGTTTTACCACCTTATAACAAATATATGAGTATATATATAGTGAACAAGCGCTCACAATGCATATTTTAGAGGTATTCGAAAACATGACCACTATTGACGTCAATCGCTACACCGGCATCTATATGATAAGTTCATGCAAACAAAATGAATCATTTTATGCAATAGATTCAACTTGTAAAGTATCTATCTACTTGTAAAATAGATTGTATTGTTTTCTAGATACATCGTGTTCAAGCGCACAGAGACTAATAACTGAATGAAACGTAAAATGAATTCTATTTGTATATCCATATGTCTTAAAAATATACATATCCTACAAAAATAGCTCTTATCAAATAACTAGATTAAAAAAAGTAAAAATTACATCAGCGCCTGCAGTTCCGACTTAGATAGCAATTTAATCACAAATTATTCATCGATAAGAACAAGAAAAAAATGCATTTATGTTAAAATTTGCTTTTGGGTATTTATTCGGCTTGAACGACTGCTACGAAGCTAATATTTTCAAATAGGAGGTACATATAATATATATTATATATGCCAAATGTGTGTAAACGGAACTCTATTATATATTATGTAAGCCTCCGTTATCTGTTCGTCTGTCCCAATGCTCTTGAATCGCAATTGATAAACACTTATTTTTTATGTGCGTGTATTAATTACTATGGCCACAATAAAAAAATCCGGAAATTAATAAAACGTAAAAATTATAAGGGATCCCCATTCAAGGCATTGATGTTTGTCGGCCTTTTTTCTTATCCTTAATAGGTCGATGCATTAACTTCTATAGCAACTACGATTTCTAAAAATAAAAAAGAACCTCGCAATTATATAAAATATTTATATAGGTAGGTAATTTCGCATATGGTGCATTTCGATCGATTTCATAACCTACAATATACGAAAGTATATAACAACACAAATGTTAGTGAGGGTAATTCATAAACCGTACTATTAATTGCAGCGTTTGCTACGATTCGTTCCTACGACCTTATTTTTGTTCTCGAGGGAGAAACCTTCATAAGGTACCCCACTTCGTGGGAGCGACACAGGGTTATGTGGGATTTTTACCCCACTGAAACCCCCCGCTGGGCGTCCTCAGCGCTATAAAGAGGACTCTGGGATCTCGAAACGACCTCTCGAATCCTCTGAGCGCGTTGCCCCATCGGGCTAGATGGACGGCTGGGCCCACCGCTCCGTCTAGTCTTTACGACGGTATGCGACCACACATACCGCCGTCCTTCCCGTGATTGCCTGACCGAACGGTTCGAGCCCCTTTTAGTCGTCTCGTCTTACAGGCAGGGGATGCCGTAGCCCTATTCTGGCCCCGGAACTACAGGGACGTCGTTCCTACGATCTAAGTAAAAAAATGGTAAAAATGCTTAGTGCTATGGAGTTTCCATTGTTTATCGTGCAAACGAGGGAGCAAATGAAATAATTCACAGGAACACTATAGATTCGTATATTAATTAAGACGACAGGCAATGCTCTAGCCAAAATAGCCGCAGCAAAACATTGTTTCGCTCGGTAGCCTTACTTCAGAAGTCTTTACGGAAGGCTTGGATTAAAGTGGCTTTAAACATTAATATTCACAAGAGATATGAGCACCCAGAATTCCATGTAAACTGATGGCGACCGCGATACCCTCGCTTAATCAACAACCTTGATTTTAATCTATCATAATAAATGAATAATTGAAAGTATCACAACGTTAACGATTTTGCGTCTTTACAAAATTAAAGATAAGGGTGATAATAGCTCACACTGATTTACTTGATGAGACTAATTTGTATCCTCCGACCACAAACTCAAGTGAACGGAGTACACTAATTGCTGTTTTATGGCATACAAGCATACTAGTCACCCATCGCAACGGTCGAAATTCGACCTTAATTCAACTCAAGAACTAAATTTGATATTGTCCAAAGTATCACGATTATTTTTCAAATTCAATTAAATTGTATTAACATTTAAGTTATTTTAAAGATAAAAGAGGTTTAATTAAGAAAGCCACTTGTCCACCAATTCGCACTTGGCCAGCGCGGTGGACTATGGCCTAAACTCATTCTGGGAGAAGACCTGTGCCCAGCAGTGGGCCAATAATGGGTTGATGTGAATTAAGAAAGCTGCATTTACCGGGTATTTTGACAAAGACATGTGACATTTTTGTCGAAATGTGTTTTCAATTTTCATAGTAAATCATTGAATGTTTTATTTCGTCTAATAGATACGTGTTTTTGTCAAATGCTAGAAAGTGTGTGTAATGTGTTTTTAGTTCATTTTATGTATGTTTTATGCATTCCGGTAATCTTTCTCAACATCAACTATAACCGTGCGTAGATTCATACTCCTCCGTCTGTGACAATTATCTTAAAAACGGATCACAGGTTTTTGCTTCATTTGATAACTTTTTTATTAAACTGGCTTTTAATTTACAACTGCTTTTCCTATATACTGTATCTATACTTGTTGTGAGACTAAATCTGCCGTCGTAATGGAAAATGCAATATACGCACAATGATAGTTTTGAGATAAACGAGTTTACGTGTTTTATTTGAAATACCTTCGTATAAAAAGTATCTAAAAGTGTTGCTTAATCACCTAATAATGATTACCTAGTCTAGCTCAAGTACTGTATTTTTCCTTAAGTTATGACAGATTTTAACAAAACTACACACTTTTTCCTTCTGCTATGTCTAAATCTATGATGCCATTACTGCAAAAACTTAATTCCAAAAAAAATTCTTTCGTTGCGTTTTTATGACTAGACCAGAAATGTCGAGATCGGCGAGGGTATAAGAGAGTACTACATCCTGCGAACACATTATATAGTGCCACTTTACTTGAAGCCAAAACTACATGCATACCTACCTATAGTTATAAAAAAATATTTAAATATAAGATGACAAAGTTCACGATTTCTCTAAGGAGATCGATCATTTTTGTATATACTCAAATCTTGCATTTATTAATATTTACCTAGGTAGACATGCTCACATCCTATTTTACACATTTAGTATATTATGACTACCACTTACATTGTGTACAATTTTGGGGAAGTGTTGCAGTGCAAAGTTACCAAACATATTACATAGTATATAATGATTACCTCAGGTCTGTTTCTTGCCTTCCCCTGGAGCCGGGGAGTAGTATATGGCTATGGTAGCCCCTGCCTGTCGTAAGAGGCGACTAAAACCGGGCTTTCTGGGATTTCGGGCGATTAGAGTCGAAGTTAGAACCGCCCAGCCAAATTACCCCGGGAAGGATGGTAGTATGTGTGGCCGCATGCTGTCATAAACACCAGGAGACTTGGTCACTGGGGAAGAGCGCGAAAGAGGCAATGCGCTTAGAGGATTCCGGTTGAGGCTGTTTCGAGATCCCGAAGTCCTCTTTATAGCGCCGAGGACGGCCTCCAGGGGTGTTTTAGTGCGGTTAAATTTTAAAATCCCACATAACCCGACGTTGGTCCCACAGTGTCGGGTTCCTTTTGAAGGTTTCCACCTCGCTAACAAAAAAAGAGGTCTGTTTCTTGCCTACAGCATGAATAATATAATTTATAAGGCAGAATAAATCTAGAGACATAGAGCGAACTCTAGAGACTTAGAAGAGATTTCGGTGTAGCCTTCGGTGTATAATCCATTAAAATTACAACTTTAATTATTTTTTATGAAAGGCAGAATAAGCGATTAAACAAAAATGTTTGAATACCAACTGTACCTATGTTACCTTATTCACAAATAAATTGATTTGATTTCAGCCTTATAACATTCTATGTATAACAACCTATAGCATTACTACCAGGCTTCATGCCTACAAACCAGTCTTTCTTTCCCTAACTGATAGTAGGGTAGTGAATTTTATATATGCACATCTTGATAAAATATTTTAATTTACAAAGTATTAAATTATTTCATAATAGATATATTATCTTCATATCAGCAGCTTATGTAATTGTAGATTATAACATAATTTTTTTTTTAAGAATGAGTTCTCTATGAAATTATAAAGTGTTGTGAGATTGAGATTTAGGAATATTATAATTGTTATATTTGTTCTAATTATTTAACATGTGCAGCACTACTATGACATTAAGGATATTGTAACATTTAGTCAAAGATAACATCTATTAGATAATTGGATAGATACTAGATGATTCATTTCATTTGGTTGATAATATCCATAGCATTATTTATTTGGCTATGCATTATTTGTTTATCTGTAAGGTGGAATAGCAAATGACTTCAGGCATTCAAGCACTCAGGCATCAAGCTGTCTGATGGGACTCTTAAGCTTATGAAAGAAAGACACTAAAGGATGTAAATAAGTGCACCACCAGTGTGATCCAACTTCTTTCAAATAATAAATAAAGACCATATCTCTTGGTACCCTTAGATATTAATGATTAAGAATTGGATTTAATTAAGATTTAATGCTCCAGTCATAAAACAGTCAATAGAGGATTGAAGGAGGCCATCTACAAAAGCACTATCTACTTAGTCACAATAATATTATTGTCTATTACCAGCTAGTTCATGAACTTTGCCAAGGAAACAATGATGACATTACTTCAAGTTAAAATGATTTAAAGTTTTGCTACACATCTTATGCTGTGCTGCTTATATTATTGTTGTCATTAAGTAAATAATACATTGTTTAATGGTGAAAACCAGTAATCTTTAAAAAAAATGAGACAGCTTATTGTTTAACTAATGTGATCAATGGTAAGGACCTCTCTAAAGGGGTATTCTAATTAATACTACGATATAGCTATCACTTACGTTGTTTATAGGATTAAATTATTTGATACTTGACACTGCATAAACTTCAAAACAAAGGATAAACTACTCACAACAAGGTCATAATCTTCATCAAAATAACTTTTTTCCTCCACTAAAAAACTAATAAACTAATTGCAAAGTTATATAAAACAGATTAAAAGTTAACACAAAGTTATTACGAGTGAGTAAAAACTTTACAAGTACTTTTAAAGTTAGTTTGCGAGTATTTGAGGCAAGTTTTGTGATCACTTTTGGATCGATTTATAACTATAAAAATGAATAAAAAATCCAACTTTACTCACTGGGCACACTTCGACGTACTGGGCTGATTTGGAGAGCCATCCATCCCGCTTGAAAAAGCATGGAAACTTCAAGAAATAGTTGATTGTTGTTCTTAGTTGCGCACCCTTAACTTCCGAACAAGTTATTGGTAAAAACACGTCACTATAAAAAACTCTATCTAAAAATGTAAAAAAACGTAACGTTAAATATAAAAACAAGTTTTATAACAATTATGATATGTAAGAAAAATAATTTATATCGTGCAAAAGGCACAAACAATTGTCAGCTGAGCTGTCAAAGCTGTCATTTATGATGACGTTCCGATTCACCAATTTGAAGGCTCCGGGTATATTATATTTTATATGTTTATTTTTGCCCCAATTATGAGGTTTTTATTAACCTCTAAATGTTTGTAAGTCAAATGACCCATTAAAATAAGCAACATTTTTTTCCATTACAGGTATGTAAATTCAGAGCGCAATAGAAACATTAACTATTATAGTCAATACACAAGTAAATCATTAGTCGTAATTTTACCATGTATGATTTACCGCGATTACTAATTTTTTGGCGGTAAAGTTCTTTAATAACCAGCAATATTTTTATCTAACGATACAACTTTTGTCATGTATGTATTAAATCGTTTTTTTAAATGCCTACTAGGTTATGTTATTACAAACTTAATATCAATCGGGAATGGAATGATACAATTTCTTCTATTCATCGTTAGATGCCATGACTGTGCAAACAGCAGTTTAGAACAGTCGCTTCTCGCTGTCTGTCTGTATGCATGTATGCATGCTTAGATCTTTAAATGTACGCAACATATTATAATGCAGTTTTTTTAATAGATAAAGTGGAACGAAATTAACTCTGTCTTCTAGTTCTTTATATATGTTAATACTATGTTTAGTATATAATTAAATCAAAAGTATTAATTAATAAATTCTGTTATTTGACACTAGGTGTCACTAGGTTTAAATAGCTTGTAAGTTTTCATTACATTGTGCTTTATTAGAACTTCAATGTAAAATTAATATGAAATCCCGTTATTCGCCCACCCACCATAATATTAAAAAAAATCATGTATTATTTTTAATTAAACTGGCCGGAAGTAAAAATTCTAAGAAAACCCAAAGTAAATTAGTGTGACTGACCGTGTGAATCGTGTAAATGCAAATGGACATGGAGTATATAATTTAAACATACTTTATATAATTATGTTTAAGTCAGATTCGATACAGTCTTTACCATAAGGGCACTCGGGGCCATTGCTCAGGGCCCCTATCCTCAGAGGGCCTCGAAGGACCGTCAATTTCTTTCGCATTTAATGTCAAATTATTATGTTCGGGCGCATTACATTTTGGAGGAGTTTAAACACTTAAATTGTGACACAAGAATTTTATATATTACAATTGATTATTAAAGCTGATTATAGTAAAATGTATAGTTCGGTTTGCTCCTTTTACATTCCAAAAGGGACAAGTGCCCAAAGGCCCAAAGCCAAGTCTAAGACCGCCCTGGCCATAGTCCAGTGGTAACGTTAACTATACACTTTCTTATACTAAAAGGATGTTTAAATAAAATTGTCCATAAATTTATGTATAGAGTATAATTTGGCTTAATAGTTGGCTGTAACAATTACACAGTAGGTAATTCGTCAATATAATAAGAGTATTCTTAACTTACCTATAATAAAAATAACGTTATAGATTAAATAATCCATGTGCATATTAAACTATATTAATAATAATTAATGAGCCTATTTATATTTATTCCAATAGGGCGCGCTAACGAATAATGTAATTCAGTATCGTCAATAGTAATGTTAATTATTTCCTATGTGTAGGTGAGGTCTGAGGAAAATTCACATTGGCACATAATATGTGTCAATAGTATGTGGCAAAGTGATTAGCGCGACCTGTTGATTACAAATTTTAAACATCTCTTAAACCACTCGTTTCTTATTTAACATTTCTTTAAAATCAAATTGGTCAATAATATTTATTTTTGTCTATCGGATGACATATTTCTATATATTTATTTTTGAGACTTGTGATTTGTATTTTATAATCAAGATTATTTACGGGATTGTAATAATTTATTATTAAGGGTTAGATAATGAACAAGTTTTTTAGTATAAAATAACGTACCTATGATTTTGTCTAACTAAAACAAAATAATAAACAAAATACGCGCAGACAAAATTAAGGCTATTCGAACTGTACTGCGTATTTCTTACTTGTAGGTATTTTAGGCAAACTGCAAATAAAATAAAGTTAATATAATTAATTAATAATATGAAGTGAGGGAGTTAAAACGAATTCTTTACTATTTATGTTAGGCCTGTAAGATTTAAAATAAGTTCAAAATAAAGTCAAAGGTATTTTTTTTCTATGTTATTAATTGAAAATAAAACTGTGACGATACTTCTAATCATTACTTTATTTCATAATTTCATAATAATAATATAAACAAGTACAGTGACAAGAATCATCCAAATAATGTGACTACAACAACTAATTCTGCCTTGCGCCGCTATCTTCTGCTGGATACCTCAGTTAGTAGTATAGTGAACAAGGCTTGAGATTCTTTAGAAATAAATTTAAAACCCAAGAACAAGTGAAACTAAAATCAGCAGCATACCGCAGCAAGATATAGTGTCGGCTGCAGTAGACTTCATGTAGCTTGTGTTTTCATCGTAGATGCATTTGACCCTAGTAAACTTATTTCACTTTAATAATTTTATAACTACATTATACAATATTGTTAATTTGACCTCAATGACTTCTTATCATCTTCCAATTTATACTTATAAATCATTGTACTAGGCCAAGTTTGAGATATTCAACATTAAGAACTCCTACCGATGTTATCAGTTCCTCCTATATGTGACCAACCAACCTTATCAACGATAATATAGAAATACTTGTAAAAGAGGAGAAATCACTCTGAAATTTCGACAACAATGTATATGTACAAATTTACAAGTTTAAATTAATTTTGGGACATCTTAGATTAATTAGAAAGTTTTGTGATCATATTTGCCGGAATATTCAGGCACGGGCGGCGGGCTTGTCATGAACGCCGAAAATAGCCTACTGCATTCTTTCATTTCATTCTTTTTCATAAGTCCTAATGCCATTCGTTGTAACCATTCCTCTTACATTATAATATTGTTTTTTTCCTCTACCTTCTTTGATCACATTTTTTCAATTCCATTAAATTATGCCTTAAGTCTCACTCTTAATAGTTAAAATTTCACACATTTGCTACCAAGCGTGCTTATTCCATAGAGTCCTGATGATTATTTTATTCCTATGTTTTATTATGCAATCTTATTTGATACGTATATCAAATCTACATAAAAATAACAATACATTTGTGCATAAAGATGGACAAATAGGCAATAATTATTTTATGATAAAAATATGGTTAATATTCAAGAAATAATCTTAAAAGTATATGGTCTTTTTTGTAACTTAGTCCGATTTATAGGTCATCTGTAACTTAAAACTAAAATTTTACTATGCGAAAAAAATCTAACAGTGTAAAAATGATGTGCTTAAAATAAATATTAGTATAAAATACATAATTATATTATACATTAAGTAACTATATAAAATACAACTAGACCTATCGTTAATATCTTATTCTGAATTTATTTCTTAAAGCGACGCCAGACTGTGCGTTCGAGACGTATATTTGACGACATATTATGGTTCAATACACTACCGAAAGAGATCTTTTAATTTCAGTATATTCTCAATATGGTGATGAGGGCGACCTCTCGCCTTATAATTGAATGATATTATTATTCTTAGTGCGATAAAGCACTTATATTTAGATGGGGATCATGTACAATTTGTGATGTTAGCATATTGTAATATACTGGACAAAGGCTAATTGAATGACGCAATAACTTTTGCCGCGAATACCATTAGATTAGAGAAGATAAACATTATTTATGTCGATATGAGACAACAGTAAGCGACATAAATAGGTAAGTGTAATCGCGTTCCAATTAATGCCACGTGTACTATCAACTACAGCAAAGACAAAGTCGATTTGAAACTCCTTCTTCGATAGAAATGGATATATAAATTTGATCATAACTTTAATGATCCCTTGCAGTTTTGTGTTAACGTATGGAATAAAAAAATGTGTAACTAATGAAGTGGAAACAATAAGAAGCCGGTACGCAGTAATGATGAACGCTTAGTTCTTCTTAGGAGCACCGCCGATCTGAAAATTAAAATAAATACTACATTGAATATATTAATGCTTCAAATGCTTAAATGTATGAATCTATCTTCAAAAAAGTAGCAAATGAGCATGCAGTAAACCTGATAGTATTTCATGGACATCTGTAATCAACTTCATGCAGAACATGGGTTCTATCTGAAGTCAATCACAGACTACTTCGGAGGACTAAGATGGTCGCCTTATATAAAAGTTTGCCGGCAACCACACCCTTCTATTGAAACGCAAGAAATGCGTCACGTTAGAAATAAGTGTGGTGGTGGTACTTCCCCGGTCGCCTATGGCCTAAAACACTTCCATCCTGGGAGAAGACCCGTGCCCAGCAGTGGGACAATAATGAGATGACGACATATATTTAATACTTCAGCCTAGGTACGTATAATGTTGTCCTTTTAGTTTTGGGACCAGAATAGAGCTACGGTATCCCGTGCCTGTCGTAAGAGGCGACTAAAAGGGGCTTCCGGGCTTGCATGCGGCTAGACTTCGAGGTCAAACAGTCCAGCCAAGCGACCCCGGAAAGGATATGGCATGTGTTGTCGCATGCCGTCGTAAACACCAGGAGGCACGTTGACCTCAAATGCTCACTGGGGAAATGCCCGAAAGGGGCACCGCGCTCGGAGAAATCTGGTTGTGTTCCGTTGGAGAAACCGAAGTTGACCTCGCAGCGCTGAGGAAGGCCACCGGGGGGTTTTAGTGAGGTAAAAATGCCACATAACTCAGCGTTGCTCCCATGGAATCCGGTACCTATAGAAGGTTTCCCCTTCGATAACAGAAAAAAACCTGCGATAATGTACTTACGGTAGCGCGTTGATCCTCCAGACGGGAGCTCTGTGCGCGCATCAGCTGCGCGAAGAACGCGTCGTCGTCGGCGTCGTCGCGCTTGGCCGGCGGCGGGGCGGGGTCCTGCGCCGCGGCCTGCGCGCCGGGCGCCGGCGCCGGGCCCGCCGCCTGCGCCGCCGCCTCGGGCTGCAGGCGAGGCAACTCGGTGCGTTGATCCTCGAGACGAGATCCCTGGAGTACACAGGAACAAAATTAGTAAGCAGGCACATGTCGTCACTTAAGCCATTTGACTGACTGTACGGGCGAAATAATTCATTTCAAGTACATAATTCACTTTTTGTTAAAAAATAACTGTTTACAGATAAATGATGTTGAATAGTAATTAATGTTTCTATACTTTTTACTTTAACATTTTACTTTGACTTCAGTGGTGTTATTCTATAAAGGATATAACTGTAGCGTGATAAGTTGTATAATATAATAGTGCGTGTTAATATTCCGTTGGACAGAGCAGAATAAAAAGACGAAGAAAGTGCAGACGTACCTGAACCCGAGCGATTATTTCCAAGAAGTCCTCTTCGGGCTTAATGCGGATAGTGGCGGACGCGTTCTGTCCGGGTAGCGAGGCGCCGCGTGTGTCTTCTGGCTGCAAGGGGCGCAGCTCCGCGCGCTGACTGTTCATGCGGTCCGATTGCAGGTCCGAGATCAGATTTATCATTTCTAGCATACCCTCGTGCCCACTGAACAGAAAATAATCAGAATATGTATTATTCATATTATCTCATATATTTTTCTTTCCGAACTAAAACATTTTGTCAGGCTGCAACATCGACCGAAAATGTAAGGATTTATATGAAGTATGTAAGCTTTATTGTCGGTTCATTTTAGCGATTTAAGCAAACCAAAATACAAATATTTCAATATTCTAGTTAATATTTTCTACTTCTAAAACTAAACAACCGTGCTAACACGTTAATTAAAAAAAGAAACTACCAAGTAGGCTAAAATTAAGTCTACACGAGTACACACAACAAACACTTTAATGACGTACTGTAAAGCAGCCATGAGTTCCGGCGTGTCGCTGCGGGAACCTGGATTAACCGCGTCAGACATAGTTTCCCAACCGCGCTTATATGTACTTAGCTGCAGTTAGTATTCGATTATTACAATTTGAAGATCCTTATTTAGGTTCTAACGGCAAACGTCCTGTCAGGCCTTTAGTACGTTAAGTTCAATACATTGTATTATATTAATTAAATGATTTGATGTTACTTAATTGAAATGAACCAAAATAGCTGTTGAATTTTAATTTAATATTTTTTGTTAAAGTACATATTAATACATCGTTATTACGAATATATCGCTGAGTAAAACATAGAGGGACCAAAATATTTATAAAAGATGGCTCTGACCAATCAATGGCAATACACTCATTTTCGTTTCAATCGAACATTAATTCACAATTAATTGCAGCAACTGAATACTACTAAGGTTCAATTATAAATTCGGCGCATATTGTTAGCGCTGCCGACGTCACCCTTAGCTTCGCCATGAAATTGCACAACCTCCTACGTCAGTTTAATTTAGTTCAACAAAGTAACAATTTAGATATTACTGTTTAGTTAATTTGCTACAAAGTTTATAAAAAATTGTTACCAACACAATATTGTTTTGCAAAAAGTGTACCCTTCTGATTTAGGTAAAAATCTTATTATATATATATATATATATATATATATATATATATATACCTATATTTTCTCTGTGTATTTTTATATATTAAGTGTATGATTTATGGAGTTCTAGAGGATTCAACTCAAACTGTAGGCACTTTACCAGGCTTTACAAATTTTTACTGGTCCGTTAACCTGGAGGGCTAGCAACCGGCTGCCTTATCCCAGGATATAAATGTACAACGTTGAATATAATTTTACTCTATGACAAGTCTAACGCAAAATATGTTTTAAACCAACCACATTATACAAATAAAACCTTCTGACTTCAAGTAGCCACTTCACGCACATCAAAAATACTGAAAAAATTCACAACACGTAGCGGAAGCGGGCGGTTAAATGGGCGCGAAAAACTTTTATGAACTTTATAAATTTTATTTTATAACACTCTTAGAGCAATTAGATTAAATACCGTATTGCTATAATTAGTACTTTTTAGTTCTGCGAAGTTCTATGTTATTTTATTTAATATAGTTTTACAGATCATGCTATTATATTCTAATTTTCACACATTTTTCATATTACCACAACGTAAATTTGACTTTAAAAATGTCGTAATGATACTATAGACCATTACCTTAGTAATATTTTAAAATTTTAGCCAATTAAATAGTTTAGCCAATTGATTCAATAAAAATGAACTTACACAGTTACTAAAATTCATATCCAAGCGATATTGTAGTTCACGTAACGTATACGGAAAAGTTGTGTACATACACAGAGTTTTCCAACTTGATCAGAGCGGTAAGGGTGCAATCGAAGGGCGCAAGGATCGCGAGTGCAACCGGCGGCGAGCGACCAGCGAATACGGTGCGCCGAGGGCGGCCGCACCTACTTATTATCTCCGGGAAAGCCTTTTGCATATTTTATTTATTTGCGTGTTGTTATCGTTTTGTTTGCCTATTTTTTCTATTTTATTTGAAATATGGTTGAGTTTTCGCGTTATCCGCCTTTATTAATGAGAATAAGTAATTTACTAATTAATAGTACGTATTGTGCGGTTTAAGGTGCAATATGCAACGATTTTTTTTAAATGTACTTTTAATACATATGAATTCAGATATTTAGTTGGTAATTGTTGCGTTATAATCCTAAGCTAATTTAAGATAATATTTTAATAATCTTGTAATATGCGTAATACGTAATATACAAATTATTTTCGTATCGTACCTACTTATGTTTTATTTTAAGTTTAATTAAGAATGACGTACCTACTAAAGTTAGATATAAGATAATTTAAAAATATTCATAAAATCTGAATTTAACAGATTCAGTATACAATTTTAGTATAGTTTTATATTATTCGTAGAATGAGTATTGGTACGTGTACGGGTTATCCCGTAACCGTTTAAATAAACTAAATAAAAGAACTATAAAATCTTAAAACTGTATATTTCCGTACTTAATGGAAATAAAACTAAAATGGGGTGAGTGACGCGCGGTACGCTTAATGACCGATTGCGAACTAATTAACAATTCTAAAGTAAAGCATGAATGGGTGTAAACTGCTGACACAGGACTGTACGTGCATTGCCCGTACAGTACGAGTATGTGTATTAATTTAGCTACATCACATATCTCGGCCAATTTCTATCTTTAATTACAAGATCCTTAAACATTTTAAGATATTAATAATTATTTCCAAAGTTAAATTCTGCTATTTTTTATAAACATAAAACATACACACTGCTTCAATCGAAACGATGAAAATAAGATCTACAACATGTAATAAAAAAATAATAGCAAGCGCCATTTTGTAATAAGTTTGTTTTGGATTTAAAACATGTCTATTATTATTTTGTACTTTTTTATCACAGAGTTCTGAAGCCTACGATTTCGTTGTCAGATAAGTGCCATTTTTGGCTTATTCGACTATAAATACGTGAAAACTTATCTGACACGCCTCTGTCACCACTCAATATTTAAGAATATGAAAATTGTTAGAAATTATAACAATTCGGTCATCAAAACAAAAAAAAAAACATGGAATTTTTTTTTTTATAAAAGATAAGTAGCAAAGGAACATGCAATCCAGTATAGAAGAGGTCCTTGCCGCAGATTGATATTTTTAAGGAACTTCATATAGAACAGAGGTTCTATCTGAAGTCAGTCACGGAGGGATTGCTACTTCCAAGAGTTAATGCAGCAGTACTCAACCTTTGTACGGGCCAAAAACATGTTGCAGCAGAGTGTCCCATTGTCGACCAAAGAAATGGTCACCAAATATAAATTCAGTTGGGCCAATCAAAAAATGTATAGTAGTGATAGCATAATGGTCGAAACTTGCCCTCTCGATCGGGAGGTTCGAGGTTCAAACCCAGGCACGCACCATTGATTTTTGTAAAACTGTGTGCGTATTAGAAATTAATTATCACTGCTTTTCGGTGAAGGAAAACATCATGAGTTCGTTAAAAAAAAAAGTTCTCGGAGGTGTGTGAAGTCTACCAATTCGCACTTAGCCAGCTCGTTGGACTATGGCTTATAACTCTCTCATTCTGAGAGAAAACCCGTGCCCAGCAGTAGGACAATAGTTGACGACAAAAGGGCTCGGCGAGCCACAGGCGGCCCGCGGGCCGCAGGTTGAGTATAGCTGGGTTAAAGGGATTTTTAAATACACTAAAAACTAGAAATCTCCCGCCTTATTTTTTGCTATTTTTATATAACGAATAGTTCGCGGAGATATAGCTTTGTATAAATTAACAAAATATTCGGACACCATATTTTTACGTAGTTTTAATTCTTTTAATCATAGGTATATCACTCAGCAAGTGCTTAATGATTCTCAATTTGTGTAGGATAAAATAATAAAATAGTACCTTGACTCTTCTTTGTTCGTTTCCATGTTAGAATTATGCACACGGCACGGAAAAATGTGTCGTAAAATAATTTAACGATTGCAAAATCGATATGCCTTAATATTCGTGCTTCATTCGATACAAACACTTTATATGACCTGTAAAAATATCAATAATAAATTGATTACGTTGTTTTCCAATATTAAAATATTTAATGATCGTTTCCTATACTCCAATTAAAGGGTTTTATTTAAGTTAGTTATACCGTATCCATTTAGGTCAATTTGTTCAAATATAGATGGAACAAATTGAACTATCCTTTAGAATAAGTACAATTTAGAATAAATACAATGATTGATTTAAAAAAAAACATCTAAAATTTTGTTACTTATCGTCCGCCGACAAAAGTGTGGAGTGTCGGAAACACGCAACGTTACAAGGTGCTAATGTGACCTAAGTCTGCTTATTTTGACGAGATTACCTCGAGTGCGATGGAGATGCGATAAAATGAAGACGATCTGTCATTGGCCATCAAGATATCGCCATTGTTAGCCAAAGAAACTACTTCATATTGTATAAGTTACACGTGCCCTGAAGCTACTTGCACTTGTTATACGATAATAGCATGCGATACAAACCATATCGATACTACATACAACCGCGTCATTAGCTTTGCAATGAATGCCACTTAGATCTAAATGATGATGAAGGCAATTTCGTAGAAATGAATAGGAATATCATAGCAGTTGGAATTCATAAGTGTGCCTATAACAAAACGTCCTCCTTGGTGGTATAAATAGCAGTTGACAACAACCATCAATATTGATAATCACTGCTTGTTATGTAATTTTGTTCAGATCTTATTAGTACCATATATAACCCCGAACCCGTTATTATTACTTTCAAATCCTTTTAAATAAAATCTTTTTTAAAGATTTTATAAAACAAAAACATTTTTGCCTTAATAGACAATTAAATTACAATATAATTGTACTATCCTTCTTTATTATTGCTAGTAATCAATAAAGAGCAATTATCAACCAAGTTTTAATTTTTAAGTATAACTATTATAGTTTTTAATGAGTGCGGTTTAGAGGGAAGGTGCCCATTTTGTTGTTCATTGTCTTCACCCACCCACCCTCGACAATGCGGCTCACATGCAACTAATACTAAATTACCACGACCGAAGAGAAGTTGACAAAGTAAAATTATTTCATTTCTTTAAAAAATAAGTTTTTCCAAAGGAATTCTGCTATTAGTATTCTAAAACAATATGTTGCCGCAATTAGAGAAGCCAGCATGTTAAGTAAGTCCCTTTAGAGTTTTGACTAATAAAATCAATAGAGATTATTGTCCTGTGTCGTACGCAGGGTTGGCAATGTTTAAAACATTTGTTTTAAACATACGTTTAAAACACTGATTAAAACACTACAAAAGTATGTATCACGTTTAAAACATGATTAAAACTAATTTGTTTTAAACATGTTGAAAACACATAAAAAAAAACTCTTTATACTTTTACACTCAAGAAATTAAAAACCTAATGGTATATTTTTTTACTAAAGAGTTGGCAACATCGATATTACTAGATGGGATTCCCCTGACTGACAAGCGGTAATGCGGTGAATGAATGTTCATAAAACGCGGGGATTTCCCGGTTCGCTTTTGTTCAATTAGATAGAACAAAAGCCAAACGAAATCGATCAATTCATGTTTTGCATGTGTAATGTGGTGGACACGTATTTTGTTTACGTAAAAAAGTTGAAGAAAGTAGCCATTGCTCTCGATCTCATTCAGAAAGACCTGTGCGTCCTAAGTAATTGCACACATATGGAAAGATTTACTCTCATCGGACTGGTCGCCAGAAGAAGCAGACAAACTTAAAGCAAGATTTAAAGCCGCAATGACACCAGCACATTTCGCTGCTTATATATTAGACCCCAATTATAATGGAGAAAGTCTATCAGAAGAGGAGGACACAATAGGCATGGAGTCCGAATGCCATGAAAGATGTCCTGGCGTACCGTGCGAGGAATTATCCTTTTTTGGAGTACATGTTTAAAAAAGACCTTTTAATGAAAACGCCTGTGTCTGTGTGGTGGAAATCAGTGAGTACTAAAGTGGATCCAGGGATGTTCGACATTACGTCTCAGTTATTTACTGCAACTGCTTCCTCCGAAGGAATAGAAAGGTTATTTTCGTCATTCGGGCTGGTACATTCAAAATTAAGAAACAAGCTCGGCACAGAGAAAGCTGCTAAATTGGTTGCAATTATGAGGGCTCTTAATCAACATAGTTCGGGGGAGGAAGTTGAGGGTTGAGTAGAAGACAAGAGAATGGAAGGTGATTGAACTTGATTGCATTTATTTGATTGATTGATTTAAATAAATAATTATTATAATTTTAATAAATAAATACCTATTGATTTATCTTTTTTTTTCATTTTATACATATTTACGTGTTTAAAACAAGATTAAAACATGTTTAAAACAAGTCAATTAAAACAGCAGTGAAGCATTAATAAAAAACATGTTTTTTTTGCTTTTCAATTAAAACATGATGTTTTTTTCCTTTATAAAAAAACATGTTTTTTTTCCAACCCTGGTCGTACGTAAGAACAAAACACCAGGTAATTTTAATTTACACTGATTGACGGGTGGATTGATTGATTCTCTACTTGATACAGAAAAAGTTTTAAAATGCCTTTAATCAGGTAACTGATTGTTGAAGCCCAATTTCTTTTGAAAATTGAAAAATGATGACATTAAAATATACTGAACAGGAGGCCTTGTCTATGTCGGAGTCATTAAATATTTAGCCCATCCTTACTTTGTCAGGCGATGCACGCGCCTGATAATTTATCAATAGGTTTACGTTTCTGAATTTCATATTCATTTTAAAACGTTTATAAGGATTATATATTTTATTTCAAATATTAGGCCCATCAAAAATATTCGACGGGGTAAAATTAATATTATATAACAGAATATAAATTTCATCCCGTTATTATGTGAAACCACAGATGATGCAACTTCAGTGAAATCTGAATAAATTATCCATTTTATTAAGGTTTCAAGAATTTCCTAAGAACGAAGCCAAAAGCTAAATAAGCGTAAAAGTACTTTTTTATCATCATCATACATAAGAACATCATAAATAAGAATAACTAATTACCTCTCATACAATATATCTAATAAATCTGGTCATCTTTATCATTAATTCAACAACGCTTTGGAAATCATAGCGTAGTTGAAATACTTAAGGTGCACTACTATTTACCAAGTATAAAAAATACAAATAAATAAAAGAAGACAACACAGATTAGCAATATTTGGTGTAAAATCAAATAACAAAATTCTGCTCCAGGCTGAATGCTGGAAATGAGGTTGGAGGAGGTACGAGCGGAAGGCAAACGAAATTAAACACATGAACACTAAAAGCTTTTTCTAGCGACACGTCAACATGCATTAAATACGTCTAGTCATTGTACTGTAGCAAGATATTGCAAAAAGCAAAATTTTCGTAAGATCACAAAAATATAGAATTATTATAACTTTAGTTTCAGTAGTTTTCAGTGCGAGTAAAGGCGTAAAAACATATCGACGCGGGAAATTGAGCATGTCGTGTCTAACAAAAATATTAGTAAAAATGTGTGCGTGTACTAGCGTACACTCGTAAGAAGTGAAACTTCTTTATGACGTTATTTTTCAAAAAATAATTTACTATATGCAACTTTACAGAAATTGGTTAAATAAAGTTAAATTAGATAAAGTTTAATAAAATGCTTTTATTAAACTTTATCTAATAATCTAATCTATAATAATCTATCTAAAATCACGCGTGGTAGGGATAAGAAAAAGATGGCGCGTAACGTAACGTAACGTAAAAATGTTACACTAATTTTTTTTCCAACCCCGATAAAGAAGTTTCACTTCAAAAATAATATCAATGGAATTAAGTTATATAAACAATATCAATTACAGTAATATTAGAATGATTTCATAATCTTTAGTTTCAAAGCATTTTCAAATTCAATATTTTTATGGTAAAGTAATAGTAGACAATTTATTAACTAGAAAGATTTTTTTAAAGTTCTTCTTGGCTCTAGCGTAAGGTTGTATTTTTCGAGATACAACAAGATTGCTTTTCGGCATATATCAAATATTTGATGTGTATGTGTTAACAGGCCATAAGAAGCATGAGCATGTCCCTCGTAACCTATAGTACCATCTCCTGCCTGTCAAGCGGCGAAAGGAGATAACAGTTCAAGTGATCGCGTACTACTGATGAACATTAAGGCGCAGGGTCAGTTTATTTTCTCCCTGAGTAGAATTCAAGAATTTAATCATAGTCGAAAGTAGATTAAATTCTTTTGAAGATTCCGGAGCCTGTATGTAGAGAATTAATAGGATATCAATGCGGCAAGAATTCCACATAACCTTGTGTCTGTTTCGTAGCTTTTGATTATTTTTCATACAAAAAAGGTAGTATTGACACGATGCGGACCTGGTTCCCGGTCCCCCTGCTCGCGGAACGCAGTTCGTTGAGCTTCTTGTTGTAGCCGTTACGCAAGGTACGCTGTTCATTCATGGTACAAAACAAGGGTAGTGTTGGCATGTAGGTGGTACTAACCTCTTACCGTTCCCGCTGCTCACGGAGCGTTGTAGTTTGCGCAGACGGTTCTCCCTGTCGGACGAACGAGTTCAATACTGTGAGAATGTCACAGCCCTGTATCTCTAAGTCATGGTAGCTTTTGTTGGTTCGTTTATACAAAAAGGGTAGTGTCATGTAGGTAGTACTAACCTACCACGGCACGGTAAGCACAAAAGATCAGCGGGAAGAGCCCGAAGGGGGCATCACGCTCGGAGGACTCTGGTTGTTCCATCGGAGATCCCGGAGTCCTCCAGCGCTGACGACGGCCACGGCGAGGGTTTAAGTGAGGTAAAAACCCCACATAACCCGTCATTGCTCCCACGGCGTCTTGTACCTTTGAAGGTTTATATTGATTACAAAAAGCTGGTACTAACCTGTTCTTATTCCCGCTGCTCGCGGAGCGCTGTAGCTTGCGGGGCCGGTTCTCCTTGTCGTGGCGGTCAAGCGAGGCGCGCTGCTCGTCCATGCGGCCCGCCTGGCACCGCGCCAGCAGCTCCATGAACGTCTCCACCGGGTTCTCGGCGTCTTCGGACTCGCCGCGCACCATCTCGCGCTTGTCCTCACGCTCGCCTTCCCGCTTCTTCGCGTCCGGTGTTATCTGTGATATGACGTCATCTTGTTAGCATAAATGAGATGTATGAGAAGATTTGTGATTGTTGTCGTTACTCCATCACGAAAATAAACGCACTATGTGTATAAAATGACGCTTTAAATTTACCCTGGTGCCCAGTGCCCATGGACGTTTTCACATCCCAGATGAGATTTTTTTATTTTTTTCTTTATTAACACACCAACAGCATGGCAAAAAACATATTACAAAAAAACCTTATTTCAATAACAAATATTTTGGTAGTATGCATGCCAATAACAGGTGCGTACATCGCTCCCCATTTAAGACATATTAGTGTTGTCAATTAAAGGAATACAAAATTTGAACAAAATAAGAACCAAATAATTACAATATGTGGCAGGTCACGAACAGAAATGTGTAAAGAGCTTTTTTTCAGACTAGAGCCTGAATTATTAAAATTTTGATCACAGACGAGTTTCCACCCGTTTTAGGTCTTAATTAAAGCTCCTCGAAAAAGCATTGTTATAGTGAAAATGAGCCTAAATATATTAACTTTCCTATATGTATGTAGGTACGCCTATAAAATCATAATCACTAACATATTTAATGATGACCTTGGTCATGTTTTATATTATTTATATACTATATAGTTTTATTTTATTCAATTAGATATTCTCTTAAAAGTTGTCCCTATGGACGAGTTATTAATCAACACATAAATTAATTAAGCAATACTGACAAAAATAATAACCGAGTAGAGTATTAAAATAACGGCGCCTGTCTGGAGAACTAGTAACTATTGGTTACTAACGATTCAATATTATCCACGCTATCGGATACGATGTCGCACTATTTAATACTTAAGTGGATTTTCCCTTGATGTCCCCTCGCCACTTAATTTTGTAATTATATCGACACATTTGTATAAGGAACGTGTATTTCAATATTAGGTATGTTTAATATAAGGTATTTTATGTTCAATTATTGTTTATCTTAGTTGCAAAGTATAAATTGACCAGCCATTATAATATTCGTTAAATATAATACTCAGTTTTCTTGTGTACCCGCGTGGCGCAGCGGTTACCATACCGGTCTGACGCGCAACGGATCCCGGGTTCGATTCCCGGCCAGACAGGTGTCTGAATGATGAGTTTAGATTAATATTCTGGGTCTGTGTGTTTGTGTATTCGTCTTGTGTGTGTCCATGGTACCCACAACACAGGAGAAAATCCTATTGTGGGGCTATGAGTGTAGAAAGCGTGTTTTTTTTTAACAGAGCACTTGTTCATCGACGTACCTGTATTAGTGATGTAACGAACGAATGCGAATCATTCGCGAATATTTGAATGTTTTTAGATTTAGACATCTATCGCATTCGCAAGAATTATGCGAGTATTTTGCGTGCAGTGTTTTGAAAAAAATACAATACCTTTGTACAAACGCAATTCGACTGTAGTTTGCCGACAAAAAGGTCGCCAATATTTATATCCTCCGGAAACCTACGCCTAAAACTGAAAAAAACAACATTCGCAATCGGATTCACGAATGTCGGCAACGGATATTCGCATTCGCGAATATCATATAATAATATTCGTTATATCACTGACCTGTATTAATGATAGTTGTTCCATGCTTTGCCTTCTCACGCGAAGGGCGTTGAAGGGCGTGCGAGGCGCGGGCGTAGGCTCTGCGGGGGGCGAAGGCTCCGTGTCCATGGGGAGCCCCAGCACTTTACAGAGGTCGCCGATGTTCATCTGTGCAGTCGCCATGCCGAGCACGTCTCCGAGCTGCCAAAACAGTATAAAGTTAAACATAGACGAACACAATAAGCGAAATATTCACACACGCAAAAATAAATATTTAGTAATATTTAATATCCATCCATCCACTCTTTTGATGTCCACTGCTGAACATAGGCCTCCTCTAAAAGGCGCTACTCAAACCGGTCCTGTCCCCTTTGAATCCAACGGTTTCCCGCTGTCTTCTTCAGGTCATCGGTTCATCTGGTGGGGAGCGACCTGTGCTCCTTTTGCCTAAACGTGGTCGCACCTCGAGGTCCTTTCTTCCCCATCGGTTATCGGTCCTACGAGCGAAGTGTGCTAATATTTAATAAATGTAATATAAATAATATACGCAAATAATTTAAATTACAAAATATTAAATTGTTGGTCCACTTGTGTTCAATTGTTAGTCAAATCTAAAATCATAAGAGTAAGATTTGACATTGAAGAAAGTTCTTGAACGGGAATAAACTTTTCTAAGTACTTATTATGTTCATCAATAAGCTTTAAGAAGTCTAAATTTTTTTGAAATAGAAGGACGTAACGCCGCTCTTCCGCACCAATTCCCCCAATATACTTAAATACAGTTAAATTAATCTTATATACATATATATATATATATCAATTAATTAAATATATCTTGAAATAATTGTCATAACAGAACACTTTTTAACGACCAAATCACTGAAAACCTACTAACACTTGCCAAAGTATATATTTGTATCAAAATAAATCATATAGTCTTACTATATTCCGTAGTTATAATTTTAGCTACACTCAGACCTTGGAGCTCGATTAAAAGAAAAATTACCTAAGTTGTTATTATGAAACAGATATTACTTTTTCCCATCACATTAATGGATCTGGTTAGAAAACATACACGTGGAAGCGAATCTAATTGGAGGTTTATCGCGATTCGCAGAATCGTATTTTGATATATCTTTTCCAGGTATTTCTCTTGTTGTTTGCGTTCAGCGTTCATGTATGCGACGCCACGTGTAGCGATCTCACTAACTTCAACTAGAGAACATTTTTTCAACAGGTATAGGGACATAAATGTCACAGAAAACAGTCTCCATCTTTACATAGTGCAAAATTTCAAAATCAAAAGTAGCCTATATAGTTGTTCTTGCGTGATTGAGTAAGAACCAGAACACACACCATCTCATTTTTACTATATTAGTATAAATGTTTAATATGTGAATATTAAAGTACATAATAATAAGTATATAACATTAAAGATAATTTATATAGCATTGAAGTAGCAAACGAGTATGCATTCCATGTCCAGGACATCTGTAAGAAGCATCATATAGCTTCATATATAAAGGGTTCTATTCGTAATCAAAGGATGCGTTGATATTCCTGAAAGCTAAGATGAACCCCGCTTATAAAACTTAGCCAGTAATCACAACCTTTCACCAAAACGTAAGAAATGTCTCACGTTAAGAATAATTGTGGCCGGGGTACCTTCCTGGTCGGAATATACTTGTTCTACCACCTTTTTTTCGGTCAAACCCAGATGAGTGGTTGGCCCCACCACTCCGTCTGGTGTTCATGACGATATGCGATTACGTATGCCGCTGTCCTTCCCGAGGTCACCTGACCGAACGGTTAGAGCTCCCACTCTAACCGCCCGCAACCTCGGAAGCCCCTTTTAGTTGCTTCTTACGACAGGAATGGTATACCGTAGCACTATTTTGGTCCCGGAACTACAGGGACGATTTCTTCTACCATCTAACAAAATTAGTTAGTACAGTAATCACACCAGTAGCTTTTGCTTGAAAAACAAACACATTTACTTCTTCAATAACTTTCGTAATACGAAAGATTTTTATATAATAGTATACTTAATATGAAACTCCGTCACGCTGCGAAGATTTTGAGTTATAGTAATAACTGGACACAAGGAAAAATATATCATAGTTTAAAATTATACGACGACGACTCGTTTATTTCGTAAGGATTTAACATAAGTTATATTTTATAAGGTTTTACGTAACGAATGCAACTTGTTTAATTAGGTATTAAGAATAAACATCTAAAACTCAGTATCATTTTGAAATTGAAGTAGGAAGTTTATTGTTTATGTATTTGTATATGCACTATGTGACCAAACGACCCGTATTTGAGTTAGTCGTCCCCGTATCCCGATTAAAATGTAAATGTTTTTTGATCGAATATATGTATGCACGCCCATTTCTTGGTAAGCGCTATAACCCAAATGGTTGGACGGATTATGACATACTAGCTGAACCGGCGAATTTCGTGCCTCCTAAAGTCAAAAATCTGAAATTATAAGTGTTCCTCCGCTATATTATACATGTTATATACATAAAAAACTTCTCCTTGAATCACTCTACCTATTAAATAACTGCATTAATTCCGTAGCATAGTTTTAAAGATCTAAGCATACTTAGGGACAGACAGCCGGTAACGACTTTGTTTTATTCTATGTAGTGATGACATATCATTGAAATTATCTCAGTTTCCAGAGTGACATAGGACATATATTTTTTTATTTATGACGAAATTCAAACCAAGATAGCCAAATGGAAATTTTACTTTTGGCAGTTGGGTTTTTGTTTTCATAATAATTGCAAAATTGACCTAGTTTTTCAAACTGTGGTGATAAATAAAAATAGGTGAATTGAGGACGTTTTCTGTTTTGTACGCAAATTTCACAGATTATTTTTCGCTTGGAAATCTCATTGAAAATCATATTTTAACTGTTATAAGCATAAGTCCCATTTTGAATCGAAAATAAACGTTCAGGTTATGTATGCGCATGTTGTTTGCGGATTGTAGGGCTTAATTTCGTCTGGGCATTATAACTTCTGTCGCGAAGCAAATTGCCTCTATTCATCAGAGATGTCGTTGACATTTCACGTATGCAATACAGTTATCGATATAGTTTGAAGCAATTTGTGAATTAACTTTATATTTACTTAAAGTTGGTAGGGAAATAGGCAAGTCGTAGATAATTAGAAATTTATATTTTAGGTTTATATTTGTTTCGAATTTAACTGAGATACAATTACGTATTACGTATGTAAATACAACGAGTTTATGTAAGCAGACATGGCACGGTAGCTTTAATAAAAAGCAGCTGGAAATTAAAAAAAAAAACGATACGCCTAATACAAATATTAACTTAGAACCTGTCGAAATATATTTTTGAGTTCATTACAAACTAGCCTTTACACAACTTACTTTGACAAGTGTTATAACCAGTAGTTCGACTGGGTAGGTACCAACAGGCAGTGAGTTTGATGCAGTTCATGCGTTTCGGTAGAAGAGTGTGGTTGTGAAGTCACTTATATGAGATAACCATCTGAGTCCTCAGAAGTAGCAACGCATCTGTGATTGATTTCAGATAGAACCTTGATTCTATATGAAGTTGCTTATCATCAGGTGGATTGTATGTTTGTTTGCAAAAAAGGTGCTTCAATCTTATAAAAAAAAAATTTTTGCTACTTGAACTATTGCTTATCTATAATACTATTTATGAAGAAAATGCAGCAAGCTTCTATTAATTTTGTTCCAAAATCCTGATCTATTATTGTCTGATATTATTAAGGCAATACAGAAGCCCAGTGTTTACACTAGTTTACAAATGCACTGAAAGGATGAATAACGACCTGTGCCTGTAGTTCAGTGATTAGAATAGGGCCACGGCATCCCCTGCCTGTCGTAACAGGCGACTAAAAGGGGCTTTCGATGTCGCGGCCGACTAAATGGGAGCTCGAACCGTTCGACCCCAGGAAGGACGGCGGCATGTGTGGTCGTATACCGTCGTAAAAGCCACTGCCACTCCTCTGGGAGGAGCCCGATGGGGCAACGCGTTCAGGGGACTCTGGTTGCGTTCCTTTGGAGATCCCGGAGTCCTCTTTGTAGCAGTGAGGATGGCCACCGGGGGAAGGAGGCTTTTAGTGCGGTAAAAATCCCACATAACCCTTCGTCACTCGCACGGTATTGGGTACCTTTTGAAAGTTTCCCTCTCGAGAGAAAAAAGGGATGAAAAACGACCTACCTCCTTGTATGTTGTAGTATTCCTTCGCATGGTACAGCGCCTTCTCGTGGTTGCCGAGCGAGGCGCGCCCGCTGCCCAGCGACCAATACGCGCGTCCTTCCTCTACGCGGTCGTTCAGATTGCGCGCCGTCGCTAGGTGTCGTGCGTGGTACTCAAGCAGCAACGTGCACATGCTGTCCAGCGAGTAGCACGCTTGTAAAATACGACGTCCAACTTGAAAACAACAAACGATCTACCTCTTTGGATATGTTGTAGTGTTCCTTCGCGTAATATAGCGCCTTCTCGTGGTTGCCAAGCGCGGCGTGCGCGTTGCCCAGCGACCAACACGCGCGTCCTTCGCCCACGCGGTCGTGCAGCTTGCGCGCCGCCGCCAGGTGCCGTGCGTGATACTCCTCCGCGATGCGGTACTCGCGCAGCAACGTGTACGTGTTGCCCAGCGAGTAGCACGCCTGAGCCTCCACCGCCGCATCGCCTAGCTCTTCCGCTAGCGCGAGCGTTCGTCTGTTGGAGAATAGAAACTTTTAAATTCGGAATCAATTGTGGAAGTCTACATGACCTCTATAAGGAATGTATGAGTATAATACGAAGTTGGCATCATATCAATTTTAAATCGAGTTCATGAAGTTCGCTGCGTTTCAGATTTGCAGGGTGTTAACAATCATACCCTAAATGAAGACGTTATAATTCACGAGCTGCAATAAATGGCATAGGTTCGTTGTAGCAGCACCCTATAGTTCCGGGACCAGAATAGGGCTACGGTATCCCCTGCCTGTCGTAAGAGGCGACTAAAAGGGGCTTCCGGGGTTACGAGCGGCTAGACTGGGAGCTCGAACCGTTCAGTCAGGTGATCCCGGGAAGGACGGCGGTACGTGTGGTCGCATACCGTCGTAAAGACTAGACGGAGCGGTGGGCCCAGCCGCCCATCTGGGAGGAGCCCGATGGGGCACCGCGCTCGGAGGATTCCGGTTGAAGTCGTTTCGAGATCCCGGAGTCCTCCTTTTTAGCGCCGAGAACGGCCACCGGGGGGGTTTTAGTGCGGTAAAAATCCCACATAACCCTGCGTCGCTCCCACGGCGTCGGGTACCTTTTGAAAGTTTCCCCCTCGACAACAAAAAAAAAAAAGGTTCGTTGTAGCAACCATGGACTAACTGGACACACTGAGTCAGCAGCATATTGGATAGAAAGAATACGGCAACGACCGTGTCTTTTTAACAGTTGCCATGTTCAACTACGAAGTTGAACATGGCTTTTTTCATGCCAGTCAGTGCGCCCCTCGCAAGCATAGTATAAGTTAAAAAATGTTTCGATTGTATAAAAGCAAATATAGTCACGTAAGTTTTGTTCCTTCCTTTTGCCATCGCAATTAATTTTATCCTGTAAGTTATCATTTCTATTGAGCTTTCATTTGATTTCATTAAAGATTTTGCAGTCAATCTTTCTGTAATTGCATCATCATATCGAAATGGCCTGGGAGGAACACATTGGGTCGTCTCTTAAGTGGACACCGTGAGTACAGTACTAAAAAGCGGTGGTTCAGCGGCGAGAGGCCTGGAAGGGCATGATCACCTTCTGCGAGGCCGTCATGTCAGCGAAGGAAGACGCCCAAAGGGCCCGATAGCGCGCTGAACCCGCTCGGAGAAGGAACCGGTAACGGCGCCACGGCGACTACTGGCGGCCGCATTGGCTAGAGCTCGAACCGTCGTAAAGATTATATGGAACCGTGGGTCCAGCCGCCCATCTGGAAGGAGCCCGATGGGGCAACGCTTTTAGAGGGTTGGTCCTTACTTAAGACTGGTTGTGTCAGTCTGGAGTCCACAAGAGTCTAGACAGTGAATTAAAAGAAGAGAAGACCACCAAAGAAGTTTAAAGTGGAAAAGTCGGCCTCTAAGATTATGGCGACCATTTTCTGGGATGGCGAAAGAATTTTATGAATTATACTTGCCTAAAGTGTGACGGAGATATGTGCTTTGAAAAAAAGGGTGACTCACTGCTCCCATAATGACCCTACATAGTGAAACTGAGAACTACCATCATCAATCGTGGTGACTAATTAGAAAAACTCCAATAAGGCATGTTGCTAATACATTTTATATTATTATTAAATAGGTACCCAATTATTATCAATTGACCTGTACCGTGAATCAATAATACTTTTGAATTGTATGAGCGTAATGAATGGCAATGTCATAATTGGGTCACCTGATAGAAATTAGCTACCGTCGCCTATGGACATGTACAACACAAACACCAGAGGAGTCGCCAATGCGTCAACGGCGTTGAAGGCGAGCTCTTTTTAGACCTTGAAAAGCTCCACATTGCTCCGGGAATATCTAATGAGGCAGCTCATTTCACATTTTGCACGATCGCGGCAAGTAAGAACGCACAAACCGACCCACGGAGAACCGGCACGGGTAAAGTTGATGCGGATGGAACCTCATCCTTTGGCGTGTGGTGCGATGGAGGAAGTGTGATGTGGAGCACCAGATCAAAGAGTTGAGTCCGCAAACATTAGGATTCTAACTGATCAATGATCCTTGGGTTGCTGATGATTCGGACTGCATGCTTCTGTACGGAGTCAAGTGGGTTAAACTGTTACTGCGGCGCTCCATCCAAAAGATGCGAGCAGTAGGTACTCCATGTGGAGTCCACTTGAAGCTGAAGGACAAACCCCCAATGGACTACTGACCTCTGAGAGGAGCTAGCCGTCCATGTGCACAATCTCTCGGGGAGACCGTACGATGAAAGCTTCGCGCGAAGGACCTTGTGCCAGACCTGAGCAGACCCAAGATTTCTATAACTGGATCACTCAATCATTTGTTTATGTGTCCTTTAACATTAAATGTGGCAAACTTGTTCTAGGATTTAAGTGTACACTAATTCAGACAATGTATCAGTGGCTTTGGAGGCCTATAGAAAATAAAGGCGTTTTAATTAAAACCACCTCTGAATGGTGCGGAGAGATTTAGTTTTAAATTAATGAGAATTTAATTTATTTCACTCTATTAAAATCAACGACCCGTGTATGGGGTGTATGCGGAAGGAATCGTGCGAATATCGCAGTCTTCATAATTACAGGTTTATAGCAAGCGACCATAAAGTGGCAGCCAGTAATAACGCGGCTCATCAATATGCCACTATATTTTATGCACAGTGCAATAAAATAGAAACATGTAATAAAATATAAATAATAGAAACATGTACTAACCATATATTTATATAATTTTATTTTAATCGGTTTTAATGGTTTTGTGTATTAACGTTTTGTACACAAAGTGACGTATGATTGAAAATGTTCGTTTAGCAAGGCCCTCTGTTGTTAGAGAGCGTTCCTGAAATTAAAATCGGTAAAAAAGTTCCTCCTATTTTAGATTTTTGGACTCATTTGGACTACATCATTTGATATTTTTGGAGATTTTTTAAATGTGATAAGTAGATAAAACAAGCGCATTTGTCGTAAACCCATTACTGTCCCACTGTTGGGCACAGGTCTTTTCTCATAATGAGTGTGTTTTATGCCATAGAATACCACTCTGGCCATGTTAGAATTGATAGACTTTACACACATTATTTTTTAGAACTCTCAGGTGTATAGGTTTCATCAGCATTGTCCCCGTAGTTCCGGGACCAGAATGGGGCTACGGTATTCGCTGCCTGTCGTAAGACACGACTAAAAGAGGCTTCTGGGGTTGCGGGCGGTAAGAGTGGGAGCTGGGGCCGTCCAGCCAAGTGTCCCCGGGAAGGACGATATTATACAAATATTGTAGGTCCTTAAAATATCTTCAAATTATTCAATAAAATTAAATGCTATAAATAATCAAATCCCATCTATACATATAGGTAAATGCTTGAATTTGTGTAAATTCTGTGTATAAATGCTTTAAATCATTTGTTTTGATAGGGACTTCTTAAATATTAACCCTTAAAATGATCTAAATGTTAACAGACAATCATTAATGTTCTTTAAAATATTCCTGTGACATTACTTTATTTTAATATTATAAATATGAGGATTTACCTCATATGTATAATATTTGGATCAAAAAAAAAATGAGTAACACGTAAAAGATAGACATAAATATTCTGTCGCAGATTTACACATTCTTTTTTTAGAACAGTGTATAACAGACAACACTGTTATACGTAGTTTCTACAAACTGAACCAGATGAAAAATTGTTATTTAGACTTAAACGATATTTACGTTATTTAATTTCCTATCACTTGAAATCTCCAGTAAGTTGGTTCTCGTGTGGTACATTAAAATCTCTTTTTGCAAGGCAACTCCATCCTCCAATATGTATGATATCCGTAGGTGGGCGACTGGAACCTTGTCTTTTTTTTCTATTTAATATGAAATTGTGTCTATTAAGTAGAAAACGATTTTACAGTTAGAGTAATGGTGGTCCGAGTAACACTATGGCTGACTATGTCATCTATAATCAACCCATGTTGTGTCCGAGTATAGAGCTACGGATAAGTAGGTGTCTTCTTAGAACATCCTTCAGACCAGAACACAGCAACGTCGTCTCGTCTCGTCAACCCATTATTGTCCCACTGCTGGGCATGGGTCTTCTCTCAGAATGAGAGAGTTTAGGCCATAGTCCACCGCGCTGGCCAAGTGCGAATTGGTGGACTTCACACACCTCCGAGAACTTTTTTTTTTTTAAAGAACTCTGGGTGTGTAGGTTTCCTCACGATGTTTTCCTTCACCGAAAAGCAGTGATAATTATTTAACACAGCAACGCACAACACTGCTATTAGGCAGAAATACGCAAAGTTGCGCTTCCGAAGTCGAACTCATAGTAATAAAGCAACAGTCATTTAATTTTTTTTTGTAACCAAGTACTTTTTAAATTCCTATTTCTTAATTAGTAGATAACGTTTAAATCAATACAAATAGTATATAGTCATATGCATATAATGTTTTTTTAGCCATTTTGTATTTTATATGATTATAATATATTTATATTTCACAATCAGTAAATTTCGCCAATATTTATTAATTTATCAACACCAAAGCCACAGCTCTTAAATAAAAATAACAACACAAATCTTACAGACTAAACAAACATACAGCCAATTATGGATTTTATTTTATACATATATAGTTGCCACGTGACTAACGTTAACATTTTGACTGTATATTATTTTGTATAAAAAAATATATGTGTGTTCTTATTATATCAATCTGAAAGTTGCAAGTAATTACTCTGCATAGCTTTACACTCAGCTTGAACATGTAACAACGCCACCTATCGAAACAAATGGAACTATTTGCTATAAGCATTTGAACAATGTTCTTTGGTTATAAAATTGTATCCTTTGCCATCTAGTAGCAGTTGCAGGAACTATATTTATTTGTATTTCACCAGCTGCAGTTCATAAAATTAGTAGATATTGTAATATACAAAACCTATTTCGAGAAGTACGATTTAGCATAATTTGTGGCTCTTTGCTTTGCTTCTTTGACATATTTTATTTGAACCATGGAATGGTTTTAAAAAATATATTAAGGATGAGTCAGTTATTATTCATTTGATCGCCAGCCATTTAATAAACATATATACGAGTATGTGGGTTCTATAATTTGCAATAAATACGTGTAAGAAAGGAAGACAAACAATAAAACTTTAGAAAGTATTAGTATCTTCGCAAAAAAATACAAATATATTAAAACTACATTTAATATATTTCTAGTATTTTTATACATTAATTTTCTCTTGCTAGTTAGTGATCGTCGTAAATCATTTATTTCTGAATTACTTGCCAATTCTTACAAGTGTAGATTCCATTTTTTTTACTTTTTTGGTCGAAATGCTTAAGACGTGAAATAAAAAGTGTTACGTATGTTTAATAACACCATAAATAAAAGATAATAACTATTTTCAGTGCTGTAGAAGATATTCCTTAGTGTATACGTAGTAAGTTGAAAACGGGCCTGCAATGATATATAGTAAATCGCAGCTCAGGGATATCAGTAAGTAACCTTAAATAAAATTCTATTTTTGCTTCAAATTTTTTTTTATAAAGTACGCCAAGCAGCACGATTCTCACTCTAAACGTAACTTGACAGCAGTTAATTCGCAAGGAATCTATGGTTTTATTGAATAATTACGTTCGCTAGTCAATTTGTCTCCAGAATTTTGAATATTTGAATCGAATAATCTAATTATAGTATGACTAATATAATATGACTAATATAATATCTTTATAGGTGTATTACTCTCGCAATGCGGCAGTGCTAGTATAAATACGCAAGCTGTGATCATGAGGTTTTAGAAAAAGCAATGGCGTACGATATGTTGACAAGAACTATCTTAAGGACAATAAAAGAGGTTATGGTGTACCAAACACACGGGGCATATGCAAAAGTCGTCGCGGTGGCTTCGTAAAAATGTTTTAATTTATACTTTTGGCTAATAGGGATGGGAATTGCAGGATTATTAATATATTCGTTGTAGTTTATCCCATGAGTTACACATGTCTGCCTTAATTACGGCAAGGCAAAAATATATAAATTATCAAACTCTTGTTTTTCGACGTTATTTATAAACAGGCGGCAACGATAATTTAACAGTACATCGGTTCCGAAACAAATTAATAAATATATTTGACCAAAGATGCATGCGATCACTTTGCGAGGTGATATAACTAGTATGGTTCGATCGGGCAAGTATCACTACCACATGTATATGTGTGTATACCGTGAACCAGTTCTTGCGTTTCGGCAGAAGGCTGTGATTGCTGGCTCACTTTTAAGTGAGCCGGCCATCTTAGTCCTCTGGAATAGCACTGCATTCGTGATTGACTTCAAATTGACTCGAATAGATGTCCTTGGGCGACAGGGACCACTTACCATCTATTTAGTTACGAGTATTTACTGTGTCTTACTTCTTAAATTCTTGAGTGGGAACAGATTACACGACTACACAAACGGAAAAGCTGTTATATCAATAGCTTCAAACAACAATTCGTCTGTACATGCGTCGGAAGTGATCCGGCCGGAGACCATGTGCCAGTTGCAAAGTCGGAAATAGTCTATACGGTGTACCGTATGTACACCGTATAGACTACAAGTATATATACTTGTAGTGTCGCCGAACACTACAAGTATGTATATTTGTAGTGTTCGGTGGCGTTCTCGAAACTGATCGAGGACTACGTGTAAGGTCCCGAATTGGAAATAGACGGTACGGATGTGTTTTTTTTTTTTTATTTGACTGAAGTAGCAAACGAGCATGCAGTCCACCTGATGGTAAGTGATCACTGCCGCCCATGGACATCTGTAAACAACTTCATACAGAACATGGGTTCCATCTGAAGTGAATCACAGATGTGTTGCTACTCCCGAGGACTATGATGATCGCCTCATGTGAAAATGTGTACTTAAATAGCCCGAAGAGATATGTACTTAAATAGTCAGTACGGTCGATACGTACTTGTAGTGTTCAGCGGCGTTCTCGAACTGTCCGAGGAATATGTGCGAGTTGCCGAGGTTGCTGTTCGCGCGGCGCTCGGCGGCGCGGTCGCCACACTCGCGGGCGATGCGCAGACGCTCAGTATGGTAGCGGATCGCGCTCGCGAACTCGCCCAGCAAGTAGCATGTGTTGCCGAGGTTCCCGCACGCGCGGCCCATCGCCTGTCGGTCACCCAGCGACCGCATCAGCTCCAAGTTTTCTCTGTGGGCAATATAATACACCATTTACTATTTATCTGTATGTGATAGAATTAGTGTAGTTCGAATGAAGAAGTACCACCGCCACACTAATTTCTAGCGTGAAACATTTCTTGCATTTCGATGGAAGGGTCTGTGGTCGCTGCCATACTTTTATATGAGGCGACCATCGTACCGACCTCGGGAATAACAACGCACCTGTGATTGACTTCAGATAGAACCCATGTTCTATTTGAAATTGCTTACAGATGTCCATGAACGGCACTGAACACTTACCATCAGGTAAGACTGCATGCTTGTTTACTTCTTCAATGAGATAATAAAAATAAATGTTTTTGAACATTTTGACATTCGTTTATGTCTATTAAATAAATGTTTTTGAACATTTTGACATTCGTTTATGTCTATTCGAAATTCAACACAAATTGTAAATTGTTTACACAGAAGTTGCGAAACTAAACGTAACTAAAAAAAAGAATAGCTTCAAACTGATTTATTTTAGTCCAGTTACACATAAATAAAAAAGACAGTCGCAGTCATAAGGACTACCCATATAAGTGGAAACTTAGAAAATAAATCACGAAGGTATATACACATTATACGAGTAGTTCATGGTAAGCGATCGGTGATTCTAAAGTGCTCAACACACCTAAAGGTGCCTAAAGTTATCACTTTAAAAAACAAATGATTATCATTTGCCCGACCATCCTTCTAGTAGGAATGTAATCCGTGTAGTAGTTGAACAAAATAAATATCCCTACTAATATTATAAATGTGAAAGTAACTCTGTCTGTCTGTCTGTCTGTCTGTCTGCTACTTATTCACGCCTAAACAACTGAACCGATCTTTATGAAATTGGGCACACAGATAGTGTTGACCTCGAGAAAGGACATAGGCTGCTTTTTATCGAAAAAAATGGGTTGAAAGCGTTAAAATCAAGCATAAATGTTTGTATGGAAGTTCGTTTTTGACAAAGTCCCATATTGACAAGTCCGTCAAGGGGTACGATAGACTTACTTAAAACCTTATCTAAATAATAAAACATAAAAAAACATTGATTTCGAGTCGACAACATATATCCGTAAAATTCGGATTGTCGCGTATTTTGTTAAATTCTAATGTAAACATGTGTGACATGACAGTAGTGTGACATGACAGTAGCCATAATGGCCGCCCGGATGCCATTCTGAATTCATTCAAAAATAATACGTATAAATTTGTAACTATCAATTATCATAAAAATAGATATGATTCAAATTTATTTTAATTTAATTAATGAATTTATGAAATGTTTCAATAATAAAAAAGCATCCGTTGACGCGCTGCGGCCGCGCAGCATGTAAATCGCGCTTAGAGTACAGGGATTCCCAATTGATAACAGATGGCGCGTCATACTATTATAGTAAAATAGTTATTCGAATCCAATAATTCAAAGGCGATAAAATGTTTTAACATTGTTTCAAAATAAAATTATCGACTCCATTTGTCAATCCATGTTCATGTTACATAAATAGTTTCTTAACTATTATTCCATAAATAAAGTTATGTTATTGACCACACCCGTACATTTTTAGCGAAAATAAATATTAAGGATAAAATACAATTGATAGTCTTTTAAGCAAAATACTAACATTAATAAGTCGATCAGTATCTAAATAAGATATAACAATTATATCATGAATTATTATTATAAAGAAGCTTTTGCAACTTTTGTGATAAATAATTGCATTTATGAATATTGAAGCATGGTTGATGAACACTTGGCTCTAATAACAAACGAGCAAGGTCAACATTATTGTTCTTTTTATTAACCGACTTCCCAAAGGAAAGAGGTTATCTATTCGTCACGTATATTTTTTTTATTTATGATATGTTCATTATAAATGGATTGTTATTTGACTATTTGGGATGAAGATTCTGTAGATATAGCCATCGAGACCGAAGGCATTATCCAACAAAATTTTTGGATTCCTTCAACCCGCCTCCCGGTACTCCTCCACACAAACTTTTTTTTTAAATAAAAATACGCTTTCTACACTCAATAAAATAGAAAATTTCTACAATTTTAATTTCTACAATAGCTATCTACACTAGGATTTTTTTCTTGTGTCGTGGGTACCATAGACACACAAGACGTATATAGAAACACCCAGACCCAGAACATGAATCTATTCAAATTCCTGTCTGGCCGGGAATCGAACCGGGTGTGGTAGCTGCTCCGCAACGCGGGTCGTCAAGGTTGTCAAATTAATGTTAAAAGTAGGTTCACCTATATGTAATCTTACTCAGAAATTTAAAAGGACCAAAATTACTTAAAATAGTATTTTTCAATTCATAAAAGTTAAAATCCGTCTTTATAATCGATGCGCTTTGGTTTAAATGTGGAGGCTTTGTTTGAAAAGATGTATTCCGATATTGTTAATGTGACCACTAAGACTGTAAATTGGTTCAAAAAAGGGGTTTACGATATTCTGATTCGTCTTATTTTCATAACATTTTACATAGCAATATGCACCTACCCACAAATACACACTTAAAATTCGTTTTTTCACTCTGTGTTTGTCCGGGTAATCCTTGACCGGCTAAACCGATTTTTACGGGTTTTTTTACTATAGAAAATGTTATGGAACAACATGTAGACTACTTTTATCGTAGAATTCCCACTGAGTGGAGATTTGCGCGGGAAAAACTTCGCGATACATTGATTTGTACGCGGGCGGAGCCGCGGGTACAGCTAGTAACAAATAACTATCAGTTCTTTCACAATAATAGAGCTGTGTGTTAGAGCGAGGGAGAAGGAGCCTGCCTGCCGCTGCTGCATGCGTGAGAGAAGGGGAAGCCAGACAGACTGGCGCTGTAACGCGTTACGCGTTACGTTACTCGCACCTAAGAGGTTATGACTCAATATAAATTGTTAGAATGTAAATTGAAATTTATTCAACGATACAACATTATATGCAAAATATCTATGCATTATAAGCTGAAAATTCAATAATGATTTTTATTAACTTTTTTTACATAATAAGCACGAAACACGTTTCTTCTACGTCAGTGGATGTTGTATTGATTAATTTTGTATCACATGTGTTACGTAGCGGTATTCTGAATGGTTGACACTTAAATAACAAACTCTGACATGAAATACAAACGACTAATCGTCACGTTCTATCTAAGGGCACATCCATATTTCCAACATGACAATGTATCATTATCTGTATTCCACATAACAAGGCTAGGCCTTTTTCTTAAGAAACACCATACAAGTAATGCACCCAACGATCTTTGGACCTAAGTCTGGAGACCAAGTAAGTTGCCTTCTGGTAAAAATAATACCACGCAACTTGACCTACTAAAAATCGATATAAAATCTCTAAAAAAAAGGTTTTCTGAAAAATATTTACAATGTCATCATATTGTTAAGTTGTATTTCGCTCTGATAGATAGACGTTAGCTTCAGCTGGCACACTTAGAAATTTGTCGGCCGACCTTCGATGAAGTAGCAATGAAAAAAAGATCTATAGTGGATGTTGGTGCTTTAAAGTATGTATAAGAACACCAAACAAAATACAAAAGCTCAAATAATATAACATGTAATATTCTTTATTGCACACTAAGAAATATATAAAACAATGGATGCTAATATACAAGAAAACAAAAGGCGGTCTTATTTCTACGCATAGTAATTTCTTCCAGACCACCGCAATAGAAATAAAAGAGAGGAATACTAAGATTAATTAGTAGCAAGCATCACAACGAAATCAAATACATTCACGTATAAATAAGAAATATACTAGGTGTTTACGATGTAATAATAATACAAAAAGGAAAGTAAGAAAGAAACTGATTAATTAAAGATAGTAAATAGACAAGTGGATAGGATTAGTGGAGTGGATTGGATTTACCAGGTGGTAGAAACAGTGTAGTTCGACCGGGGAGGTACCACCGCCACACCTATTTCTAGCGTGAAGCATTTCTTGCGTTTCGATGGCAGGGTGTGGTTGCCGGTACATTTTTATATGAGGCGACCATCTTAGTCCTCGGGAGTAGCAACACATCTGTGATTGACTTCAGATAGAATCCATGTTCTGTATGAAGTTGATTACAGATGTCCATGGGCGGCAGTGAACACTTACCATCAGCACTGGACTGCATGCTCGTTTGCTACTTCAGTGAAATAAAAAAAAAGGATATATGAGAAAAATGTTTTGAACGCGAATAAATTCTATAATTCTATTAAACATATTAAAACGACACATCAATAAAAGATAAAAAGATTGCTTGCAACTACTTTGTTCCATTATTTGAGACAAGGATTCTATTACAATAGCAGTGCCCCGTGGTTTCACTCGGATTTGAAAGATCTGCTAAATAAAATGGTTGATCTAATAAATTTTGGTTCTGACTGCAGCCCACGAGAGTCTGTAGTACTTACTTAAGTTAGCTTACTTTTAAAATGGTGCAATCTTCATGTATAAAGGGCTTCTTAAAACATGAAAGATCCACCTATTGCACAATTTCAAAAAGTAAGTAACTTAAGTAGGTACTGCAGTCTCTCGTGAGCTTCGTCCATGTTTAAACGACGTCTTCTTAAAACATAGAAGTTCCAGCTATTGCAGAATTTTAAAAAGGAAGGTAACTTAAGCAGATGACGCAGTCTCTTGTGTTTGAACTATCCGCTCTATTTCTGGACTCGTAAATAAATATGCGATCCTTGTTTTTGTGGTTCGCAAGAGGACAACTAAGTGAAGCGATAGGGCGCAAGTTGTACGCATATCGACTAGATCTTGGAAAATTAAATTAATCCACAGATTGGTCCAAAGTTCAAATGACTTTCTCTACTGTTTCACTTACACTGACCTACTTACTCCTACTATTACATTTAATTCCCGTATCTTGTAAAAATCTAAATAGTAAATTTCATTCAACTTCTTTGTATATTATGGTCCATGTCACGGGTCGATCAACGTTAGGTTAATATTTGCCTTAAAATACATATATCTAAATAATTATATAGGATTTCTGTTTTCGTTGATCCGATTTCATTAAAATATAATTTAAAGCCATCCACGATAAATGTCGTATCATATTCAAGAAGATTTATTTGAATTTGACCAGTACTTCTAAAGATCAGCGCGTTCAACTAAACACAGAAAACTCTTCAGTCTTATAGTATCATGTATAGATTAAGAAAAACTTTACAATACATTTGTGTAAATGGGAATTTAGATAATAAATTTTAAAACTAAAATTATAATATTAGAAAGCTCTAACATTGTTTCAAACAGTAATAAGTACTTCGTTGAGTTAAAAGGTAACTGCCGCCAATAGCATCTGTGAGCAGCTAAAAATAGAACAGAAGTTATACCTGAAGTAGATCGCATTGCTTTGCTACGCTCAGGACGCTTAAAACGCTTCATAAATCATAGAGTATATTTTAAAAAAAAAAACAAAAAATTAATTTAAGCAATGTACTTATACTCGGTACACATTACCCAAATTCCTTTTTTATTTCGGTTGTTCCTTTATGTATAGAAAGATTAAAAAGTCTTAGACGACAGGTAATGACGCGTGTTTAATCTTTTCTAGTAACCAATTAACTCCACCAACGTCCGCCAATTCGCACTTGACCAGCGCGGTAGACTATGGCCTAAACTCTCTCATTCTGAGAGAAGACCCGTGCTCAGCAGTGGGCCAATAATGGGTTGATGAGAGAACCAATTAACTATAGCAGATTTTTGAACGGCACCATTCGTAGATGATCATTGTGTAAATTTAGTTTTTGTTATTTATTATGTTCATTCATCATTATATGTTACAAAAATATTATTTAAACGCAACTTACTCATAATAAGCGACAGCTTGCAGCAAGCAGTCTCTGACTTCCTGCGGGAAGTGTCCGGGATCGTTCTGACCGACGCGTCCAAGCTGCTTGCCTTGCGCGTGGTACACGTTGCCCAGGTTGTATAGTGCGCGACCCTCGCTCATACGGTCGCCGAGCGAGCGAGATATCTCCAGGTGCCTCTTACAGCACTGGATTGCCTCCGCGAACTTGCCCATCACCTTCAGCGTGTTGCCCAGGTTGCCGGAAGCCTTCGCTTCGCCAAGTTTGTCGTTCATTGTCCTGGAAATTCAAAATGGATGTTCCGAATTTTTATATTGTTTATAAAAATATGTTCTGGTTTTCAAATTCCTGAATAAAAGTCATAGCATTACTTTGTAGAAATATCAAAGACGATGCATTATTGCCCGTAGACAGATAAGAGTTCTTCGTGAGGTCGAAATCGGATGCATCGCGACCATTGAGTATTATTAACGTTTAAGATGCAATGTTTATGTCTTGCTGTTATGAAATAGAAAGAGATGTGGCGATAGACATCCGGAGACGACTTAAGAATATATTGACTAGCGATAGGTTTCTTAGCACCATTATGAACATAAGTAAATAGTTATTTCCACCACAGACTGTTTTAATATCTTTACTGAATGCATAAATGTGTGAAATTAAATATTGACGTTAGAGTTAACTTCATACAATGCGTACATGCATAAGTAACGTGGTTTATCTAGAATAAATACTAAAAAAATGACATATTTATGTACTGAATCACCGTGTATTAGTAGTTACATTAATTTTTAAGACGGTGTTTAAATTACCTCTATTTCTAGAGTTTATGGTTTGCAACCTACGATAATATACGCGGTTGTGAAAAGTGTAAGCAATAAACCTACAATGTCAGCGATGTTACATAACCTAGTGTTATGACACGAGCTATCTTCGCCGCTCGTAATCATTCGTCCATGTCGTAAACAATCCGTAATTGTTGCAAGAACAACGTATTAAAACAATAATCGCGATGCAAAAATATATCTCAAATTTAGTATAAACTGAGTTTACACTAAAACATTAGGTAGGTAGTTTGACAAGGTAGGATGAGAACAGTTCGATCTGGGAGGTACCACCGCTACTCCTATTTCTAGCGTGGTGATGATGTTCCTGTGTTTCGGTGAAAGAGTGTGGTTGATAGCTCACTTTCATGCAACATGACCAATTTAGTCCCCGAGAATAGTAATGCATACGTGTTTGACTTCAGATAGAGCCCTATTCTTTATAAAGTCATTCACAGACGTTCATAAGCGGCGGTGAACATTTAGTATCATGTGGACTGCTTTTACTATCCCAAATAACATAAAAAAATCTCATCTCGTATAGCAATAACGCTATTGTACCCACTCATATTTTTCTTAAATTGGAGCATAACAGAATGCACTTACGTACAAAGGAACATAATAGAAACGCTTCTATACTGTACAAAGAGACTTATCTTGGCACCAAAGAAAACTTTTCAATACGTGCACTGATATTTGTTCCGATTATTTTCAAAATTCTAAATAAACAATTTCTCCACATTTAAATGTTCAAAATGTTTTTTTATAGATGTAACGTTTAAAAAAGTCCATCAATATTCAAGTTCTGACGCGCAATCAGAAGGCGCCAAATTATGTTACTTGTACCGATTATATCCGCGATTAGAACAAAATGTCGCGAATATAAGAACATAGTCACAATTCTATAATACGCGAATACCGATAACGCGTATGTGTAAACCGTGAATGGAGCTTTAATTTTATTTGCACTCAAATATAAATGAGGAATTAATTAATTGACGTTGGCAAAATTATTCGTTTTTTTCATTTGTCATTAATCCACATTAAATGAGGCTTATCTCAACCTTTTTTCTAGACGTCCACGTTTTTAAGCGACACAAATGGAATGAATCAGATTTTTAGCAGTTTAAAGTGCTCTACAGCGGAATCTCCGGATTCAATTCACAAATTGAAGCAGAGTGTAGGTATATCTAACGGATGTCCGTGACCTCGCTCAACATTAATATTGAATCGAATTATCGAATTAGGCGTGTCAGGAAGTCCTATTTTCCCTCACCGTTACGGGTCTATTCAGTTTATATTATTTATCTAGTAAGAAATATATTTAAATCAGAGTTTTTATCATAGTATAAACAGTAATAGAACTGGACTCATAAAACACTAAATCGACCAATTTTGTTGACACCTTGGCTACAAGAAAATGCTTTGGAAATTGTTTAAATATCTGCAACGTAATTTAAAGCCATCTATCATTAGTACAGACTCGTATGCGTTCTGTGGACATATTTCTAGATCGAATAACAGGTACTCTGGAGGGAACCAAACTGCGTGGATGATCATTCATGCGATGGACTGGCCAAATTATATCTTTTTTAGGTAGCCTTATATTCGAGTGCACTAGAAGGATCATATATAGGGAAAAATGGCGAAAATTCTTCAAGCGAGCCACATTAGCCTCCGCAATCAACACCACATAATGACAAGGACCGCTTTGCCAAGAGCGAAACATACAAGATGAAGAACTACATTTCTTTTATAAGGGATTCCTGAAGAGTGAAAAGATGTGTATGATAGTATTAAATTATTTTGCAACACGCACAAATTTAAAATTACGCACGGAAAAAACTAGTTACCAAATCTTGTTTGAAAACATCAATCAATTAATCAAAGTAGGATATCAAACTCACCTAGCTAGTGTGAGATCGTGTTTGTGGTACTGCATCGCCTTGTTGTAATCACCGAGGTAGAAGTAGGCGTTGCCGAGCTGGCTGTATATGGCACTGAGGGTGCGCAGGTCGTCGGTGCCAGCCTGGATGGCCGCCTGGAAGAACGCGACGCCGGCGCGACAGTCGCCCGCCTTGCAAAGCCGCTCGCCTTCCAGTGCCAGCTCCAAGCACATCGACCCTCCATCGCAACTCTGTAAATACACGTTAATTCAGAACTTAAGTCTATATAACTAGCGAGCTAGTTTATGATTTGAAGGTATTGCTACAACAGTGAGCATATGGAACTACGGATTTTTATCAGTTGCTAGCAGAACCCGCGACTTAGTCCACGCGAATTATGATCCATCCATTAAGCTTTTAAGATCCACTGCCGGAATACCCTCCCCCCTCATACTAAGTTTCATTGAGCTTGCAGCAAATTTGGCGGATTTACGAAAACACTTTCAACCCCTAATTTCCCCTTTTAGAGACAAATTTTCTGAAAATGGTAAAAAATATTTTACAGTATATCAAACCCGAACGCCAAATACTAAGTTTCATTAAGTTAGCATCAAAATTGGCGGTCTTCCAAACAAACCAGCCATAATTTTTTTTTCAAATATGTGTCAAAAAAGAAATTTAATTTAACTCAAAAGCAATAAGGAGTAATATCAAACAAAAAAATCTAAGAATAATGTTCTACCCCATTAGATCGACTAATACACTAGAGTTTCAATAAAATACGAAGAACGCCTTCCATCAATTCTGTTAAAGAATATTTATCCGAAGAAGATTGCACCAAGAAATCACGTTGTCACATACAAAATGTGCCCCGTTTTTCACTACCTTACCTACCTACTCCTAGTGCTCACCTCCAATATAAATGAAAACAATGCAAAATTTCAAGCTACTAACCACGGTAGTATGGGCTGTATGTATATAAATATAGATAAGTTTGGGGTTTACTTTATTAACCGACTTCCAAAAAGGAGGAGGTTATCAATTCGTCTGTATTTTTTTTTTTTTTTTTTTTTTTTTTTATATTTGTTACCTCATTTCTCCGGACTGGGTGAACCGATTTAGATGATTTTTTTTTTATTTGAAAGGTAGTGCGTGTCATAGGGTCCCATTTTTTTTTAGTATTTTTTTGACTAGGGCATCCATAAGAAAAACGCATAAGTCTTAAATTTGCATTTTCAATGTACGCGATAAATGTATGAATAACTCAATATCCCGCCAACCGATTTTGATGATTCTTTTTTTATTAGAAAGGATGTACTCCTGGGGTAGTCTGATAAGAGTTTGATAAGGTTCTAATCATAGGATCTTCAACTTTTTGGAGCAAAATAATAAAATTAGTGATAGTCGGCCGAACCTTAGCTGGAGAAGTCCAATTGAGTAAAATATAGAATAAAATTACTATGTAGGTATTTACTATGAAAAATTTGACCTTCAACTCTTCAATCCTGATGATGCAGGGGTACTGCTAGCCTGAACTATAAAAGTTGGTCGTTTGATGTTTGCGAATATATAATGAAATTGTTAAGCAAATTCATGGGACAAAAATTTGACCTTCAACTCCTCAACCCTGATGATGAAGGGGTACTTAAAGCCAAAACCATAGGAATAAGCCATTTGGTGCTTACGTATATGTTATAAGATTACTGAGCAAAAACATAAGATGAAAAATTTGACCTTCAACTCCTCAACCCTGATGATGGAGGGGTACTTCAATCCTAAACCATAGAAGTTGGCAATTTGGTGCTTACGGTTATGTAAAGAAAATACTAAGCAAAAATATAAAATCAAAAATTTGACCTTCAACTCCTCAACCCTGATGATGAAGGGGTACTTCAATCCTAAACCATAGGAGTTGGCAATTTGGTGCTTACGGTTATGTAAAAATAATACTAAGCAGAGGCACAAAATTAAAATTTTGACCTTCAACTCCTCGACCCTGATGATGAAGGGGTACTTCAATTCTAAACCATAGGAGTTGGCAATTTGGTGCTTACGGGTATGTAAAAATAATACCAAACAGAGGCACAAAATTAAAATTTTGACCTTCAACTCCTAAACCCTGATTAAAGTTAGCCACCTGGTACTAACGTATATGTTATAAGATTACTAAGCAACAATATAAGATGAAAAATTTGACCTTCAACTCCTCAACCCTGATGATGGAGGGGTACTTCCAGAGGGGGCGCCCTGTTTGTATGAATTGTAAAAGTGTTTTATGTTTAATTTTTGTGAATATGTAGATGCACAAAGCAAACTTAGAGGCTTTATTTAAATAAAAACATAAAAATATAGTCACTAAAAAGTGTAAAATAAAAACTTTTTAACAAAAAATATCTACCGACTTCCATGTCACAAAAAAGTAAAAAATAATTTAAATATATTTTGGTCTAGAACATACTCAGTACTTAGTACATAGTCCTGAAGTCGGTGCTCGACATATTTCGCTGGACGACGGTAACTACGTCCTATATGAGCACCGACTTCAGAACTATGTACTAAGTACTGAGTATGTTCTAGACCAAAATATATTTAAATTATTTTTTACTTTTTTGTGACATGGAAGTCGGTAGATATTTTTTGTTAAAAAGTTTTTATTTTATTACCCATGATAAAAATCTTCGAATTGATCTTAATTCTTGCTAACGATATACTGATATGCCACTTTATACTAAATATTTATTGTTTACACTATTAGAAATTATATTTCCGTTCATCTGGTTCCAATAGGAAATTGTCTTGTCACATCAGCATGCAATAACTTTTACCGTGTGCCTGCACGAATGAGCTTCCTTCCGAAGTATATTGCAGTTCGACATAACATGTATATAATAATAAAAACCGGCCAGGAGCGAGTCAGATTCGCGCACGAAGGTTTCCGTATCATATAAAAATGGCAAAAAAATCTATATAAAATATTTGTTATTTATATGTGAGCCCCTTTAAATATTTATTTCATTCTGTTTTTAATTTGTTGTTACAGCGGAAACAAAAATACATAATCTGTGAAAATTTTAATTGTCTAGCTATCACGGTTCATGAGATACAGCGTTTTTTCTCGAGGGGGAAACCTTCAAAAAGTACCTGATGTTCGTGGAAGCGACGAAGGGTTATCTGGGATTTTAACCGCACTAAAACCCCTCCGATGGCTGTCCTCGGTGCTACAAAGAGGACTCCGGGATCTCCAAAGGAACGAAACCGGAGTCCCCTGTACGCGTCGCCCCGTCGGGCTCCTCTCAGGTGAGTGGCTGGGTCTTCCACTCCATCTGATCTTTACGACCACACATGCCGCCGTCCTTCCCGGGGTGACCGAACGGTTCGAGCTCCCACTCTAGCCGCCCGCGACCCCGGAAGCCTCTCTTAGTCGCCTCTAACGACAGACGGCTGCTGGTGAAAGGTCTGAGAGACTCCCAAGCTAAGAAGTTTTCCAACGTGTGCTGTGCAGAATCCTCGTCGTGCCCGAATTGGTGACATAGGGCCGTCACCTGTTTCCCTATCCCGTTCAGATACTGACCGAAACAGGTGTGCATCTGAGTCAGGCGGTAGGTCGCTCAACCGTTGCTTTTCATCCACGCGCGTAAGTTCTCAGAGCGCGCCATTTGGCTCTCCTCCAAAGCGTCGTCTTCGATCGTCCATAAGTTTAATCCCCTGACGAGGGACGCGGATCTTAAAGAAGATTCTTGCGTGCATATCCGCCAAGATGTCCAGAGATGGAAGCCGCCCCAGGGCAAACGCCGTCTCGTACGAAATGGTACAATAACCGCGGGCGACCCAAATTGAAAAACGACTTGTCTGACCGCATCGGCGCCCCGTAGAGCGCAATCGAGCGCATCACCCCCGCATAGAGGCGGCGGACTTTTTCCCTTGGTTGGCAAGATTGGGCAGCAGTCTGTGCATTGCACCCGCTACCTTGAGAATCCGAGGGAGGAGACGATCGAAGTGCTTGTCGAAGCACCAGCGGCCATCCAGTGTTAGGCCGAGGTACTTCATGTACAGTCAGCAGCAAATAGTTAGTGGCATTCAAACTGTCCACATTGTTAGATACAACCAAAGTGCTCAATAATATCGGCACAACCTACGTGTTCTAATTGTTCGCGACATCTTAAACTTCCAAATGACAGAACATTCATAAATTCATAATGAACCACTCAAATTGTCACAATTTCAGCATCTGTTACGACACCAGCGGTAACCTAGCAACGAGACTGTTCGTAAATATAGGTACATTTTATAATATTATACCTTATGTTGCGGATATAAGGTTCCTGATCACTTGCGGTATAAGACATGGTAACAATGACTCTTTTCTTCTCTCTTTTTTATATTAACAACTATCCTTTTCATATCTTGCAATGACGTCATTGACTGTCATTGTCATAGAATCGGTCTAGGGGAACAAGACGAGAGGACGGACGAGAAAGACGAGTCATGCCCACATACCAGAAACTAAACGCTTTTGCGAGATGGTGCTGCAGACCATCAGAAGCTGCTTTCAAACAATACTCAATGGACCATGACAGTTGATTTACAATCAAATTTAGTTTACGTGCATAATTGATTTAATATTTTTTTATCCTTAATAACTACAGAAACAAGTAAGAAATAGTATTGAATTGATGGTTATTTTCTCCTTTATTTCACGTTTTCCTTGAAGTTGATGGGCAATTTTAACACTGCTTTAGTCTTATCGTCATTTTATATTTTCTTTTATCATAGTAATTGGGGCAAGATGCGTAAATGTCACGGGGCACAATGGGATACACCATTATATTGCATTCTAATAATTCCATCGACAGAGTTAGTATCTCATCCGTGCTCAATTGCGTCAAGTGTTGTTAATGTTCTGTATATGGAAACATACCCATATATTGCACCTGAAATACTTACCACGTCAAGTTCTACAAACCTACCCTCGTCAAGAAAAAGAAGGCCTAAGTCACTTAGGCTTTTTCAAGTGTGTTATGAACCCACTTAGGCTAAGTGGGTTCATAACACACTTGAAAAAAACAAGTTCAATCGATTGAGTCTTCTTCCTGTTCTCTCCGGAAATCAACGTTTGCCAGTGACACTATCTGATGCTGATTCACCACAACAACATTGTTCACAATTATTTGACGTGCAAAAAAGAAGTTCCTCAGAAATTCGTTTTCACATACGAGCTTAAAGTTATTAGATCGTTACTAGCAAGGATGTTCAAAGGGTTTCAAAGGATGTATATTAAAAAAAAATAAAGACTGATGTATATTTCACAAACAATATATTTTACCTAAAATATAATAGTTTTTCTGTAACCTCTACGGTTTTCTCATTTTTAAACTGATGAAAAGTATCTTCATTAAATTTTAAAACCCTAAATGAGATAAACATATGTCAATATTATCATTGCTCGCACAGTAAGTGATCCTTACAACATATTCGCAACATAAAGTTTAATATTATCAAATGTTCGTTTACAAACAGTCTCGTTGCTAGGTTACCAATGACGCCGGAACATTTGTGACAATTTGGGTGGTATTAACATTATGAGTTTATGAACGTCCTGACATTTGGGCGTTTAAGATGTTGTCAACAATTAGAACACGTAGGTTGTGCCGATATTATTGAGCACTTTGATTGTATCTAACAATATGGACACTTTGAACGCCACTAACTATATGCTGCTGACTGTACCTGCCTATCCGGCCGTTCTCTCGGCCTTCGACCGTGGAAAAACATCGCCTCGGTTTTCTAAACTATGACGCTATCTTGAAGCCCAACCTACGGAGATATCCGTAGCCACTCCTACCTAACCGAACCTTCTTCTCAAAACACTCCTCTAATGAGATACAGCTTGGTGACGGACCCACGGACAGACAGACAGACCGACAGACAGCCAGATGGACAGCGGAGTATTTATCCTTTGATTACAGAACCCCAATAAAAGACGCAAAAAGAGCACTTTCAAATTCGTTAATACATTAAGATTACGCTGTTACTGTAGGTAAGTGATGATAACCTTATCATAACATACAATTATATAAACAAATTAAATTTGAGCTTATGGACAACACAAGACGAGACACTTGAACGATGTTGTAAAAAGTTATTCGTTTTTACAACCAATTCTAACGAACGCTTCTATAAATAAGTCATGGTAAAGGATTTCAGTACTATTCTTAAAGACTTACACGTCTCTGAAAGAAAAAATAAAATGAAACTAGGTCGCCATATTTTAGCTTGGCCGTAGACGTATATGAGTTGAAGTACACTTAAAGCCAAGTAGGATGCAATTCACTTCACGCTGTTTCTATGCAAATAAATGAAATCACCGAGGTTGTCTCCAGTTTAAGAACAACTATATTTTAAGAACATTTTTTGAGAATATTCTAGTAAATTCCATTTTCAGAGGCATTAAAATCTCATTGTGTGATTTCAATATTATTTGGCATTTAATGATTTTATAGTGTTTTATATGAGTTATATCTCGGCAACTTTTTATAATTTTTGTACATATGTATGGTTAGATTGCTGGATAGTTAAACAGTAAATATTCAATCTATTGGTCAAAATGATAATGCTTATTTGAATAAAAATCGACCAATTCTTAATTTGAACACATTTTTGTTGGGTTCTAGATAGAAGTTTTAATGTTTTTTTTACCCAAATACTTTAACTAGAACATACTTAAGCAAAGAAAAGTTCACAACCACTTAAGTACCCACAACCCATGGTACAGCCATGGTATAATATATAAAAAATGTATCAACGCAGTATATTTTAAACACAAGAGCATGAAATCATCTTCAAATTGCATAATATAGAGTTATTTGAAACAATAGAATAATTATGTCAAACTAATTATTATTATTATTATAGCAATAGAGATAACAAGATGAGCCAATTCCATTGACAATGCGTATTTTATAATTCCATTTTACCATCTATCAGAACGCAAATTAATCCAATTTTAACTGAGTTCTTAAAACGATATCGATGTGCTACGTATATTCGTCTATTTCCGATCAGAATTAGAAATAGAAGAAACATTAAATATTTAATCATAGATTGGGTTATCGATTTTCATATTGGCGTCGGCCTCATGCCCCGGGATGTCAGAACTTCCCGCCTTGATGCGGTACGAAGGCTCGACTAATGTGTCGGCCCGCACGACCCGATTATGCCAACCTGAATCTCACGGGAGTGCATCTTAATATCAATTGATTTAACCTCGTATGCTATGACCTAAATACTTTAGAGCCACAATATTAAAATATATTCTATTCAAGTCGATTTATAGGTTGACTTGATTATGAATCTAAATCCACTTAAGTTTGATCATACTGTGGACCTAATTGGCTTAATTTTTAAGATTGCAATATAATCTGCAAGATAGTAGATCGTTCGACTAGGGAGGTACCACCGCCACACCTATTTCTAGCGTGAATCCATTTCTGCGTTGCTTTAGCTGGCTCACTTTTATATGAGGCGACCATCTTAGTCCTCGGGAGTAGCAACGGATCTGCGACTGACTTTAGATAGAACTTTTTATGAACTCAATGAAGTTATTTACAAGTATCCTTGGGCGTCAGTTATGCAACTTGGCTTGGGCTATTGCAACTTATTTTAACAATTAACATGAATGGTCTAGGATGGCGGTAGAAAATTAAATAACACCGGTCCCTGTTTATGACCACATATTACATTCTAAGGCATCTAATACTTAGTTCCTATAGAGGAGTTTAAGAAAATCATAACAAAAAGTATGATAAAACTGAAGCTAGTTCTAGTATTGATAAATGTACCCAGGATCCAAGTCTACTGTATTGTAAAGGTTAATAAAGAATACATAACTCAATGTTTATGTATGTGTTTACATCCACAGATGAGTTTCTACCTTGAAGAAGAAATAATGTGTGTCACCTTTATTATATCCTTAAAACCAGGACATAGCAGCTTTTAACAACATGTTAGTATGTTGTAATAGAAGTGGCAGCATTAATAAGTTGAAAAGTTTAAGAGAATTTCAGCAACATTTAGCATTTCATTAGCCTTAAAGTAGATTATTTAACAGAATCCGATACATATTATGGTTTTTGTATATAATGCATGAGCTTGTATATTGTATATGTTTACAAAATGTTTTTAACTAACCACAAATGGGGTCAGTAACTGATACTATCTGTAGTATGAGCTCATATAGTCATTTTGTGTCAGCAATTACAAATATATATATATATATATCAATGACCAACCCAAACTATTGAGATTCGTTAACTTTTTAATTTTGCAGCATGTTTTATTTTTGGTTGTAAGTTTGTATGAAAGTCTTGGAGTCGTGAAGCAATTTTGAAGCTAACTTAATGAAACTCAGTATTTGGTTTTCTTGTTTGATATAATGGATAACCTGTTTCACCATTTTCGGAAAATTATCCTCTAAGAGGGTACCATAGGAATTAAAAGTTTTTTACAGAAATCTGCCAAAGGTCATGGCCAGTTTCTGGCTAGTTGTCGATGGATCATTGCTGATGCAATAGTCTAGTGATAAATCTGTGACGTGGGTGCCATGGACACACACAAAGACGAATACACAAACACCCAGACCCAGAACAAGAATCTAAACTCATCATTCAGATACCTATTCAGATGTCTAGCCGGGAATCAAAACCGGGACCCACTGCGTGTCAGAGTGGTATGGTATCTTCTGCGCCACACGGGTCGAATTGGTATTTCAAATTTAGCTATTAGATGGTTTTAGACTAATGTTATTGTGGAATTGATACATTTTGATACTTAAGGGTACTCAAAATATGTCTTTAATTCTTTTAGAATTTCTTTTTGTCGATAATGTGACCCAGTTACATATAGTTGCAGTTGTTAAGTTTCGCAGTGATCATGGTCCATGCAATTGGGTCAAAATATTGGTATTCTAAAGAAATTTAAATAACCCCATATTGTCAGTACCCATTAAATTATAAAATGTTAGCTATTAGAAGTACTGTTGCTTTAAGAACTTCTCATAATTGGTTTACTCTGAGTGTCTTCTGAATGCAGCAATTCTTAGCAAGTTTTATTTAAGTCTTTGAGCTGAAACATGGAGATTGTATACCTTTCTTATTAATCCATTATTTGTCTTTTGCATACATCGCTGGCAATGTAGAATATCAATTGCCATTGTAATTAGCTAAATTTGACAAATGTATAACTGTATCTTGACATGATAATCAAATTATAAACCTTAATTTGTCTTCTTGCATCATGCGTTCCACCACATTTCAAAACTATTACAGTTCATGTCTCTCTAAGGATTAAAGATAGTAGATCATGTTTCAGTTTATTACATTAATTTACAAAACAACAAAAAGATATATGCGATAGAATTCATAGAATTCGTCAAATTTGTTTTTCTAAAAATGATCACACAAAAAATCATACAAAGTTGCATAATTATACTACATTTTGTAGGAACATTAGTGTGTTCATTACATTACATAAGGTCAAATTGTATCATATAATGAATATATTACAGCAATTAGATAATGGCCAGGTTGGCCGCACTTTACTGTTTGTATCATTTGACATAACCACTGATCATGCAATTGCATGTAGATGCAGGCCAATGATGCATGCAATAAAAAGGTAATTGTACGTTTTTATATATACCTTTGAATAAATAACTAGTTTTACAGATTAAGCAATTTGTATTGAACAAAACTGGATACATTAGTGTTGCCTAATTACAGAGAGTTAAAAGTTAAAGCAGTTTGAAATACAACGATAACTTTTGACCCACATCCAAATTTGCGCAGTACACGACCAGTAGTGAATGAATTGAGTACAGCAGGTCTGTTTATATGCGGTGCAGGCAGTGCAGCGGATGAGCGGACACCGCTTCCGTACGCGACCGTCGGCCCCTCCGTGACTCACAACTGCCTACCTACTTATCAACTCATGAGCGAATAATTTACCGCTCAATTGAACATGTAACATCAAACTATAGCACGCGCCGAAACAAATTTAAAGCCGAAACTTAATTTTCGGGCGCAACAAAATCACCATTGTAATTTTAAGCTAACTTTTAAAATTTTGAAATTTCTTACTACTTTACGAACTTTACTCACCTGTGCATCCGTCGAAAGGTTCTCGGCACTTGCACTGACAGACATCTTACACTCGGGAACGGTTAAAACACAAGCAAAATAAAAAACAAAAATGGAAGTATCAGTTATTTCGCATAGTTGTTGTGTTTGTTGTTATTCCACTTTGTCTCGCAGGGCGTGTGTACATGCAGGTGACACTGTATTAGTGCGGTTGCCAAACGGCGAGCCGCGAGCGTGAAACTGGCAAGACAAACTAGGCCGTCGAAGTGAACCATACACATCGATGTGTTGAAAACACTCGATATAAAGTATCGATACATCGGGTAAGTCCGTACTTTATAATGAATAAATGTTATTTTAACATTTTTATCTTCGATTTTGTTTTACCTTTTATAGATAATAGTAGAAATCTAAAGAATATTGTCAGTTTATTTAGTAACTATTTAACCATGGCAACGATGCCAATTACAAGTAAAAACAAAATTTTCAAGCAGATAAGACTGTGTTATTGACTAGATGATAGCGATTCTTGTAGAGATCGATTGAAAGACTAAATTGGTAAATCCCTTTTTTACAATATTTTTTTAGAATACTGGACCATATATTTGGAAACTTCTCAGGGACATTCCGATTTTTAAATATTTATTTCTACTTAGTTCCTATTTTCTTTGTTAACAGTTACGAAAATAAATTCTAATATTTTTTTTGATCCTCTTCCTCGCAATTCTTCGCGCTCGTTCTTCATTACTGAGATCCTCAAGCGGCATGATCCTCCCGTGATGGAATCATTTTTTCTGATGATGTCGCGCCATTTACGTCTACCTTATGCTACATGAAGTGCCTCTGCATGTTCGTGTCCAGTGTAACACGGATTTGATCGGACCATATAATTGGACTGCGGCCTCTTGGGCATTTGCCATCCACCTTGCCAGTGATCATTAGTGTTGCTTCAGGTTGTTCCCGTTTTTGTCCCGTCCCGTCCAGGGAATCTGCAACATCTTCCTGTTTTTTGATAGACAATGGATTTCTTAAATCATTTTAATACCTTTTAACAAAAAAAAATGATAAACACGAGACGTATTTTATGAAATATCGATATAACATCGATTCCATTGCGCGATGTACATGATCGTATTATACATTGTTGTTTTTCTCAACGTAGGGGTGTCCCTAGACAGAGATAGTTACATTTTAGTGTTGCTATACAGTAATTCGTACTTCCATTTATGCGTATTTATATATTAAAATTTAGCATTTTAAATGTTTTATTTTAACGATTCAATAGATTAAAAATACGATAATATTCAACGAGATTTTTCTATCTTTATATACCATATCGGTCATAAATTAGTACAAATATAGAATCTTGCCATTGCCATTTCCATTGCCATCACTATAAGATTATCTTGTTATATTTCTTTTTTACCATCAGATTTGCTTAGTACTGTATTTAATATAAACTATTATAATGAAACACCACGTATATTTAAATATATATAATTTATATTGCACTATATTGACCGTCGCAACGGTCGAAATTCGACCGTTATACCGTTACATTATAAAAACTAAACTTCATATTGTCCAAAGTAACACCAGTATTTTTCAAATTCAAATAAATTGTAATAATTTTCAAGTTATTTTGAACGCATCAGTTAAAGGCAAAAAGAGGTATAATTTAGCTAAGCTGTATTTAAAAGCAATAGCGGGTATTTGAACAAAGACATCTGACATTTTTGACGTTAGTGTTTTTATAGTAAGGCATTGAATGTTTTATTTTTATTGTATGTGTTAGTGTCAATTGTAAGGTAGTGTGTCTGATGTGTTTTTAGTTGATTTTATATATGTTTTATGCATTATTTGAAAATAATATTAATATCCTGCACTCCTTCTCTACGTCCAGTATAACCGTGAAAAATTTCATATTAATCCATCCACGGCATATTACTTATAAATGCGTCACAAGTTTTTGCTTCATGTAATTAATATACAGAAAAAAATTATTATATAGAAAAACTTACCATTAAAATTAATAAAAAGCTTTTATGTCGGAAACAGTAATTCAACGGATGAAGAACTCTTCCTCACCACAAACAGTAGTCACCAGATTTCTTCAGCAGTTCTTCACGACGTCGTAACTGATTAAATGCATATTCTTTTAGTGTTCTTGTATTTTATTTTGTCAATAAATGGTGTAAGTCCTGCGTTTTATTTTATTTGCTCTGATGTATCGGTTGTAGTATTTGTTGTGAAGGTTAGGTCAAGAATTTGAAGGTTTGGAGGTAAGGTAATAAAGGTACGAAGGTAAAGTGCGCACTATAGTAGCAGTAAAGTGCAGCTACAGTACCATGACATGTGGCAAAAACTATATAAATGGTAACATCGTCAAGTAATGTCAGCACATTTTTTCTATCATATTAGTAGTGATGTGCTTATTTGGGATAAACACGACTCGATTTAACTCGGTTTGAAATTCGTGTAACTTGAATTGAACTCGAGCTAAACAACTTGAGTGTCTGGATGTAACTGAGTATATCATTTATTTCGATTTTACCATTTTTATAATCTAACTTCGCAACGATATGAAAAAATGCAGAATAGATTCATCATAACTTTGTGTTGGGTCAATTATATTTAAATATATTAAAATTTAAACAATTATGGATTTATCTTTTTCATAACATTATTACTAATTAACACAAAACTGGACTAGACACAAAAATTCAAACTCGAGTTATCTTGAGTTCTGCCTAACTCAGTTTAACTCGAGTTTGTAAATCGAGTTTACCATCACTACATGATCGTAGTTAATTACGATGGATTAGAAATACAACTTTGATGTAAAATATTTTTTTCCAGTAAACGGTAATAAATTATGGCCATGTACAATATTTTGCTTAATTAATTAAGTACATCACCGTAGTGGTAGTAGGATATAAATGAACTTTATATATCAATAATATCTACGAAACATCTCTAAATTCAGTATGTAGGTACACAATATTTTTGTATACAATATATTTGATAATTATAATAGGTATATGCTGTACGTATTAAATTATTTTAGATATTTTGTTAGATTCAGGTAGAGAAATTTAATTTATGTCGCTACCGCTAGATGTCGCTACAGCACTGTTACGAAATTAGGAAAGTCTCGTAAGGAAGGTTTACGTACCCATGTAATTTGGATATGGGATATAGTACTTATAGTTAATTAGCATAGCATTGGTGGGAATGGGCTTAACTAACCTATGGGTTCATTCTATATCAACGTGACGCATCATAGCACATTTTACTCTGCTTTAGCGGAACTGACAAACACCTACTTAGTTGGCATACCTACTTGTTTGTTAATTCCTCTAGTTTTATTATTTTTGTTAATCTACTGAATAAGTTACATATAGATGTATAATTTAAATTTTCAGTTCACTAAACCAAAATAATATAGGTTTACCTGTATGACTACTTCATACTTCAAATATTTATATAAGTTTGGTCCAGAACCTAATTTGAACGTAGGTAATTCAATTATTAAATTGAAGTGAAAAACATTAATGATATTTATTCGTTCACCATATTGGAATGACTATTTTATTAGGAGGTATAAAAACTTTAAAATACATAAAAGCAGTCTATTATGTCAGGTATGAGTCATTACAGGCTTTTTTCGGGCCTGTTCCTATAGGACAGGTACAGAGTCTGTACCTCACGCAGAAATACGTGTGATGATAGTGCTTTCGGAGTCGAATCACAAAGTTCTTAACACTTTCAAAGCATAGGTATCTTACTACGAACGACCAATGTTAGTAACAATATTAACTACCTATAATCGTATGTGCATATCTATGATAAACGTTAATACATTTAATTAAATCTTGTTAGGCGCGGTTAGCATTGTAAACATTACCTATATTATAAACCTATTACAAAGCATAGGCAAGTATATAGAGAATAGAGATTTATGATTATTCTGCGTAGATCATAGGTACGTCCATATTTGTGTTGGAAATAAAGATATATTTAGGTTTAGGTATACAACGGAATGTCCCAGTATCGTCATCGACTTTAAGTACGTTTAGGTAAGTATATTTAATACACAATTAATGAAGTATTGATTTTTATGTATCATTCCAAAGCAAAATTGACTTCATCGAATAGATAAGCAATTCGCTACGCGCGTATTTACCTAATTAGAAGCTTCGTCGGTACTTCGCTTATAGTAAACAGTCTCGCTGCAGAGTACATAAAGCTACAGGGGAGATCCGGTGCTCCTGTATACCAATTGTAAAAAGCGGCTCAGTTTGCCGTCACCCCGGGGGAGGGCTCGGGGACGGGGAGGGCGGCTCGTTAACTATGCAAATATCTCGGCGCGGGCGGACTCGCTGCCGATCGACCAGCCTCGGGACAATGATTAGTCCACAGAACACCCTACTGGCTTCGCCACTCCTCGATAAGGCTTTATCATCCCTGCTACCTTAACAGTCGTAGAAATACAAATCATGATAATTCACTAAAAAAATTGCTGTCTATGACTTACTATCGTTTTTATACATGAATTTAACTAGGTACCTTCTTTAGGAATAGAAATGGAATTCATTAAGTAAATTAAATACAAAAGAAATCAGTGTACCTACCTACCTACATTAAAGATTACATATATTGTTTAATAGATAGCTAGTACCTATAACGCGGTCTCTAAGCAATTCTCAATGTTAATTGTAATCGCAAACTACCTAAAATAAAATATGTATGTTTGATTTGATGTATGTACGTAGGTATGTGCCTCGTTCATCGTTCATCACCACACATAGGTAATAATACCTCTTAGGCCCAAAGGGCAATTGTATTAACAATAATAATTAACATGTTTGTTACATAAGTTATGAGGGAACTTTACATTTAATTAAATGATAAGATTCATCCATCATCCTTCCGTCAGCCCTTTGAGTTTCACTGCTGGACATAGGCCTTCCCTAAATGACTCCACTCCAACCAGTCCTGTGCCCTCTGAATCCAACGGTTGTCATTTTTTTCCAATTATTTCTACGTTTTCAATGATAAGATTAGCAGGTACCTACGTACTTATTTTCATCGTTTAATCGAGAGTAAAATTTAGTACCACCGTATAATATGGAAAACTGAGAAGTAGGTACTAGAACTAAAACAGCTCGACCGAAGATATACCACCGCTACATTCATTTCAAGTGTAAAGCATATTTAAGTGTAGGGAAAAGGTATGGCTGAAGATCATTTCATCCTCAGCGGTGGATGTACATTTTTGATTAGACTGGAGTCGGCCACAACATGTTAGTAGCTACTTCAATGTTATAAAACCTGAAACTGAGGCGTATCAATTAAATATCAAATTCGTATTTTGGTAAAATGGTTCGTGGCTAATTGGATGTGATATCGCATTTTAGTTGATCGTAAAATAACTGTTTGTGAAGAATACTGTCCACATCTCATGATCTCCATACATGGAATCTGTATGAGAATCAGCGTTGAGTATGTTTTTGTGGTAATGGCAAGGTGGTATAGAACATATATATACATAGTGAGGCTCGCGTTTAGTTTCGTTGTTGGCTCAACTACGTATAATTATTTGAGACGTCTAATATGTACTCAGCGTCTAGGATAGACTACAGATAGAACCCCTGTTCTGTATGAAGTTCCTGACAAACGTTCACGTACGGCGGTTACGATAGATTGGAATGTAGGTACCTATTCTCGATTTGTTTCTTAAAAGAAAATATTGTACGCGTGGGTGTGCTTTACTTTCAATATGCCGCTCTGTTACGATTTTGTATAATATCATCGTTTTTTATATCTTCAATCTTAACCTTAAGTATTACCTACATTTAAATAAAATTGTGAACCAGTAACGGTAAATTATATGAACAGCGTATTTTTACTACCTAATTGTAATATAACATATATTATAATAAAAAAGTAAAAAAAAAACTATAACTACAGCTGTCCGTTGATCTTTTAAATGTAAGCGATTATACGTTGTAGATTGTCTTGAATTTGTTCTAAGTATCAACTCTATTGATTTTAGTCGTTAAGGTCAACACCGATTAAAAGTTATTAACGTTTGTCGATCAGATCTGCTTTTTCATATCTGACTTTAAAACCACACCAAATAGGCTTGTTTGGTTGACTATAGAGAAAACTACTACTAATTAATATGTATATAAGTATGTATGAGGCGAGCACTTTTTGCTTTTTCAAATTTACACAAATACTAATTTAAGTACCTTTTTATCTGACTGAAGTAGCAAACGAGCATGCAGTCTACCTAATGGTAAGTGGTCATTGCCGTCCGTGGACATCTGTATTCAACTTCATACAGAACATGGGTTCCATGTGAAGTCCATTACAGATGCGTTGCTACTCACGAGGTCTATGATGGTCGCCTCATGTAAAAGTGCGCCGGCAACCACACCCTATCGAAACTCAATAAATGCTTTATGTTACAAATAGGAAACCTACCTACCTACCTACTCAACACTCATTAATATTCTGGATGTCTTATACCAAAAGAGATCATAATCTATCTAGAGGCTTTTTAATATTTTACAAAAAGCACAGGGAGAAGCCAGGTCCCCATTGTCCCTAAAATATCTGCTTAACATTTAACTAGACTGTGCTCAAAAGCCACATCTTTTATTTTATGAAACCATAAAGCATTCCACGAGTAGGTATGTACATACCTACATACTCCCGCGTCCGATTACCGAAATCAAAATCGATATTGATACCGCGTTGTTGTTTTGTTGAAATGTATGCAAGATGTACCTTAGATACCCAAGCTGTTTTGGCTTTTATTTTGATTTACTATAGAGAACAATTTCGGGTGAAGCAGTTGGGACAAGTTGGAGTGACTTGCAGAGGCGTGGTGGTCCACAATAATCGCCGACCACTAGCTACGATTTTGGTCACAGAGTTGACATTTAGCAGACATGGATCGTCAAAAAAATTACCTATAGATGCAATAATTCAGATATTAAAGCAATGGTAACTGTTTATTTATGTGACTTAAATTAAGTAATCGTAATTTATAGAGGTACATATTTATATATAAAATTTACTCTGTAAATGGTATTAAAGAGAACAAGAATTTATTGTTATAACACTTTTACACTGCAAGTGATTAAAATATATTTTACTATAATATTTAAATGTTTATAACATAAATATGAAACACTCAAATCAATGTATCACAAAGTTTTTCCCATTTCACCCCCTTAGGGGTTGAATTTCATACAATCCCTTTTTAGTGAGCACTTAAGTCCTTAAAAGAACCCGCATGCAAAATTTGAAACTCGTAGCACTTGTAGTTTCTGAGATTTCGTGATGAGTGAGTGAGTGAGTGACCTTTCGCTTTTATTTAAATAGATTAGTGAAATTAAATGGCGCAATAAAATTATCTCTATAAAATAAATAGAACTACAGATAGATCTATATAATTAAGTTCAAATGTTCGATGGTTCTTTTAAAAATGAGATATAAAATGTTATCAGGTATTTTTAGGGTTCCGTACCCAAGGGGTAAAAACGGAACCATTACATTACTACAGACTCCTCTGATTGTCTGTCAGTCTCTCTGTGTGCCTGTATTATATGTAGCGTTATAGCAGTTGACATTTTCACAGATGATGTATTTCTGTTTTCGCTATAAATAAATATTTAACGGGGGCTTCCATAAATCAAACATGATATTTTTGCAGTTTTCATAGACAATGGTTTCACGCACGAGTTCAACTCGCACTTGACCATTTTTTTATTATTCAATCGCTGTTCATAAATAAGCAAGTAGCGTCATACACGCATGTAAAAATATTTATTAGAATTGATATTATTAGTGTGTGTCTACTCTCGCCTGTGCAGCGGTCTATGGCGCGAGCGTGGCTGGCGACATGAAAGGCTGTATCACCGGAATGATATATGGCCAGGCTATGACGCGCGCTTTGATGCCACGTCAATATCTGTTAGGCTGGACGCATCAACGGCCACGCACGCTCTATTGTGTTAAAGATATGGATGTGGTTATAACATGTTACCCCTGTATCTTGTTTATCATATTCCTAAATTTAAAGTCCTTTATTCGTATCCAGTTGAGATTATATTAATATGCAAGTCTTCCTTTAGAAAGTCTAAAAATATCGATGTAAAAATAGCCTACCAAATTCCTTACCTTTTCGTTAAACTTCCACTAAAGACATGAGCTTTTCGGTATTTTCTAAAAATAATTATAATTTGATTCGTAAGCAGTGTTTTTATTAAGTTGGTGTGCACTCAAATTAGCTATATAGGATAGATCAATGAGGATTATACTTCTTAATTCTCTAAAATATCGCAGTTTTTGAAAGAAAACACCCAAAAGCATAAATTGTGGCCTGCTTCATAAACGCATACCTTAGTAGGTATGCGTTTATGAAGCAGGCCACAATTTATTGCTAACTAGTGTTAGCAAGTCTAACTTGAAAAACGTAACTGAATTGTTATGGTGGCGAGAGATATATGTTTGTGTAAAATACCACATCCATTCTACAACAACACAAATATCGGTGTGAGGTCAAAGAGCGGCATTCCTGCCCTAGAGGGGGTACGGTTAGCTTCATGAGTTTTCCCAATCAGCCATTGCGCTCCATATGCTAGTAGGTACCTATCTACTAAGGTGTAAGTATTTTAAGACCTTAATAGATTTAGAAAACTTTATCCTTATGAGTAATTGTAACTGATCACTAAAGCACGAGTCAAGTGATTACAGATGTGTCGCTGTCCAAGTTTGTAATTAGAACGCTTTTTTTGGTTCGCAGAACCCTCAAAGCAATGCTGCCCTATCCTGTACTATTCCTATTTAACAAAACGATTTGGCAATGATGGTACACCTACGACGACATTTCCCTTTTTTCAAATGTGAAGTAGACTCAAAAGAACTGAACTCAACGCTTAAGAACATAAGCTGATTAGTAACCAATTATCAATTGGTTGGGGGTGTATTCCGGCGGCACGTGCCGACACGCCGCCGACACGCGTACGACCCGACCGCGTGGGGAGCCGTCCTCACCGGCGATAGCTTCCTTCCTACACGCCGACGTTTAAACACGTTATTACACCCCAATAGCTCCCCTAGGACACTGCAGTGTTTCACTATGACTAAGTAGACACTTTCGAGAGACCTTGCCTAATATTGGTACCTACATCTATTACAGATAGTAATATAACTTGTCCCTAAAGATCGTTTGGGTTCTATAATAAAAATAGCTGACCTTTTTGAAAAATCTTTAAGTAAGAAATATATCATCACACATATCGCTCCAATAGTTACTAAATAAATAATATTCTGGTAAATAATATTAATATAATCTATGTATTAATATATTATATTTCAAAGTTATTTATACAGACAGAGGTCGGAGGTTCAAATCCCAGTCATTCACCACAGAATTTTCTAAAATGATGTGCGTATTAATAAATAATTATTATCATGGTTTTGCAGTGAAGTAAAATATCGAGGAAACCTTCACGCCTGAGAGTTCTTAAAAAAATCTCATAGGAGTGTGAAGTCTATTAAATCCAACTTGGTCATCGCGATAGACAATTGCCTACACTCTCTCATTCTAAGAGAAGATCTGTGCCCAGCTGTGGGACAATAATGTGTTGACGACGATTACAACCCCACCCGGTGCCACCCTTGTAGCTCTGACGAAGACACGGCGTTGCACGCACTAGAGGAGTGCACGCATTGGGCACCTTTCGTCTATGGCTGTAGAGAAAATTATGGTCGAGAGCGCTCGTGGTTCCGACAAAGGGCGTCCAATCCTTACAGCTATCCTCGTGTAGAGAGGAATCTATGGGTGGGAACCCTGCTCACGAAAAAAAAGGTGGTTGGATACAAACCAATCAATAAAAAGAGACGAAAATTCTATAAAGGATGGAAAAACCTATAGATTATTTCTTATGATCAGTCCCTAAAACATTTTTTTACAAATAGGTACATCCAACAGAAACGCAGTTACATGTACAGGTAAAGTCTAATGCGTATATCTTGACATCAATATATAGAATAGGTATAGCTACCATGAAGTTATAAGGGGAGTCTCCATCGGGGTGAGTGGTTCGGTGTTAGAGCCTGCGCCCGTATGGCGGTGTTTGCACTCGCAAATATTGTTGTGATCGGGCTCCCTCGGGTGAATCTGCTTTTTGGGTTATGTACAAACTTATACCTACATCACTTTGTATCTCATTTGAGGTCGTATTCCGATCCGGTGGTAGTGTAAGAAAAAAAATGTAACTGACAATTTGTAAGTGCCCCCGTAGGCCTATACAAAATAAAGACATTTCATTTCATTTCATTTCATTTCAATAGAAACATATAAATAATGGAAATAACTTTACAGTAAGTACAGTCGAGTTTAGGGAAATCCTATAGAACCTATGTTCTATATGAAGATGCTTATAGATGTCCATGGGTGGCATTGACCACTTACCATCAGATAGACTGCATGCTCGTTTGCATTTCAATCAGATAATAAAAAATATAGTAGGTTGTTATAATACAGGTGAAATAACCCGTACAAATGCTCAATTATTTCTGTGAGGACAACATTGCCCGTTGTTTAGATCAATCTAAGGACATTACTAGTTTCATTAAATTGTTCATTTACTAACTACGCCTTACTATAACGCACATGACGCCACTCCAACCGGTCCTGTGTCCTCTGAATCTAACGGAAGGGAGACCTTTGCGCCATTTAGGGAAGGCCTATGTTCAGCAGTGGACCTCAAAAGGCTGATGGATTCATGCATGGGTGGGTGGATTGATGAATAACAGACGGTGTACTTATAGTTTAAATTATCGTTAAGAAAGAAATAACTCTTAGGGGTACAAAGTACAATCCGTTAATGATTGGAAACAAAGACTTCCATAATAATAGATACCCCAATGCACTAGGGAGCTCTCAGCGACTGACATGAAGGAGCGTGTAGCCAAGTGGGTGCTCGTCATAAGCCGTAAATTTGGGATTACGAGTCGCTAGCAATTAGATGACATTTCTGTGACAACTTGGTGGCCACGCAATCTGAGCAATCGCTCCGGTAGCGACTCGAACGCTCTCTCGTCGTAATTATATATGTTGCTCACGTCAATTCATACTCGGGCAGCGTGACTGAATGATTTTGATCACACTATATTGTTTGATAATACCTACATATTAAGTAAATACTAAAATGATCATCAAGACGACAAAAAAAACTTACAAACGGGTACCTGATGGGTGTTCAAATTCAGTGATAGTACCAAGAGTTGGATTAGGTAATCATTCGAGGAATGTAGTGTTTATAAGTAGGTATATCGGCTGATGACAATCTTAGGTTTCTTAACTTTCAGTTATAATCTGTTTATTAAATAGGTACATATTAAGCACGCTTTTTTGAAACATACATGGGTATATTTAAATAGCTAAGTATATTTTTAAAAGATAAATGTAATTATAGAGATTTACAATTAAAACCCCATACTAGGTTATGATTTCAGAGAAACTTAAATCTACTTATGTTTTATTTTATGAATGCCAGACTACCTCCAAGTATCAAAATCACCGCAAAAATCTTTTCGCATTGACAGCGAGCGGTGATTACACAGGTCTAATTCGATAAATAGGGCCTCCCCTCGCCCTTGCTCGCCGCTCGCCTACAGTTAACTGAATTTATTACTTGATTGCACCGCTTGTGCGATCATACTGCCGACTCCGCCGAGTTTCCACCCCGCGAACCCCTGCCGATGACGACAAATGAGCTGGGCGGCCGGAGGGCTGTACTGCGTGGTCGTGGACCAGCGCTACTGCCATGATAGCTAAACCTGCTTTAGCATGATCACAATGATGATGTGGTGTCGCCATAAAGTCCATTTGACTGAATTGTTGTCGACAACCTCTTATTGTCCCACTGCTGGGCACGGGACTTGGCTAATAACAGACGTTAAGGCCATAGTCTACTGTTTTGGCCAAGTACGAATCGGAAGACTTCTTCCACTTTTGAGCACTATTTTACTAAGTTCACTCAGGTGGCCTCACGATGTTTTATTTCATCGTAAAGCCGTGATAATTAATTTCTATTAGACACATAATTTTGCGGCTAGCTTTCCATCGTCGAAACTTCGATTGACGACCAAGTTTCAACCATTAGGCTATCACTGCTCTTCTGACTGTAATAACTCTAAATGGGATTATAATTCTGTTGGAGATTGTCACAGAAAACAAGAGATTAGAATGCCATTGTGATATTGTCTTACCACTTTATTAAAAATACAGTGAACTAGTAGCATTTAATTACGCTATACTGAATATAGCTATCTATTAAATTATGTGCTTGAGCTATTGCACATAATTAGTGGTGATCACAAACCGCGGCTCTACTTTGAATTTGTATTTAAATTTACACCAATGATGCCAAAGAAATTTCAATGCCAAATAACCTATTCAAAACATGCTTAATGTAAGACTGATAATTACATATTTTTTAAACGAAAAAGTAAACAGAACCGTGAATTAATTTTCGTTTCTGTTACATAGTAAAACATTTTTTTATGGTATTTTCTAAAAAAAATAGTAGATAGAACTCTCAATATTGGATTCTTACTCGTAGCTGACCTCAATATTGGATATCCAATATTGGGGTAGATACATGATAAAATTAATAGGAAAACTATACAGTACATTACATTACACAAATATAATCTGTAACTATTATACCACTACTGTCCTTGTTACTAGTTGCAATAATTTGACAACTAAAGAATTCAATCATAGTCTAGCACCCATGAACATGACACTTGTGAGTTGTTTCTTAGTATTTACATATAAAGATAGTTTACCTGGCTGCGTTTATACCTTTTCTTCCGTTTCATGTAAATCACTGTCGAGTGGGTTGCGGCGTGGCCGATCTGCCCACGTCGGACGCGCACGCGTCGCTACACGCTTCGTTATCAATAAGTATGATTTAGCTCGATAGCGATCTGACACGCCTGACGCGATTTATCCAACACCAAAACCCAATTTATACCTGCCGACTGCGACAAAGATATGCGATGTGTCGATAAATTTATTAAATAACGCTTTGGGACTAAATAATCCATAAAAAGTAGAGTGATAGATGCAAATGATCTAAAATAGTCCTAAAAAAGTAGATGCAAGATGATCTTGCAAGCATGTACAGTTGCACAAAAGCTATCTTGAGGAGAGCAGCTTATCTATTAATACGTGAAACAAAAACTTGTGATCCGTTTTTAAGACACTTGCCGCTGACGGGTGAGTATGCAATTACGCACGGTCATACGAGTAGTTGATGTAGAGAAGGATTACCGAACGCTAATAAGTTTTCGAGCTCAATGTCTTACTATGAAAAGCCGTGACGTCAAAAATGTGAGATATTTTTGTCAAAATACCCGTTATTGCTTTTAAATATACTTTAGTTAATTAAATTAAACGATTATATTTAAAATAACTTGCAAATTAATATAATTTAATTGAATTTTAGAAATATTCGTGTTACTTTGGACAAATGTGAAGTTTAGTTTTTGTGTTGAATTACGGTCGAATTTCGACCGTTGCGACGGGTGACTAGTATAGATTATTATTCTGTACCTGTAATAGAATTCTAGGTTCTGGACTTACGGAACCGTCGTACAGTGTAATGCTAAAATTATTCTGCAGTCGTATTTCGCCTGTTGTGGTTGTATATTTTTACATTTAATGTAAGTAGCTTATAACTTCCTCAATGATGTAAGTTTTGAGTCATTCTACTAAGGTTGCATTGGGTAAGGCCTTCATGGTAAACATGTTTTGAAGAGATTTATTAAAACTAAACTAATTTTGCAATCAATGATTGGGGAATTTTCTGGTAATGCATCGATAGTAAATTTTCTATTTAGGGAGTTTTCAAGTAATTAGTCAGTGTTCAACGCAATTTAGGGGGAGGGGGGTCTCATCAAACTTTACGATGCGTTACAGGAGAGGAAGAAAGGGGTTTTGAACAACGCATTATGTAACGTATTTGTTTTTTTTTAAGTATAAAACCTTGTTTAAGTAAAATACGGCCACAGTGGCTTGCTGCCAAAGTTCAGGCAGGGAGAAAAGGGTGCAAAAAACGATACTGTGCGTTACGTGGGTGGAGGAAGAGTCTAAAATCTTCCAAAATTGCGTTACGTAATACTTAACCGCTCCTTAGCCAGTCCGACGATTACCTGGAGTGACGCCGTGCCGCGACAGTGCAGATGCACCTAATACTGATCTATAGTAGCAGATACAAAAGTGTTTTTCAATTACTTTACATTGTGACGTGCGTCGAGCGCCGAAACGGGCGGGCAAGGACTGAAAGGATTTAATAATGCGGGAAGCAGTAAATCAAAATTTGATTATGGGAATATGGAAAGAGGTCCAATGGGTCTGGGTCATAACTCAGGCAGCCGGGCGTGGACGGATCCGGTGAAAAAAGTGGCTTTCATTAGGGCATAATTTATTCGTTGCACAACTACTAAATATCTAAGTATTACAATGAAGAGGTTTAATGCGGTCTGACGCTGCTGCCGCGCGAAAAAACCACGACTCGGGTCTCTTGGTACCGACAACATATTAGGGGACTTTAATGGTCTATTTCCATATATCTTTGACCAGTAAGTGTATAAAACTAGAATTCTAAAAATAACCAATTATAATATTTCATTGCTGTTGTAAAATATAAGCTCAGGTAAATTTCTTAAGGTCAGGCTTTAATTTAATTAAATAATAATAATTTAAAGCATACCTGTTCTTTTTTTAGATTTTCGTTTTGTCTATGAAACCTTAATAATTAGACCCGCAGTCGGTCAATAATTTCTACCTATTCTTTACTTGTAATGTTGTTCAAGAAAGTTTTTAAATATATTTATTTTTCCTGGGACTGACTTTCTTAAATACTATTACCTGATGGAAGCTAAAATAGATTTGAATTGCTCTGATGCCGAACCAGGGGCTTCGGTCAATCCAGTGAATATTTTATCTAATTCACGTTCCCCATAAAGTACATAGATGGTATTATTTAACACTACTGGTCCACCCATCAACCATCTAAAGCATTCGTTTCCGCAGAGCCTCACCCTGTCATATAGTTTGCGATACGCAAGAGCATAAGGATGTAACGTAGACCAATGGTTGATTAATGTATACTTATAACATTATATTTTACAACAGGTAGAGTGTACGTGAAAGAAGCAGGCGGAAGCTAATTTAAGTATATTTTAACACAGTCCACTGGCACTCCTTCGCCTGCTTGCTAGCGGTACAAGCCGAACAAATAGCAATAAATATGGGGCTCCATATATCTGTCGGCGCGGCGAGCCTTGTTATTTACGACGGAGGCGAATAAATCGCGCGGTGTGTAAACACCCGCGCCCCTCGACCCGTGAGTGGCCGTGAGCCACCAAACATCGCATACCTTTCAGGTTTATCTCTGACAATTCTTTGCTTCAAGGAAATATTATTCAAGAATTGACGTGACTTTGTACTTTACCTGTACTTTTCCTTTTACAGACATTATAAAGTACCTTAGATATCACTACATAGTATAAAACATAGGTCGCCTCTAGCTGTCTGTCCCAATGTATGCTTAGATCTTTAAAATTACGCCGAGGATTTTAATGATTTTTTTTTATAGATAGAGTAATTCAAGAGGAAGGTTTTTATGCATAATACAGTCATGTATAATATAGTGGAGATTCTCCACTAGAGAAACACTGTCATTTTTAGATGTTTGACTTTCAGGCGGAACGAAGTTTACCGGGTCAACTTGTACAGTATAAATGGGACGAAACCTTCCTAGTATTAAACTTTCGTCTGATCCTAGTATCAGATCATCGGATTTATTTTCATAGTGAGCTTGTTGTTAACCCCAGATTGGTCATAGAATTCGTAGAGCTTCAATTACTAGTCATCTAGTAATACCTTTTATTTTGATATCGAGAGGGAAACCTTTGAAAGGTACCCGACGCCGTGGGAGCAACGCCGAGTTATGTGAGATTTTTACCTCACTAAAACCCCCCCGGTGGCCATCCTCGGCTCTGAGTGGAGGACACCGGGATCTCCAACGGACCGCTGCCGGTGTCCTCCAAGCGCGATGCCCTCTTCGGGCTCTTCCCAGTGAGCATTGTAATCAGTGCGCCTTCATGGTGTTTACGATAGCATGTGGCCACACGTGCCGTCGTCCTACACGGGGTTGCTTGGCAGGACGGTTCAAGCTCCCACTCTTACCGCCCGCAACCCCGGAAGTCCCTTTTAGTCGCCTCTTACGACAGGCGGGGGATACCGTAGCCCTATTCTGATCCCGGAACAACAGGGATAAGTCATCGTAATACGTAGGTATACCCATCGAGACGTCTGTGTAGCTACGAGAAATCTCTGTTTACATGTAGCAAATTTGAATTAACTTCTATACATAGTATACGGACTCATCTATTTTTCCTTGTTTTAATTTTTGTCGACTTCACTTTGTTATTACAGGTAAAATTCGACTGCCATCCAGCGAGACGGAAACTTTTAATCACTCGGTCTGACCATCTCGGTCCATTTAGCATTGGTGGCTTGGTTAATCAACGGATATTAAAATAAAAATATGCATGCCTTTATTGTTACTCTTTGTACTACAAAGTGATGCAGTATATGTAATTGTTTTGGTTTCATATACCTATAGCCATTTAGTTGAATTTATTGTATGAATTTAATTCGGTCTTTTAATCTAGAGTTCTTAAGAGTTAGAAAACTCTGATGTATCGGATTGGGCTTATGAAGTTACCCCAGATTAATTCACTATATTATCATTATGGACTAGATTTAACGATAGGTAATAGACACAATTGGAAGAAAACTCTGTAAACTTGTGATCCGTTTCTAAGATACCTACTTGCCGCAGACGGAGGAGTATGAAATTACGCACGGTTATAGTTGATGTAGAGAAGGATTACGCAATTTTAATATTTTTTGCATAAAAAGTCAAAAATGACAGATTTCTTTGTCAAAATACCCGCTATTGCTTTTAAATGCAGCTTAGATAATAAACATATTTTTACCTTTAACGGGTGCGTTCAAAGTAACTTGAAAAGCTAAATCAATAAAATATGTAAAAAAAATCATTTATTTAAACCGTTTAATTTTTATTTATCTATTTAACTTTTAGAATAAGAACTTTTAGAAGAGTCGAATCTAAAACAAAACACCAAACGAACATAATTTTGCCATTCCCAGCTTGGTGCTGCAAGCTTATGCGTTGAATGTTAAAAACAAAATTGTATGTCTGATCTTATGAGGTCATGAGATTTCGCTGCAAATTCTAGCAAAATTTGCTTAAAATTTGAATACACACTTGATGCGAGTGGTTCATGACCCTTTTGTGAATTATAACACTATGGTGACAAACAATGTAATTATTGCAGATTTTTCTGCAATTTTAACTTGTCGCCCCCATGCAACATCTTATATAATATACAGTGGGTGGCCGAATTATTAGGGACATTGCACAGATTTTAGTATTTTATAGTTTAACTAGTATTACCAAACAAAATATTAGTCATAGTAGTGGTTTTTATTTTTTTTATTATAAAAAACATGGTATGGGGATATTAAAAATAGCAAGGTTCATATGTAGCACTATTCTCTTTTTTAAGTTAATGTATAAGTCAAGCAGAGATTGATAAAAATAAAGCTTAATATTTTGTAGTGCCATTCTTTGATAAAATTAGGGCTTCTATGCATCGAGGTATGCTTTCTACGCACAATTTAGCGTTACGCTTGGGTAGCTTGGGCAAGCTCTAATGCCACTCTTTCACGAGAGTTTTGGTTGATTGGCGATAGGTGGTGATCACTTGTTTACTAATAACTCTTTTGAAATACTCCCACATGTCCTCTATATGGTTCTTGCCTAATCAGTTCCCTGGACTTGGCAAAATGATAATGTTTATGTCAGCTAGTAGGGGAGACCGAGGGGAGTTGAAACAATTTTTACGTTTTGTTTGATATAACTCATACTATTATTAGAAATCTTATGGTACTAGTACCAATCGATAGGTTATTCTATACACTTGCGAATGGCTAGCATAAAGAAACTGTAAGCGTTGAAAATTGTGGTGAAATATCGACTTAACCGTAACAAGTCAACTTGTTACAACTCCCCTCATACCGAGGTAAGATGAAACAGAGGTCGAGGAGAGTTGAAACATTATAATTTTGGGGAGTAATAGGAGCTGCAAAATAAAAATGATAATTAGATTTTAAGGATTTAATTAAAATTAAACTTTTCAAGTAATCAACGACCTTTTTAGTAATATTTTAATGACATATCAGTCAAGTATGACTAATACAAATAATAAACTCCTAAATTACAAAAAAGTAACATGACATCCTATGCGTAACATCAATTATAAATCAGTCGAATCAACAAAATGTTTTACATTCTTATATAACTAAATCTTTGACATAAAATATTTATTAACTATCAGTCATTTTTTTAAGTATCACAATCAGTCTTAATCAATAAATAATCCTTTTTGAAACAATAGATATATTTAAAGACATATAAGTCAACAAGGTAACTAACTACAGGTCGAATACAAATAATCAACTCCTAAGTTAGTAAAAAATGTCCTATTCGTAACATCAATTCAAATAACAGGCAGATCAACAAAATGTTTAACATTCTTCTTATAATCTATAGTTATTAACAATCAGTCGTTTTTTTAAGTATTAGGTACAATCAGTGCTATCAAATATTTAAGTAACAATAATCTAAAAAATGTCAAAGACAAATTGGAAACTTATTAATCTGACAAGCAGTTGTGGCAAACGTAAGAAAGTTCTCCACCAGTACAAGCTTCATGAGCCCAGTTTTGGCATTCGAGGCATTGAACCCACTTTTCTTTGGATTTGCTATTTGAATATGGCTCCATACAGCAAATGCAGAAGGATTCATCTTCTTTTTCATCGCTGTCTTCGTTTCCTCTCTTTTTCTTGACAACCATAACCTTTTTAGTTTTATTACCTGGTTTTGATCTTTTTCTTGCTTTAGTTTCTTCAAAGTTAGGTTTCTTTACCTTTTTCTTAGCCGTTCTAGCCGCTTCGATTGCAGCTAGTTCTTCTTTTACGGGAGTGTCAGTTAAGATAGCAGATTTCACTTTGCGTCTGTTTGTTTGAGTTCCTTTTCTTGGAGGAGCCTTTGGCAAAGGTCTAAGCGTTTCAGGTGAGAATAAAACTGCACTCTCAGTACTTAAAGTAGCTCGTGATGAAGATGCTTCAGGTATAAAATTAGATGCTAGATCAGGTGAATTCTTGTCAGGGCTTTCTGCAGATTTGGGTACGTCATCTGTTTTCTTTACAGGACTGTCGGTTAAGACAGCGGATTTTGCATAGCGTTTAACTGTTTGAGTTTCTTTCCTTGGAGGAGTTTTTGTCAAGGAACTTGGCGTTTCAGATGAGAATGGAACTGTTGTCTCAGTAACTGGAGTAGCTCGTGATGTAGATGCTTCTGGCATTATACCTGTTGCCAGATTAGGTGAGGAGATTTGGGGAGGAGTAGCCAGTAAATTTAAGATTGATGGACTTGGTGTGCGAGAATCACGATAAATACTACTTGTAGGGGGACGTTCATCACTTGTGATAGAAGCAGGATATGGCGCAGATTCTTCAACTGGGTTAGAAGTAGAGCATGGCGCGCGTTCTTCACTTGAGAGTTCCGCCAAGTTGTTGAATGGACCAGGACTGACGGAAGCTGCCAAAGGCCGATCAGTAATTTGACTCGGAAAAAAATCTGCGTCCTGGAATATTTGAGTGTTAACTGGCCAAAGTCCGGTATGGACAAATCCGGAGGATATATTGCGTGGTGTGACGGCTATATCAAACGAAGTTTTCACTATCCCAGGAATATCATATATGGACATTACTTTTCCTGGATTAGACCGCATCCAGTTGTCGCAAGTAGTGTTAACTATTTTTTTAACTGGTCCAAAAACTGCTCTGTCCATTGGCTGCAACTTGTGTGTGCAGTGAGGTGGAAAAGTTAACAGAATAATGCCATTTTCTCTGCAGAATTCGATATTTTTAACAGATGTGTGAGAGGCGTGGTTGTCTAACAACAACAGTGCTTTATTTTCTTTTGATGGCCGAACTTGATCTTTGAAAAATTTAAGGAATACATGGAAATCGTCTTCTTGCATCCACCCCGACCCATTTGCTGTGCCAATGGATCCAGTAGGTCCATCGCGTATAAAGTGATCATTAAATCTTTTTCTAGGGAAGATGAACATCGGGGGTATGTGAGTGCCAAGGGCATTTCCTGCTAGGGCTATAGTAACCAATGTTCCCCTCTCTGCGGAAGTCATGGCACTAACTTGCTTCTGTCCTCGTCGGGCAATGATGCGGTCTGGTTTTTGAACAGTTGTGATTCCAGATTCGTCCATGTTCCATATGTCTTTCCCTTGCAGCTGGTATTTGTCAATTACCGTGGTGTAATTTTGAAAGAAAAGTTCCACATTAGTTCTATTAAAACTTGTAGCTCTAGCGATACTTGTTGGCTGAGGCAGTCTTAGAGAAAGAACAGGATGACGTTTCATAAATGATCGAAGCCAAACCTCTCCAGCCATTTGATTCTCTGTCCAAGAAGACGGAATTTTTTTATTATATTCCACAGCCAACTTATAGGCAAAAGTTCTGGTTTCCTTAGTTCTCAGGCCAAAGTTAGCAGCAGCGCAGTTTAACAGATAGTCACAGAGTATCTTCTCCTCTGAAGCAGTAAAAACAGTTTTCTTGGGGTATCCAACCGTTGGAGCACCCACAGTTTTGTCAGCTTCATAAGCAGTCTTTTTTTTTATATACCTGTAGAGGGAGGTGTGGTTCAGGTTGTAACTCGAAGCCGCTTCACGGAGACTTTTGTGTCGTAAAGTGACTTCTTCAGCAGCGAGATCGTAAATCTCGTGACTCGCCATACCTCTGTCGGTCGTCTTTCGTTTATAATCAGTAGGCATGCTGAAACAAATAAACACATTAAATCAAAATTAAATTCCTTTAATCTTTGTACTTTTGATTTCTTAGCTATAATCAGATACTAAATTGAACACGAGGAGAGTTGAAACAGTCTGTTTCAAATCACCTCAGTGAGAAAAAACCTCCCAATTTTTATTCAAATCACGATCAAGCAGTAAATACACAGAAATCAAATTTACCAATTATATTTCATGAATCTATAGATATTGAGTTTTCAAAACGTATATAACTCAACCCAAAATACAAAACCACTATTGACGTACGAGCATCGTAAAAAATCGTGAAATACTTACTTTTTGCGATTTTCGGCACGTGTCACTCAGAACTACACAACCGGACGACTGGCGCCACCGGCGCGAACTGACGCGATGGCGGGTGGCGGGAGGTGGTTGAAAAGCGACGTTGCCAGATCGCTAACGGTTTTAGGTTCCGAGAAATCGGGACTGTTTCAACTCACCTTTGTTTCAAAACCCCTCGGTCTCCCCTAAAGCAGAAACCCTCCTAGCGTTGTGACAAAGTGCCCACTCGTGCAGAAATGTGTATTTTCCATCTGCAGAGAACCAATGATTGAGCCGAGTTGTTGTTGATTTTCTAGTACCTACCTACATCCTTGTATTGACCTTGTTTAAATGTTTAGGTGTACAAATGGTCAGGACCTGCACACCCTTTGCAGAGATCGCAGTGACCCTATTAGGGTGTTTAACTTTTTCAATAAGGCAGTCTAGGTGGAATTATTGACAAGGATGTCGTCGGACGAATTAACATTTTTCAACCAAAATCAGAAGTGCCGTAAGAATTCCACATAACCCTGGGTCGCTCCTACGTCGCCGGGTACCTTTTGAAGGTTTCCCCCTCCAAAACAAAAAAAAAGTAATTCGTTTATAATAATAATTTATTCAATTTAACCCTCTTTAAAGGTTTGTATCAAATTAAAAACATAAAAGTGTTATAAAATATATTTTTGTAATAGTCTATTTATTAGCTTTCATTAGTTATCCATATAGTAATCGTAATAAAAAAAATCGTGGCTCTCCCCTCTTTTTCCTTGATTGCAGGCGCCATATTTGAAAATACGAGGCCCGTTATTGTACAAACTGAGTCATTTCCAATAATATGTCTTAAGTAACAATTCTTCAAGCTGGTTGGGTTGTGGCACGTCCAGTAGAAATGGACATATATACATATTTCAGAAAAACGACACCCTTCTTTCTGACGTAGTCGATTAAAAAGAGTTGTTACTGACCGAAGTGACCAATCCTCTACAATAGGAAACGGATAGATTCCATACTGTTACCGTTGTAAAATATAATGAGCTTGTCTTGTCTTTATTTTATAAGTGATCTATCCTCACTAAGTAAATTCAAAGTCAAAAGTTATAAGACGTTAGCGCCGAGCAAGTTTTAATGAAGCGAAGGTAAAGTTTGTTACAGTATGCAATAATTCGATCTCATTCGATGATCTCTCTGAATGTAAGATCTATTAAAATGCTTTAAAATTATAAATAATTTTCCCGCAACAAATTTATCAAGCTAAAATTGATTTAATTAATATGAAGCAGATTGAATAGGTTTAGCTATATTACGCGGAAAATTCTAATTAAACATTTTCCGCGAAACAAACTGTACAGAAATAGCACAATGCTTATCGTATTAACGAATTTTACGTATAGTGCAGCCTATAAAAGGTTCAAAATGTGTCAATGCAGTCAAATGACATGACTATGAATACTTACCGTAGTATCAGATCTAAATTCATATCAATCGAGTTCATAGTTAGTGATACCGGCGCCCCGCGCGGAGCTCCCGTGATAGTTCGCCGCGTCGCCGAACTCATATTCTTTTCGAATTGTCGTTTGTTACATTTGAAAACGGGAAATGATATAAGACCGTTTAAGTGATATTAGGTTTCATAATGACCAGTCAACAAGTGGTAAGTACAGATTCCACAATTTTACAGGCTGAGCGTATGTTGTTTACTTGCTTGTTTCTTATTGTTTATAAGAAAATCACGACATTGTTTTGGCAAATATAAGTTTTAATATAAAGGGGTCGTGTGAATTTATATATTTACGTGTTATGAGTGTGTTAATCGCGGGTAATTTTTGTTTATTTATTGCTTCTCTTAATATTGTTACAATAGTGCAAACTTAATGCTTAAGGCATTCTCTACCAGTCAATCTTGGACGGTTGGAAAATTTGCGGCATGTGTTAAAAAATAATAATGCAATAGAACAGGTAAATGTAAAAAATGTTAATTATTGACGTAGCTGTTGACAAAATAAACTTAGTGCTCAGTGTTTAATTAAACTTGGATTCTCGAAGATGGTAAATGGATCTAACAAATGACATTATATTAATTAATATTTTGAATGCAAAAGTTTGTAAGGATCTAAGTACCTATGTATTTAGTACTCTTTTGCGTAAAAACTACCGGTCCGATTTCGCTGAAATTCGGCTCAAACGTTGTTTATGACTTAGATTAACATATAAGTTACGTATTGCCGTGATAGGTAGCAGCGGGAATGTCTTAGGACTGTAACATATGACAACCCCGTCGACACCGACGTCATCATCTGCTAGTTGCGTTTGGTTCGATAGATATGTTGCATTAGTAAATAATAATCATACCATTTTAATTCGATAATATAAATTCAGAGTGATTCAGTATCATGAAAGATTGCGTTTATGGGTGTAGGATGGCTTTATGCGCGGGGACTTCGGGTTCGAACCTCATTAGGCGGCATCTCATTACGCTCTGCGTTATTCAAATTTATTCAGCCGCCCGCCCCGAGGAAAATACTGTGCGGATTATTATTGGTCTCTATGTAGGATATATACTCGTGTTTTGGCTGCCTGTCATGTAATATCTATTGTAATAGAGATATTTTATAGAACCGTTCTGTTTAAATTTATAAAGCACGTAGTATGTATTAAGCTGCTGGAGTTTTCTATACTTAGAATATTTAAAGTGGAAAAGAATTGGACGAAACTTTATTCCTAATTATTTTGAAGTATACTTAATTTTAAATATTACTATAATTTGTAAATGAAACTTTTAGACATATTATATTTAATAGTTACGATTTAAATTCTGAACGTAAGTTGGTCTGTCTGTATGTGAGCACGATGTCTTTAAAACCCAAATTAATCGGTTCAATAACTTCACGCTTTTGTAGTAATTGATTCAAACAAGAATCAATATTATTCACAATATTTTCTTTGACAAACGTGTTATAAAATAAAAAAAACTTTAAATACTTGTATCCTCCAAATATCTTTGTGAAATCAGGCGTATGATTTTATAATTTTAGTAAAGTTGTGTTTACATCTGCAGACATAGAACGTAGAAAACAAATGACAATGTAAAGAAACTTTACTTTCTTTTAAATTTGAATTTCTATCACTGTCAGGAATGTGAAAAAGATAGCTTCTGATATAATTTATTCGTAAAGAAGAATAATTAAATAATTTGCATTAAGATTAATAGTTGGAAATAATTAACATATAGGTATTGTCTTTTCTCTATTTTCTTGGTAAGAGAGTTGACAACTTTTGAATGGTTTTCCTTAGAATATAACTTGGATGTTAACAAAAAAATCCTTTTTTTCCAGAGCGACGCTTTTTGTTTAATTTCAACTATATATCTTATAAATATTTTTATAAACAATATGTATAGAAGTCTTTATTATATACTTATATGATAGCCTATGTGTTAATCTGGGTTATTAACTATGTGTGTGGCAAATTTCACCTAAATCCGGCAATTTTTGCGTGAAGGAGGAACAATCAATCACACACAAACTTTCGCATCATTACATAGTATAAAACAAAGTCGCTTCCCGCTGTTTGTCCCTACGTATGCTTAGATCTTTAAAACTACGCTACGGATTCTAACGCAGTTTTTTTAATAAACACAGTGTTTCAAGAGGAAGGTTTTCATGTATAATACATGTATAATATAGTAGAGGAACACTGTTAATTTTAGATTTTTGACTTTTAGGCGGAACGCAGTTCCGGGTCAACTAGTGCATAATAAATAAGATAACTACGTAACACTATTTATATCAAAATATTGTAAATCGTAATTTTGCCTGCTACGGCTAGTTGCACGCCAATAGATGTAAATGCAAACTTAGTACTCGTATTATCAAACACTCACACCGCCACAAACATTCCCATGTATAATGCCGGCGCCAGACAAGCTTAAAGAAGTAAACACTTCTTTGAGAACTTAGCTCACACGTTTGGTCACATATTGTTGTACCTGCCACATATGTATTCAAACATGTCATCATTCCTATGAGCTCACAGTTTTCAAATAGACTTCACAAAACATGGATGGTGGTTTGGTTAACGCAGTTTACTCATTTTATTTATGTACATACATTTATTTATTACATCTGCAAACATATAAACAGAAACAGCCAAAACCAAGATGCAAATGGATGTGAAACTCGAAAATGCTCTCAATATTCCTCTCCGTCGTAAGTTCGTTTGGTTGTTTACGTATGAGCTTTCTGTTGCGATGCTCGCGCAACTGTGCTACGTACAGGTGTGGCAGGCACACAAACATTTGGTCTTTTATCCCTATGATATGCGTTAAAAAATCGACATGGAGTGGCAAAGTGCACATCGGTGATCACAATATGTGACAATAGTATCAAATGCCCGTGCCATACATGTGAAAACTTATTTGATCACACCTGTGAGCACATGTCTGGCGCCGGCATAATAACAAGATAACTATGTAACACTATTTATGTCAAAATATTGTATGGGAATTGATGATTTTGCTTGCTACGGCTAGTTGCACGTCAATAGATGTAAATGAAAACTTAGTACTCGTAGTATTAAAATACTAGATTTCAAAGGTGAGGCAGACAAAGGCAACTGGCATCTCGAGTGACGACTCTCCTCGCCTTGCTCTCGAATGCAAGTGAATGGCTGAACTCGACCCAACAGTTAATAATTAGCAGTTTAATTGGAATTTTATTTATACTCTCAAACTACGTACTTTTTAGAACTAATGTTGCCAAAGGATCCTCTGTCATTTTTACAGCTTTCTAGTTATTCATTGATTAAATTATAGTCATCATATCGTTTTTAGATTTCACTTCATATCTCGCCCATTGCATTAAAAATCAAAACTATCTGTAAATTTATGCCTGTTCACATTTTACTTTGTCAATATTAAATAGGGAACTATTGCACAATCATAGCACCAATAGTAAAATCAAATATATCTTATTTATTGTTGCGGTTGTTTTCTCAAGAAGACAATTAATATTACTATATACATAGTTAAATATACGACTCCCGTGATGGTGAACGCTGCGCCCGCCACAAGCCACGGCGTTGCGGCGCAGTCGTGGCAATGAGATATGCCCAAGAATATACTGGCCACACCTGAAATTGTGACGAAAATAAGTTACCAAAAGAGAGAAAAGCCAATACAGATATAGTAGTCAACCTGATGGTAAGTGGTTACTGCCGCCCATGGACATCTGTAATCTACATACAGAACATGGGTTCCATCTGAAGTCAATTAAAGAAGCGTTGCTACTCCCGAGGACTATGATGGTTGCCTCATGTAAAAGTGTGCCGGGAACCACACAAAAGAAATGCTTCACGCTAGAAATAGGTGCGGCGGTGGTACTTCCCCGGTCGAACTACACTGGTTCTACCACCTTGATTATGTACTACGACAAGGATAAGGTTATTTAAAAATAATACTTATAAAAAAAATAATGTGTAAGTAAATAGGTATAATATTGTGTAAATTGATAACCAACTAACAAACTAACCTATGCTTATCACCATTAATGCTACCACTGCGAAAATACTGCAAAACGAAAACAAAATTAAATATATTTAACATTATATTATATATCAACGAATAGAAGTTGAGAAAACTAAGTTTTCTAGCTTTAGGAGAAGCAGGGGTTTACAAAAAAAAAATTTTAAACAAAAAATACAACCGACTTCCATGCCACATAAAAGTAAAAAATAATTTAAATACATGTTGGTTTAGAGCAAACACAGTTCTTAGTACATGGTCCCGAAGTCGGCGCTTACCATATTTTGCTGGATCATGACGAAACTACATGTATCTTATATGAGCGCCGACTTCGGGACTATGTACTAAGAACTGTGTTTGCTCTAAACCAACATGTATTTAAATTATTTTTTACTTTTATGTGGCATGGAAGTCGGTTGTATTTTTTGTTTAAAATTTTTTTTTCACGCTTTTCAGTCACGATAAAATCAGTTATGGCTGTTGCTAGTCGTCCGCTAACCGGATGAATAAAATTAATTATTCGTCCGATTTTCGGATGAATAAAATTATGTGCTGACGTCATCATATAAAAATAGACTTCTTTGACACAACCGGTCGGGGGCGCTACCGCGCCCCCTCCCTTAGATTCTGAATTAGAAAAATCTGTTCGAACCTAACCTAACCGAATAAAACAACTTTTTCTGAGTAAACATTTATTTAAATAATAGACCTATAATTATCAATATTTAAAGTAGAAAAAGTAATATAAACCTTATCACTAAGAGTATAATTCAACTGATACTGGTAAAAATAACCCATCCAATTTAAAAAGATTGGTAGTACTCTTGCATCTTTCAGGTAATTGTATTCAAAGTGGAATTTTTGATCATAATTATATCCTCTTCGAAACTCATTGTTGGTATTGTGAACAACAACATTATGTATACGTAAGCACAATATGGCCGATGCCTACGGTTTAAACTTGAAGGACCCCAGCATTATCAGGTTTGAGGAGTTGAAGGTCAAAATTATCATGTCATATCTTTGCTTAGTAATCTCATTACATATACGTAAGCACCATATGGCCGATGCTTATGGTTTAAACTTGCAGTACCCTGCATCATCAGGGTTGAGGAGTTGAAGGTCAATTTTCTTATCATACGTCTTTGCTTTGTAAATATATTACATATCCATAAGTATCAAATGGCCAACGCCTATGGTTTAAGCCTAAAGTACCCCTGCATCATCAGGGCCGAAGAGTTGAAGGTCAAAATTATCATGTCATATCTTTTCTATGTAATCTCATCGCATGCACGTAAGCAACAGATCCCCAACTTCTATGGCTTGGGCTTACAGTACCCTGCATCATCAGGGTTGAGGAGTTGAAGGTCAACTTTTTTATCATACGTCTTCGCTTTGTAAATATATTACATACCCATAAGCATCAAATGGCCAAAGCCTATAGTTTAAGCCTGAAGTACCCCTGCATCATCAGAGTTGAGGAGTTGAAGGTCAAATTTTTCATCTTATATCTTTGCTTAGTAATCTTATCAGATATACGTAGCGATCATGTAGCTAACGCCTATAGTTTAAGCTTGAAGCACCCCAGCATCATCAGGATTGAGGAGTGGAAGGTCCAATTTTACACCGTATACAACCATTTTTCTAATGTTTTACCTTACATTTTTTTAAATATCATTTTGAATGCGTAAGATTGAAATAGCTAAGTTTTATGGCTTAGGCATTCAATACCCCTGCATCATCAGGATTGAGGAGTTGAAGGTCCAATTTTTCGTCGTATACCTTTGCTTAGCAATGTTATTACAAATCCGTGAGCAACAAATGTCTAACGTTTATGGTTTAAGCCTGCAGTACCCCTGCATCATCAGGGTTGAGGAGTTGAAGGTCAAATTTGTCATCGTACATCTTTGCCTTGCTATCTTATTATATATCCGTAAGCACTAAATGGCCATCACCTACGGCTTGGGCTTACAGCACCCTGCATCATCAGGGTTGAGGAGTTGAAGGTCAATTTTTTTATAATATGTCTTTGCTTAGTATTGTTATAACATACCCATAAGCACCAAATGGTCAACCCCTATGGTTTAGGCTTGAGGCACCCCTGCATCATCAGGATTGAGGAGTTGAAGGTCAAATTTTCATCACATGTCTCTGCTTAGTAGTCTTGTTACATATATGTAAGCACCAAATAGCTAATGTATTAGTTTAGGATAGCTGTAACCCTGCATCATCAGGATCGAAGAGTTGAAGGTCAAATTTTTCGTCAACCTATATAAGCATAGATATATAATACATATTCCAAGTTTCATAAGAATCGATTCGGCAGAAGCCGAGTTATCTCAAATTATCTAAAAAACTTGAGGAGTGGTGGTGGTTTCCACCCCATAACTCAAAGAGTTAAGCATCACAGCATACCCATGTCCAAGAGAAAAAGTTGCGTGACGAAATTTCCTATCAAATGAAAGAAAGAAAATGGAAATCGGTTTATAAACACCCAAGTTATTCAAGATTTTAAGAAACCGACATTTTCCAATTTTCCGGGAAAACCGCCGGAAGGTTTTCATTTTCCTTAATATGGGACTGCCTGTGAAACTAGTCGCATACAATGTCGTATGAATCGTGTCGGTAGGTCGACGATTTCTAGCCATTTCGCCCGAACATACATAAAAAAAAAAAAAAAAAAAAAAAAAAAAAAAAAAATATACGTGACGAATAGATAACCTCTTTCCTTTGGGAAGTCGGTTAATAATCAGTCGGCTTAAAAATGCTTTTACTAACATCCTCTGTATTATAACTTTGAAAACAGATAAATTATTATTTACCTGCAGCACACGACTTGGTTTCTCGTATACTCTTCAAGAACGATAAACTGGTAAAAATAAAAAGAATACATATCACTACGTAAGAAAGTTTGCTATTTTAAAACTAAGTACCTTAATTTTTTATTGAATAGCCAATTGGTATTGGGCTGCAATATTCGTTGCCTGATTGAAAACATACCTGAGAAAATGACATATATTGACAACCTCATGCAGATAATAGTATCTACATATTTTTTACTATTTAATATTCTTTAGACACAGAATATTAAAATTAATAAATATCTCTATGAATACAGAATTAGTATTTTTATACATATAAAGTACCCTATTTAATATGAGAAGGAAGGCCAGGCCTCCGGCAATAGCTGGTTCCGCATACGTCTTTTGCTTTTACTAGAGGTAGGCCTCTGGTAAAGACGGAAGTTTGAAGAATCCAGCATGAGGACAACATTACCCCCGCCGTCCGGTCTAAGTCGTCATGTCCTGGATGAGCTTTAGGCATGTAACCCGATGAAGTTGTAAAGGTTATAGGGCCACCAGCAACTACCCAATTCGATAAACAAAGTACTTTTGTAAACAAATGATACCTAGTAAGAGTTGTTAATATTTCATGTTGTATTGAAATATTTACATGTACTGTTACATTATTTCTATTATTTTTTAATTTTAAGTAGCAAACGAGCATGCAGTCCATCTAATGGTAAGTGGTCACTGCCGCCCATCAATACTGTAAATAACTTCATACAGAGCAAGGGTTCAATCCAAAGTCAATCACAGATGTGTTGCTACTTCCGAAGACTAAGATGGTTGCCTCAAATAAAAGTAGGGTAGATACTGTAGTGCCCTTGTTTTATGATTGAATATTGTTTTATTAGAATAGAGATAGAATGTTTTGAGCTTACTTATTATAAATACGTTTATAATTGTCACACGGATCGGAACACGAAAAATCGGAAAACACGTTTCCTTTCATCCTATAATACTATACGAGATTGATTATTCAAAAATCTACAAAGTTGCCGAAGATTGTCGAAGATCAATGGATTCCTATGTTTATATTAAAGGTAGTACATACTTGCGTAGCAATCAGGCGGTGTTGTCTGGTCATACTAAAGATGTCTAGAATTGTTTACGGTGCTTACGACCGAGCGGAGGATCGAAGACTATACACGTACAATAAATTTATACTAATCACCCGTCGCAACGGTCGAAATTCGACCGTAATTCGTATCAAGAACTAAATTTGATGTTGTTCAAAGTATTGCATAAATTCAATAAAATTTTATTAATTTTCAAGTAATTCTAAAACCCCAAAAGGTAAAAAAGAGGTTTAATTGACAAAACTTAATTTAAAAGCAATAACGCGTATTTTGACAAAGACATCTGACATTTTTGACGTTCTGTGTTTGCGACAAATGCACGACAGTGCGTGTAATGTGTTTTTAGTTGATTTTATGTATGTTAAATGCATTATTTAGTACTGTGACTTCGGTCACGTGTACTATGGTATCCTATGTGATAAACTAGGTCGTAAACTATGTGTGTGCCAAATTACTGCGAAATTCGACCGGTCGTTTTTGCTGCAAGAGTAAGAAACACCCGTACATTCTCACAAACTGTTCCATTTATAATATTAATCAAACATACAATTTTTGTAAATGACATTATTGTAACTACCATTTTCTACGCCACTTCATGAATATAACTGCGATTGATAAAATCGGAAAGCAATATTAAAATTACTTTGACGTTGATTTAATAAAGTGATCTGCTTGATAAGTCGAGATGAAATACATTACTTATATGCATTTACTTTAACCTTACTTTTAACTTTACTTCTACCGAAACGCAAGCGCGAACTACTTCGCGTTAGAAATAACTCAAAGGGGGGTAACTCGACTCTTTCGGTCGAACTCTACATTTCAATAACATCTTGCGAGCTACTACTAAGGTGTACTACAATAATTAATCGGAAAAGATACAATTAATGTCGTTATCATCATAGAATATTCATCATATAGCTTGGAGCAAATACGTTTAGAATTGATTGGTTTAAACTAAGTCGCTAGATTATGAAAGAAAGAAACGAGACTTACCTACATACAAACTACCTAAAGCAATGAAAGGTTGTTAAAATAGTTACATGTATACGTATTTACCTAAAAGTTAGCAGAAGTAACATTGCAAAGCCCACTTCTTTACTTCGTGTCAAAAGTTGTGCAGATTAAATTTGTGTGTTTGAACTGAACATTCGGATCGTATGGAGGCTCCTCAAGCGTTCCTTCGTTACCCGTCTTGGAGCTTAACGAACTGTTTGCAACCCACGGGGGAAGCCGGGGCAGGTAATCTAATCTCCCTCTCCCTCTCCACCTTTCCCCTGAAACTGTAGCGTTTTTCCCGCTGTTTATTTCAGTATCAGAGGCGCGGCAGACGTGACGGGAATAGGCGATGCTGATCGATACCTCGGACGGGATGATCCGTTTAGCGTGGACCTCGTTACGATGTTTTGTATCATTACAATTGTGTATTGTTTTTGTTAGGAATCCCGATTTGCGATGCGTTTTATTTTCATGTGTGTTTAAATTCATGCATCGTTTAATGTGCAAACTGTATGATTATTAAACAGAATACTACGCATTGAGCCAATAACGACACGGGTGCACAGTAATTTTGTCTTTTGTATTACGTGATTTTCGATTTTTCAAATAAATATTAAGAAGATTAATAAACATAAATTTTAGCTTAACTTGGATTAAGTTGTAATACTTAATGCGACGAAGCTCCATACTATTACAGTGCAAATATTCTACAATTATAGGGAATCGCACTAATTGGCGTGAAGTCATTTGAGCGAACGACTTTAATTGGGTTTAAATATTACTGAACTTGTCAGGACAGAGCTAATTGATATAATATTTTATTATAATGATTTTTCGTCATATGTTCAAATAAATTTATTAGTTATTATGAAATCGTAAAACCCGACTGGATAAGACAATAATTTGCAGAGGAGTATATTTTTCTTAATTATGTTATTTGACACTTTTACGAGTTTATGTCAAAGGAGTACAATTAGGGTTATCTATATTTATATTATAAAGCGGAAGAGTTTTTTTGTTTGTTTATTTGTGCGTTTGTTTAAACTCGCTAATCTCTGGAAGTACTGGTCAAATCTAAATACAAATTTTTGGATCTAATAGGAAATAATATATGTATATTTGTAATGGTCTGTCTACTTGCTTTCAATTGATGCTCATGCTGATGATAATGAAAGATTCGTTTCTTTCCCCGCTTTTTCTTAGAGGCATCGAATAGAGTTAGTAAAAGACTCAGTTCATAGAGTGATATCTCTCTGTAAACTCAGTCGATTCCAATAATATGTCATGATTATGTTACAATCCGTCAAGTTGTTATGGCGTCGACAAACGCAAGCTATAGAAATGCAACATACATAACTACATACCTGCGAAAAAACATTAGCCTCCTTTAGTAAATATACCTTGATTGATCAAATTATTTATACGAGCATAATTTTTTTTAAAATAGAAGCAATTAAAGTCCTTTTTAATAATATTTATGTGAAAATGGAACAGTCAATCATTACCTATTATCAATATAAATCTAATTTGATTATTTCAGTTTATTTTTGACCTTTTTTTAGTAATTAAAATTCATTTATATTCTTTTATAAAACACATCCGAAATAATCAAAATTACAGAATCCGGCGCCAAACTCTACAATATCGTAATGAAAAAGAAGCCGAAAGAAATGGTTTTAACGAGACTCCGCGCCCAATAATTTGGGCAGCATTAATTGATCAAAGTGTACTCCGCTTTGTAATTTACGATTACGCAATTCCATTCATCGTTTGCGATCATTCGGTCACTCTTGAGCGAATGGCGTGACTCGCGTGTGACCGATTTGTTGACACGTGACGTTTCATTTCACTGCGCCTGAAAAGAGGGGCTTATCACTTACATTCGTTTCGCATTTGGATCTATATTGAACCATACGTGTACGGTGAAAAGCTTATTCTAACGTACACGGACCGATTGTGTTTTACTACGTACAGCGCGCTTGACAAATTTGTATTTTCTGTAGCGCCAATCGAAATTAGATCATAATTCGTGTTAAGTAATAGACTATTTTTCAGTGAAACCTTGTGGTGTGGTTGATTTTGCAATAAAATAATGTTTTTTTTTTGTCTTTAATAGGAACACGCCGCTATTGTAAACATTGAGCTGCAGGCTTTGACGGTCGAGTGGCTCTGCACCGCGTGAGACTGGGCGAGATTCTTTGGCGAGAAATTAACTAGAAACTAAATTGTGATGGTTTACAATCTGAGAGACAATAGGCATCACAAAAAGTTGTTATTTGATTTTCAAGCGATGTTCGATGTATTTATGTTCTAACATATTATTTTTCTAAGTAAAACAGCTAATAGAGCTGGTTAGTCAGCATAATAATAGATGTCATTTGTCATGTCATTTGTCATTTGAGTTGTCTTGTAGAATTGATAGCTGAAATGAACTATATCAGCTATCAATATTAGTTCGGTTTAATAACCTGAAGTCCCGAGTTCGAATTCTTCAGATTTATCAAAGTCATACGCGTATTAGAAATAATAATGACCTAAATTTTTCTTACTCTAAGATGAGATTTGACCTGAGTCAATGAGAGATTTGATATTTCATTATCGTTATAAATTGTGTTTGTGTAATTATGTAGCCACTCCATTAAAATAATAAAATGGTAATAGATAAACTCCTGATGAGATATAGCATATTTATTTCACAGAAAATATTTATTTTTATGCAGTCTTTGAATTCTTTTTACTATATTTTTTAACACACATCCGGTTAGCGAAGCGGTTTTTTACATATGTAGGAACCTTGCTTGAGTTGCTGTACCTTGCTTAAGTCCTGTACCCTCCATGGTGTCGGTCCCGGGGGATATCATATTAACTAAACAGTAACATCAACAATTGGAAATGAGTAGTTACACTAGTAGTCTCCCGGGAGACGGCTACGAGGGTAAATAATCGTAGAGCAGCTTTGTGTGGTATGAAATGCACAAGTACACAAGTGATATACGGGAATATGGATAACTTTTCGGATTTCTTTAAAAGGCTATGGTGTTTATTAGCGTCGAATCTATCAGCTCTTACATGTACCTACTTCTGGACGTGGCATACATTTACTCTGGACTTAAGCTCAGCACTTGGGTGCATGTTTCACTATATTGGGTTTTATGATTATTCTTATCAAGGTTACACTTTTCAAGAAAAATAATATACAAAGATGAATATAATATAAAAAGTGCAGCACTCGGGGACTGCCACGGTAAAGCTTATGCATTTAATTTTTTATCAACTTATGCAATTATAATTATAATTATTTATTTATTATTATATTTAAGTATTTTTTTCTTTGATATTAATTCAAGTTTTTTTCTTTAATACTATATACTTTCTCACAAACAGCTGCTTACATTTTCGCCCGATTTCAGAGCAGCTCGTCGCGTTCCATGCGAGCTTCGTACTGTCGTACCATATACATACACGTTAGGCGAACGCTCGGCTGCGCTACGTGGTAGGCGAAGTGGGGGTGTTAGGTTTTTTCGTTACGGAATTTCTTGATTCAGTCACCGCGCTCGTGATAAAAGCTATGCAATAGCCTAATAGAAAAATAATAATATAATTAAATGTTATTATAAACTTAAATAAACTTAAATACCTATATTTAAAGGATTAATTTACCTAATTAATATATTACGAATATGTGTTACGTTTTTTATATCAAAACATCTTAAATTTAATAAAAAATGTAGATAATGGTTAACACACATCTTTAGAATAAACTTAATAAAATATACTAGTCACCCGTAGCATCGGCCGAAATTCGACCGTAATTTAAATTATAAAACTAAACTTCATATTGTCCAAATTAGTACGAATATTTCTCTAATTCAAATCAAATGTCATCTGACATTCTTGACGTTGTGTCTTTTCATAGTAAGACATTGAATGTTCTATTTCATTTACTAAGTACATATGTGTTTGTGACAAATGCACGGTAGTGTGTGTAATGTGTTTTTAGTTGATTTTATGTATGAAAAATGCATTATTTGAAAAAAATATTAACATTCTGCACTTCTTCTCTACGTCCACTATAACCGTGCAAAATTTCATACTAATCCGTCCGCGGCATATTACTTAAAAATCCGTCACAAATTTTTGCTTCACGTATTAATATAATAATTTGCATGGGTAAAAAACAATTGATTGTGCGAGGCCGGAGACAATTGCGGCGCCCACGTTATAGCTACGTTTGTCTCTACCGCATTTTTATTTGAGCATTGTGTACCGTTCGCAATCCAGTTACAGATGAAAAAATAGGGGAGAACGGGGTGTAATCGCATCTCTCCGGTCGGGTGCGCGCGCGGCGTCCGTGTAATCCAGTTGTCGTAATAGTCTTAAGGCGCACAAAGGACTGATCAAACGCGCCAATTTGACGCGCCAAATGTCATTGCATGCATACTGCCGACTTGTCTCGAATTCCTAGTTGCGCCTATGCTTAAAAAAAACCAATCTAACATTGTCTCATATATAACCTCAGCACCGCCAAGTGAATTAATTTGTAACACGCATCAGCCCATTTATTTTTATTTAAACAAGGACTAATTTGTGCTGTCCAGTTATTTCACAATTAGCAATTAATCATCAAAGTAATAACTCTATTTATACATTTAATGTAATGATTCATTTAACTCTGGAATTCTGTTTCATTTTAGTGATTATAGTGAAAAAAAAAATTCAAAAAGTGAGTCAGAAAAATGAGATACTTGGCGTAAATAAAAACATTTCAAAGCTTTATAGCATTTGCAAGATTTTGCTCTTTTAATTATTCTTAGATCGTCGTAATGTCGTAAAAGGAATTTAGTGTGGACTTCCCCCGACGTAGCACACAAAGTTTAGTCCGAATCGCACACAGTTCGCAAAGCTTTAATAAAATACAACACACGCCCTGCTGTCGATCTCCGAGCGCCCCCTGCGGAGCAACTAAACGATGTTAATAGTCCCACAACGCCTCTATTGTCCGAACAAGCCCACACCTTGTAAACACAATGGCAACGAATTATTTGTTTTACAGTATACATTGCCTGTTTTATATTACGCCATTAGAAAGTATTGTAAATCACGCAGACGATGAATATGTTATGAGCAATATTTTCGTAAAAAATTGTTCACATTGTTGAGCGGTGCGTACATGCTTGTGATAGTTAACTATTGACTTGATACTCAATAAATATCTGCAATACTACTCTGTATTATTGTGTATTTATTGGTAACTCAGTTAAATAGTATTTTGGATTCAGCAAACATAAAGAATTTTAGGGTCATTTGGCAGTTTTCCGAATAATATTATATCTGATTGTATCGATTGCAGCTGTTTTATTATGTTATGGTTTTTAGGCAGGTATCAGTTATATTTTGTTATTATGCCATATTATAGCTTATTCGAAAAACAGAAGTGATACAATAAAAGTATCATGCAGTTCATCTGATGGTAAGTGTTCACCGTCGTTCACGGACAATGTGTAATCTCACTATATATAGAGCTTATACCTGACCGAACGGTTCGAGCTCCCACTCTAGCCGTCTGCAACCCCGGAAGCCCATTTTAGTCGCCTCTTACGACAGGCAGGGGATACCGTAGCCCTATTCTGACCCCGAGGCTACAGGGACGATATAGAGCTTATACCTTAAGATAACTTATATCTGAAACCCATCACAGTTCTATTGCCACTTCTGCAAAAGAACATGGCAGCTTTATATCATTTTAATCACCATAAACACCTTTGTACGAAACGTAAAGACGGCTTCGCGCTAAAAATCCGTTAGACGGTAATAGTCCCCGGTAAACCCACATTTTTATGGTTCCAACCACGTTAATAACTAAGACTCAGCTGTCAGTCCATCCGTCTGGACATTTTGTCTGTCTGTCTATCTAGAGGCTGTACCTCTTAGGCCTTTATAGCTACACACTTGCAATTTCCACAAATGATGTATTCCTCTTGCCACTATACTTAAAACAGAAAAAAATAAATGTTTAAGGAGAACTTCCATACAACAGGCGTGATTTTTTCGCCATTTTTATAGATAATGTTACGAAATCTTTCGTACGGTGTCCGACTTGTACTTGGTTGGTTGTAAGATCTACTAATCTACTCGTACGATGATGATAAACTTAGCGTTAAACCAATTATACAGAATAGTTGTCGGACGCAAGTTTACTGCCCCCTAAAGTGGCTTGTCCTGATTCGGGTATATAGGTACAATTATTTCGAGGATCTGTATATTTTTAGTTTGAATCCGTTAATACAATTAAGAATAATATAAAAAATTCTGACTTTAAATTGTAGCTGAATTAATTGCCATTTGTAACGGAGAAAATAGGATAAATTCTTCATTCATACAGAGAATTATTAATATAGGTACTAGTAATAAAAAGTTTAATTACATTATGGAAAATTAATATATACCTACGTAAGTAAAATAATATTGATACGATATACATACAAATACGTACACATTGTGTAATATTTTTTTAGTTTTCAAAATATTAAAATGGATAAATCAAATAATGGAGTTTTCGTGTTAACTTGAACTGGTTCGTGTCTAAGATTTGATATGCAAAGGTTTTGTTTTTTGCATCTGCAGCAGAATTGAGATAAAACCCAATGTTATTGAATTTCAAGTGATTGCCAGTTTGTATACAGTAAGGGAGTTCACAGTACGTTCACGTGCATAGTGCTAATGCAATGAAATATCTTCCGAAGGTTGGTCACGTCCGTCACCCCTGCGATTGCGGACAGAGGGGCCTTCTACGACACTTGTATTTCGAATTTGAAATACATTTAGGTTTAGGATATGTTCTAGGTCCATTATCACCGTCGTCAAATATCTATCTATCTATACTATCAACTTTATATCTATTAACTATAGTATCTCGTTACGGCGTACAGGTCTGTACGCAACATTGGTGGATTCAGGATTTTCGTTTGTTTGTGGCTTTAGTAAATATTTGTAGTAAGAATATGGAAAAAGGCGAGATAAAAATATATGCTTTCTCCGATTGTAAGACATATTTTAGATTTGGTGGTGGGTATTTATATTAAAAACATAAAGCATAAACTTGTGATCCGTTTTTAAGATACTTGCCGCAGTCGGAGGAGTATGAAACTACGCACGGTTATAGTTGATGTAGAGAAGGATTACGCAATGCTAATATTACTTTCAATTAATGCATAAAATATACATTAAATGAAGTAAATCACTTCACACACACTACCTTGTATTTGACACAAACACATACTTAATAAACAAAATAGACATTCAATGTCTTACTATAAAAACCCATAACGTCAAAAATGTCAGATGTCTTTGTCAAAATATCCGCTTTTGTTTTTAAATGCAGCTGAGTTAATTAAACTTCTTTTTACCTTTAACGGGTGGGTTCAAGATAAATTGAAAATTACTAAAATTTATTTAAATTTGAGAAATAATGGTGCTACTTTGGACGATATGAAGCTTAGTTTCTAAATTTAAATTGCGGTCGAATTTCGACCGTTGCGACGAGTGACTAGTAAGATAATTAATCTCCGTTGATCCGCCCGTGTCTCGCAGATTTGCACACTTTGACGTCAAGGTCCATATCGATTATATATTACACATTGGTAAATGAGTTTACCAAGTCGTTATAGTAGATTTTAATATGAAGGAGCGTTCTGTACGTTCTAACTTCAGAAAGACTTTCAATGTTATCATTGAATATTCGTTTTTAAAACTTGTGGGTGTTAATACTGCACTACACGTTTTGAAATTGTTTAATTGTGTAGGTACCAAGGCTTTGAACTCCGAGTGCAAAGCGTGGGAGGTCGATGTTCATACCTTGAGTAGGTAATTACTATTTTTATTTTGGGAATCTGCAGGTGTCTTATTAAACATCATCATTATCTACAATTTTGATAAATTTCATTATTATCTATTCTTGCTATAGTACAAGCTAACAGTGAACTATGAAGAACACCTGTTCATCTCTGAATGAGTCAGATAAAGCGATAGAATCCCCGCAATTATATTCATACGTACGGTCTCGCAATTTTGATGCGATACATCCGCGAACACGCTGAGGGGGACCACCCGTCGGCTTGTGAGGACTATTATTTGTTTTTTTAATATAAAATGGTAAACGAATTTTCAGCTTACTTGATAGCAAGTGGCCACTGTCGTCTATGGGCATATATATTAAACCTAAGTTCTTAGGTACTTAGAGCGTAGCCACAAATGCATTGCTTCTTTTAAGGTATAGGTTGGAACAACCCGGATAAGTGTCTCTTACTTACCACCCCCTTAAATCTGATTTAACATAGCAGCAGCACTTAGCACTTTAAATTAACACAAAATAAGTAAAGAGATGTGGCGGTGATGCTTCCGGTGTAACCATTATGGGTTTTGTAGAAGATGAATTAAATACGCAGATTTTCATTTAACTTAAAATAGATACTTAGCATTTTTTAATAAGGTAATAATTCAGCAACAATAAATTAAGATTTCTTCTTCAACTTAACTTTTCAAAGAATATATTTAGATGAATATCATCATTTTATGAATGAAACATATGAGTCGAGATTCTAAGAATAACGCGTAGGTTTAGGTATATATTAAACATTTTAACCAAACATCGAGTAAACGGTAATAGACGTAGTACTCACAATCACAATTATAGTATTTTGAGCATTGGGGTAGTACGATACTTACGATACGATAGGTTGTATGGCAAGTATAGGCATGTTGAGTACCTATTCGAGATCCGCGTAATTGGGTGGTTTCGCGGCACAATAGTGCCTTGATTGACCGACGTTCCCCATGTTATTTTCAATTTTATTTACATCTATTTTATTAAATTACAGGCTGCCGACCCCCAATGTATCAATCGGGTTTGAATAACAGAAAATAGGTAGTGAATAAATGTGCGCCGATTTTAGAAAAGTTTTATAGAATTATTTTAAAACTATGGTAACATCGAATCGACCCACGACTATTCATAGGTCTTCACCGCGTTTAAGTATTAATTGACATATTTCATTTGCCTTTGAGAACTTTATGGGGAATTTACAGGTGCGTGGGTCTCGATAGGACGATTCTTTGATTAATTAAGTGTAGTACTTATATATACACATAAAGTTTAAGGTAAAGTTTAACATAAAGTTAAAGGTTGGTGATTTTGTATTTTTTAATTTTAAATAGGTAACAATTGTAATAAATTAAATTTATAAAACTGAAAAAAAAAACAATAGTTAACTCAGTTAGTTACCGTGATAAGTATATGCAAAAAGCTGTCGTTAAACATTATTCACAGTGAATTCACCCCCAGACAGAACGCACCGTTGTCCCGCAAATAAAAAGCAACAATACCAATTGGAAGCGGAATCATTTATCTGCACATCGCGAGGGAGCGCCCATCTCGTAATTAGAATTTCAAATTCGCAATTTACGATGAAAAATCGATCCTTCCGGCCAATCCGGTCGCTTCCGCGTCGACGCTCGTTCAAAAGTGGAATTAAAAGTGTAAGCCTCGGCCGGAAACGACCTCTCGGATATAGCGCCGCGTCCATTGAAAAAGCTTAAAAGAGCGCAATTATGACTGTCACCAGGCGGCGCCACCGTCGAGGACCATGCCATTTCAACGAAAAAAAGATCTACATCAGTTTTCCAGTTAAAATTAATAAATTCGTATGTATCTGGTCAATATTTTAAAAGCGAATTTAAATTTATGTGGAACATATACAGTTCACCAATTTGCACTTGGCCAGCGCGGTGGACTATGGCCTAAACTCTCACATTCTGAGAGAAGACCCGCAGCAGTGGGACAATAATGGGTTTATGTGACATACTTATAGTGTTTTTGGTTATTTGAAGCAAAAATTACCGGTTGGATTTCGTAAATTTGGCACACATATAGTTAATGACCTAGATTAACATATAGCATGCTCATAGCGCGTGTAAGACGTCATTTAAAGGGTTCCAATTTGAATTTTGTTACTATAATAACACTTTCAAGCATTCAATATGATAGTCCGCCGAATGTTACATGTGTTTGTTAGAAATAGAACGGTAATTACTGTTAATATATGACCAGCTTCGGTTAAGTCGGAGAGAAAGAAGGATGAGATAACTGTATTTACATTATATGTTAAAAATCTCTCTGGCGCCGTGTCCAGGAGAGCTGCAACAATATCCTGAACACGATTAATGAGACACTTGATTGCCAGTATATAAATCACTGCATATCTGTTATTATGTAATAATACATAGTAAAATTATAACGTGAAATGTAAAATGAGTCTTGTTCTTTGCAATATATAAATATTGGTATTATAACCACTAGTCATCTGTCGCAACGGTCGAAATTCGACCGTAATTGAACTCATAATACATAACTTGATATTGTCCAAAGTAGCTCGAATATTTCTCAAATTTATATATTTATACGTAAAGCAAAACTTGGGATCCGGTTTAAGAAACTTGCCGTGGACGGAGGAGCATGAAATTTAACATGGTAATTGACGTAGAGAAGGAATACGAAATGGTAATATTTTTTCAAAAAAATCATAAAATATACAAAAACTCAACTAAAATACATTACACATACTGCTGTGCATTTGGCACATCTTAAACACTATCTAAAAAAACCGGATACCAAGTTTTTGTTTCACGTAGGTATTAATATATAGAAGATAACGTAATATTTCCACCACTCATATTTTTAACACCCACATAAAAAGGGATGCTGTTGCTCTTATAGAGTGGTTCTTCAGACAATAGACATGTATTGCAATTTTTGGATCACGTTGAAGATTTTAATTGAGGCTTAAGTTTCAATGCCCACAGACAGAAATATTTAAAGCATTGCATACAAAATGTTACTTATGGCTTAAAATATCTATTACATCGGCGAAAGTATTGTAGGCTGCACACATACTATACATACATACATTAATTTAGATATTACTTTTTAGTCACATTTTGAAGGCTTCTCTTCATAAAAAAAAACGGGAATTTGATAACTTAATATTATTAATTAACGATTATTTTATAACGTTTAAAATATAGTTTGCAACTATCCTGAGGATCGCAGTCTGGATAAAAGGGTTAAGGTAAATTAATTTAATTACTAAAAATTAATTAATTAATTAATTAAATCATTATTTAATTAATTAAATTAATTTAATTAGTTAAGTTAATTTTTTTGTATTAGTAACAAATCAATGCAAAAACATTTCAAAAAAATGTTTAGGTTCTAAGTAAACTTTTAAAGTAGAGAACTTAATCGTAAAAATATGCCCCTAGCAAATTTCTAATAATTAACATATTAAAATACCAACACGTTAGAAACAGCGGACGCGAGCAAAACCATAAAAATTCAGATTTATAACACTAGGAATGATTAGCGTAGGTAAGTTAATATCTAGAGAATTTTTAATTGTTATAATCAATCAATTTTTAATAATTACCTACCTGTTACGCACTAAGCTCTTAGTCGGTCTGCCACGCGGTGTCGTGTCTGTGTGTCTAATATGTATTCTAGATTCGTAGTAAACGAAAATAGTATAAACAAACCATAACCTCTTCAGGTTTTCACAGTTTTTATTACTATGGTCTTCATAAAATCAAATACCACAAATAAGAAAAGTTAAAAATTAAGAAATAAGTTAAAAATAAAGAAGTAGTCAATAATCCCTATACGATGTATTGTTAACTTCGAATTTTCACAATTTGTAAATTTCCGTTTTTTGGTTATATTAGTAGGTATGTGGTACTAACAGAGATAACTACCATTTTCAAAATTATGAGTATGAGTATGAGTATTATAAAAAATTAAAGAAGTAAGACGTTAAACATACGTACCTACTCTCTATATATACTTAGTTCACGACACCGGAGGGCATTTCATTTAAACGTCTGGATCTTGTAATATGTGTATTCATGTATTTTTACCTGGAATACTTCAAAAATACCTGGTACAATTACTTGAAATTGTACTACAGCGATAAACGGATCACTTTGGGTCATTGTTGCTTGGAGGGCATACATTTCCCCGCTTCGGTCACGTCAAACATAGTGAGTACCTATCCTATGCGTTAATTTAGGTCATAAGCAATGTATGTGCTAAATTTTAGCGAGGGCCGGCTGGTAGTGTTTGCGTGGAATCAGTAGCGTAACTATAGGTTTGCAAAGTCGGCAAAACGCCACGGGCCCCCAGCCGGAAGGGGCCCCCGGTCAGAGGAGAATCCCAATTCCCATCATTTATTATTTATTATATATATTTAGTACAAAAAAAACTGTTTGGCTTGGTTACTCAGTTGCATGCACACAAGTAAAAATATGTATTAAAATTACAAGGCATTTGTAAAAAAAAAGTTGTAACCTAGTTTTAGACCTGGGTTATAACTTTTGTCACGGGCCTCGAACGGTATAGATACATACGCCACTGCATAAAATAGTAATAAACACACATAAGTACATCCCTACAATCTTTCGCACTAATAAAAAGTAACAACATTAACAGCCCAGTAATATGAACTTTTTCAGCACGATAAACACATAAATTTCTGAATATCAGGCTTTGTTCAATTCATTCTCTCTGTTTGATAATTTTGCTTTTAACAAAGTTCAAAAAACAAAATAATATATAATAGATTTACCTTCGAAACTGTTTGAATTGCATTATGTTATACTACTCAGTATAAATTATTAATATAGATAGAATTTGTACCGATCACAAAACTACAGAGCGGAAACGTGCCATCTCAATCTATATTTCAGTCGTCGTTCGGAAGCTGACGACTTCCTGGCAGAATGATTTCCGACTCGATGGGTAAATTGCTCGTATTTGTGGTTCCCTAAATCCCAAAATCTATATTTAGAAGGTGTATTATTTTGTTTCATAATTATTTCGTATAGAACCTAGAAGAAACGTTTTGCTTCGTACAATGAACCTTCTAGAACATTAAAAATTAAAATGATAAAACCTTTTCGTCACTTTTATATGAATACCTATATACCGTACCTATATGAATTAGAGAACAAAATTTATTACTACCAACACGATGTACCAGATCAGAAGTATTAAAGCAAAAATAATTTTAATGATTTCCGTATATTATTAAAAAGGACAAGCCACGTCCATTTAGTGAACTACAATGACCACAAAGTAGACTGCTATTTTGTTCAACACCATAAAAGTGGACAGGTATGCCGTTAGTATGAAATATCCAGTGTTTAAGGTTTCCAACAAGACACTGGAGTTATTTATAGCGGGCGGTGTCAGGAGTGGCAGTTGCAAGCACGGTGACAGTGCGTGGAGCGTAATGAGAAGGATTAGAGAATATACAGAGATAAGATATCAATGCTGCTGTAGAGTTTGATGCCTAATTTTTGATAACATCTATGAATATTGCAATATGTAATATAGGATTGAATATCTAAAACTTATCGTATCCTACACTTGATTTTGTTGAAGATAGTGTTATATTAGATATGAAGGATAACTAATGTTTTTAAGGAAAACGCTTTTTACACTCATAGTCTACGCTAAGATTTTCCCCTGTATTGTGAGTTGTAGGTGTCATAGTAACACATATAAACGAATACACAAAAACTCAGATTCAGAACAGGAATCTAAATTTTACTACCTATCAGTAATCTGTCAAGCCAGCGATTGAACCCGGAACCCCTTTTTTGCCAGACCAGTATGGTAACCGCTCCGTTACAGGGGTCGTCATCAACAAAGTATTTAATTTAAATTTGTATGTTTTTATAGTTCTTGTTGTTGGGTCACAGATATTCAATATTTATAAATAGATATACCAAAAGTTGCAATTAAGGTCCAGGTCCAGTAGGACTGATTTGGTTATAATTATAACATTGTTGAGTATTCATTAGTCTAACAATTAACTAAACGTCATTATATTGTAAAATTGTCAAACATCTTTAATCCTTCATTGTTTCTTCAAGGTATGGGGTTCGTTTGGTTAACAATTATTTAACTCTCAGTGTATATTTTTGCAGTGTAGTTTGGCATTTCACACACTTAGAGTTCCTATTTTGTTAGAACTCTTAGACATTATTTTCGTCATAATGTTTTCTTCTAGTTATTAAGCATGCCATAATGCGTTTCCAATTAAAACCACAGGTATATGGGATTTAAACGTTGGATATATGAAACATATATGGATATATAAATATGCTGACCTTATTAAAGCGTATATAAAATACGAGTTTTATAGGAAAATTTCAATGCCTATTGGAACTCATCGATAATTCTAATTGGAAGTAACTGAAATCTCTAAACTGTTGGATACTTGAGGCTTTTTATAGATTTGTGTCATAAATAATGGTAAACAAACCACGGATTCTCGCGGGTTTTGCGTGTAGGTGGAATTTGAGCAAACTGTTTTTACATGATTACGTCAGAAGGAGGATAATTTAAAATAAGAATATGATTTGGTATTTCTCGTTGTCGTGCTGTCTCAGTTACAGAATAGTGTGAAATTCGTATCACTCGATGTCGATGTCGACCACTCTAAGGCCAACAAGGGCCTTCTTTTTATACATTTTTGGACATATGTGTATCTATACTTTTTTAAATAGTAAAACAACGTATCTATAGATAATGAAGAACTTGGTGATTATTAATCTTTCTTCGGTACCCAATATACATTTGGTACGTAGGTATCTAAGAAACAGATCCTTTAAAGCCTTTCGAAGATGGAAATAGTAGATTGTAGAAACATCAAACAGTACGTTCGTCTGTGCCGTATTTGTTCGTTGGGAAGCGGGCCGCGGGTGGCGCAATCAGCGTGCTTGTGGCCCGAGGACTCTGGGGGAGCAATTTGAAGCCTCGCTTACGAGGTCACCGGATTTGACTGCTTTGCCTCCTCGAAACCAATGCTTTGATGCATGCGTATCTTGAAATATAGTTTTCAAATTTAGTAATAAACTACCTATTTTTTAGATTTTAGCAATAACATTAAATTACTATGCTAAATTACTATGCTATGTTTCTATAATATTTCATAAATTGATGTGTGTATTAGAAATTAATTATCACTGCTTTTTGGTGAAAGCAAACATGGTGAGGAAACCTACTCACCTCACCCTTCTACAAAACAAAGTTCTCTTAGAGGTGTGTTGTGGTGTGAGTTGCCAATGCGTTAGATTATGGCCTAAAATTCTCTCATTCTTGTCAGAGGGGTGTGAAGTCTAATAATTCGCACTTTGCCAATGCGGCAGACTATGGCCTAAAATTCTCTGATTCTGAGAGAAGATCCGTCCCCAGTAGTGGGACAATAACGAGTTGACGACGATGTTACTATTATTATAATTGTTGGCGCTACCCTGCCTATTTCATTTGAAACTAATCACAGATGCTCTGCCACTTTCGGACTAAGGTGGTCGCCTGATGTATCATAGCAACGACACCGTTCCACCAGAATCTGGGAACCGCTTCTAGATATAGGTATGGCTGTGGTACCCCCTTATTCGAATAATGAACGTTCTACCACTGTTTGTGTTGCTACCACTACTATTAGAGTTTGCTATAAGATTTTAATGGTATCTATGTACATTATGTTAATCACTTAAAGATAAAAAGATAAATAAAATGGTTGTTCTAACGCAATATAGATTATTTTAAGAATCTTAAATTCGTTTCTCTAGCATAGATTGGAAGTTACATTAAGCATTAAACGACTTCGTATTAGCAAATTATATTCGTGAAGCTGTTCTAGGTTTGTCTCCATAGTCTAACGTGAGCTCTTCCGATTTAAAGTGAAGAACTATTTGTTTTCTTATGACTATACTTTAAAATCTATGTACATGAAGCATATATATGAGGCATGAAGCATATTTATGAAGTATATACTGGAAAGTTCCAGTTGGAAACATATAGTTAGTTAATGTGTCAACGCAAATGATTCTTTCCAATAAGATTTAAAACATTGAATCTCTTTCAACATTCGTTCGGATACCGGCTGACGAATATATGGAGCGATCTTACTTCTCGGAGTAGCAATGCATCTGTGATCGGCTTTAGATTAAACTCAGGTTCTACATGGAATTGGTCACAGTTACATGGCTACATAGATAACATGGCCTATATTTACTTTTCTATGAACAGATTCATATTACGTGGGATCTATAATCTCCTATTAGTATCTCTCCTACACTTAGTACCAGTTTTTTCAAAACAACTGAATATGATTATTAGTACTACTCGACCAAAACAATTAGGCGCACGATAGTTGAAACATATTCGATTTTCGACTTTGGAGACAGGAGTACTGAGCCCAATACTCTTCTCTTTCTACTCCACGAATAGTCTTTTTCCTACCCATTTTGAGGTTTATTGACGAATAATCAACTAATTTAATAATAACTTTAAAAATTCAACAATCACTCATTAAACTAACATTATAACGAAATAACATTAAACACGTGCTGGCTAACGTAAACACCTAGACGATACACGACTGCACGTCACTAGGGGATGCACGGGGTAAGAAGCGAGATGCGGGGTATTGAACCACTTTTGATTTATGCGCCTAATTGTTGTGGTCAAGTAATACCTTTGAATTTTATAGCATGTAACATATCAAATTAGAATACTATGATTAAACTTTTGCATGCCTTAATAATTTTACAATTATTGTACACCTACATCATGTACATACCTACCCATGCTGCTGCGAAATAAAATATTTGTATTTGTATTTGTATATGTTTTGGCCCATACATTGCAATTATACATTGCACGCTAACGTGTTCGGTTTCTGCCATGACTTGCAATGAACTTTGAAACTGTGGGCGAAAGCGTAAAAAGGATTGTTAAGAGGAAACATAATAAACTCTTTTGCATTTGTGTTTAAAAAAATGTAATACTAATTGTGATGCTAAGTATGCAACGTGACCTATATTTATGATTCTATGATTAGAATTACATTACGTTTGATCCCGTCCTACAATCTGGGTTCTGTGCTATCCTGTTTTGTATTTGGACTTATTACCCTACTTGTGTCTTATAATAAAGAGCATGTCAGCGGTTGGAGGTTAAGGAATATATGAATCTCTATGGTCTCCTCTTAGGGCAGATTCTCAACGAGGTTAACATTGCTTCACAACACAACACACACAGTATATTAATTGAAATATTATAATATGGAAAGGCAACAGTCAAATAACCAACCCCAGTGTTTAGTGGGAGCTAAGTTTATATTTAGGCCTTATGTTACATCACGTAGGGGAAGGTGGGGGAATCACGGACGCGGGGTAATCGCGGACGTGTATGTTTCACTATGTTAGAAAAGGACGAAAGATATTTCGAGTGATGCAATCGCGAGTCCATCCCAGACGTAGTGCCGCACATTAAGTTGTGAAGTGACGACGCGCTCGTTTTACAAGGTATGTTTATTTAAAGATTTATCAACAATTTCATATAAATTTTGTACTAAAATTGAATAGTTGTATAATGTTTTAGGTTTTACATGGAAATATCACATTATTTTTTCGGATTAATGTATCAATTTAATAATACTTGTAGGGAGTAACCGCGTGCACCACGTCATTCTAATCTAACCTTAAATAAAAATACTGTTTTGTTGTTTTGTGTGTGTCGGCTAATGGCGGACGGTTTTAGTGGGGTAATCCCGGACGTCCGCAATTACCCCTACACATCTTATAGTTCATGGAGTTTATTTTATGTCCTTTTTTATTATATATATTTGTTTACTGCACTATATTGATCTGAAATTGTTAATGATGTATGTAAAAAATATTGTACTTATATTTAACTGTATGTATATACTGTATTTCAGATGCCACGTAATTACCAAAGAAAGACTGAGACCAAATACAAATTAGAAGACTTAGAAAAGGCTATTCAGGATGTTAAAAGTAAAACACTTTCACTTGGAAAAGCAGCTGCTATTTATTCTGTTCCGAAAAGTACTATACACGACTATCTAAAGAAAGAAGTTATAAAGGAGCCAAAAACTGGCAGAAAGGCTATATTTTCTGAAGAACAAGAAAGGGAGTTGGAGGATTATATCTTGAAATGTAGTAAATTATTTCATGGTTTAACTATAGAAATGGTACGAAAAATAGCATTCAAATTTGCCGAAGTAAATAATTTAAAGCACAATTTTGACAAAACATCTCAAATGGCAGGAAAAGATTGGTTCTATGGATTTAAGAAAAGGCATCCTAATATTTCACTACGTAAACCTGAGTCTACTTCTATCAATAGAATTACAGCTTTTAATGAAATAGAAGTGAAAATGTTCTTCAATAACTTGGAAATTTTACAAACCAAACACCACTTTGATGCCAATCGAATATACAATGTGGACGAGACAGGTATATCCAATGTCCAAAGAAATTCAAGGATTTTAGCACCAAAAGGCCAGAAACAAGTCGGTATGGCAACAAGTGGTGAAAGAGGTACCACAACAACAGTTGTCTGCGCTTTTAGTGCTTCAGGAAAGTATATTCCTCCATTTTTTATTTTTAAGAGGAAGCGCATGAATGCTCAGTTGTTACGTGGAGGCAATCCTGATATGATAGCAGCTGTAAGTGATTCAGGTTGGATCAACGAGAACTTATTTGTAGATTGGTTGCATCATTTTGTATCTTTTGCTAAGCCAACAGTTGCAAATCCGATCTTACTTATTCTAGACAATCATGAAAGTCACGTTAGCCTTGCCTGCTATCTGTTTTGTCGCCAAAATGGAGTAATATTGTTATCTCTTGCACCGCACACATCTCATCGTATGCAACCACTGGACTTAACATATTTTGGACCTCTCAAGTCTTCATATAATAGGGAATGTGACTTGTACATGGCTGCAAACGTAGGCCGACGAATTACACAGTATGAAGTTGTCGAACTTTTTACGAAAGCTTTCAATCGCATCAGCAACTTAGAAAAAGCAGTAAATGGTTTCCGGGCAGCTGGTATTTGGCCTATAGATACAACTAAATTTGATGAACATTTCGCAGACGTGGCATCGCCATCTGAAAACACTACCACTGACAATAATTTGCAGAGTAACATAGTAGTGACACCTGATAGGCAGATTGCATCGACGTCAAATGTCGCAGGGGTATCGATACCGGATGTGCAGATACCGTCGACATCAAATATGCAAAGTGTAATGACACCAAATACGCAGACAATATCGACATTAGATTACATACAGCAAAGACCAGTTACACCAGCAGCTGCATTGGACAAATCAATCCCACTTGAAGACATCTTTGATATGCCGAAACTACCACTACAGAAAAGTAAACAAACTCTTAGAAAAAAACACTCAGCTATAATAACCAGTACTCCTATGAAAGACATTTTAGAAAAAAAAGAAGAAAGAAAGAGTCAAAAATTTGTAAGTACCACAAAAGATAAAAGAGGAGTTAAGAATCTTACATTATTTTCCGATAATACCATTCATACAAAGGCTCAAGAAAAGGACATACCGTGCAAGAAGAAAAAGGCCAATGAAGGAGAAGGGAAGGAAAACGAGTATTATTGCCTAATTTGTGATGAAAAGTATGAAGATCCACCTAATGAAGACTGGATAAAATGCTATAAATGTAATTTATGGGCCCACGAAAACTGTACGAGTGGTGAAAGTACATCGCGAGGCTTTATTTGTGATTTTTGTTCTAATTAACCTATGTACGTGATTACCCCACAGACCGTCCGAAATTACCCCACGTGCTGTGGGGTAATCCCGAACTCCAATGTTTTGTTTTTCTATTAATATTTTATTGTATATGAAACATTTATCTACGTTGATTATGAGAACATAAGATTGATTAGTTATAGTTAACTTTTAGTAATAAATAGCATTCCTAGCCTTAACTGGTTTTGTTTTATTTCAGTTCTTCCTTAGGTGTTCGCAATTACCCCACTCTCCCCTATCCAGGCCGCAGACTGACAAATGCGCGCGACGCCGGCCGGGTTCCGCAATCGTGCCGGTAATGTGCTCAAATTGATCGCCCACATTTTTCACCCCCGCTTGCCGCCAGATAATATAAAGCCACATGTCCTTACCTCGAAATGTCGATGAAAATAATTTTATTTATTTGATTAACTGGGCTAAATTATACATGGTAATGCATGTAAGTTTAAGTTATTTTGACAAATGTTTCTTAGTCAGGTAAGTGTTTTTGATAAATCGTTATAACGATCAATTATGTTATTTTTCATTAGGCATTCATGAATGTCAACGATACCTCAGCATCAATGCGTACACTTTTTTTGGTTTAAATTAAATTAAAAGGAAGCACAGGAAACGACTGAGGTTACTTCCTGAGTTTCATCAACAGTTTATTACTGATGATGAACAACGGGTGTAACTGTTGCATGTATAATTTTTACGAGAATTAAATAAGTTACTTAGCAATAAAGCCATACAGGGAGGCAGCGGTTTTATAATCAAAGACTAAATTTCCAACATGCCAGATGTAACTTTTTTGGAAAGAGTTTGCATTACGCGATCTACGTATCATTACACATATTAATCAGTCAGGATGGCTACTATTCGTCATGACAGGCAGCAATATTAATCGTGATGGTTAACCTGACTATATTCTCCGAATGGCCTAAAGTCTACGCGTATCTAAGTACGACGATGATGACAGCAATTAATATGCTGGGATAAAAACTGGATTGAAATATACTAGCCTTCACAATTCACCATAATGAAAACGTTATTATTATGCAAAATTGTATTGCCGGTGGGATAATAGCTAAGAGTAATGGCATAGGCGGGGTCAATAAGAGCTTTTATATGCTAAAAATATTCATCAAACCTAACCAAATGAATGTCTTTCCTTACAAGGATTACAAAGTGGTATTCTGAATTAAGTCAGGGCAAGTGGCTGCAAGGGAGGTAATTATCTATATAGAATGTATCAGTTTGTACGTTTTGTAATACGTTTGTATTGTAATAATTATCCAAATGATTACTACCATCAATGAGATGAAAACTAATTGAACGTTTCGTAGTTCTTCTTCATTGCAGGTACTTAGCGTATGTACAGGTAGATTGTCTTTGATTAATTTATGTAATTAAGGTAATTAAGGTAACAGAGCCATACTTATCAGAAGGTTTCTGTCTTAGTCCTACGAAGCATGTATGGGCGACCTGAGATGGTATTTTGTTATCTGGGTATAATCACAGATGTCCAAGGGTGACGGCACACTATTTACCCTCAAGCGGACTGCATGTTCTTTTACTGCTTTCTTATAATATAATATGTAATATATAAATATATGTAGCGTCAGGCTCCGACATTGTTAGATTTCAACAGCAATGTTGTCTGAGAAAACATATGATACCAATATACTTTATTTCGTATTATTTTCTATTTATTATAATTTATATAAGTAATTTCAAACACACTCATTAACTATTCTCCAATCCAATATAAACTAACTGTGCATTAAAAATTGCCAAACGAAAGAATATCAAATTGCAGACTTCATTTGTCTTTTTCTCATGTTCTATTTTCGAAAACATTTACTGTGGCGTCGTCATATACCTAAATATTAAAACAAGGGGCCAGTGCTATATTCATATTGAAAATAGAAGATACAGTTCGCTCTTAACTAGATCAAGGTGTAAAGTATACAGTTACAAATGCGTTTGCCTCAATAATCAGCACGAAGTGCAAGACTAATGTTTATTAGGGATTGAAATAATTTATATAAACTTGCTAATAAATTCAGCACTTTGTCTCAATTTGAAAGGTGCATATAAGTTCTGAATCATGCCGTTCGATATTCAATAAAATATTGGGTTTTTATTATTTTTTAAATTTAACTACTTAAATTTCGAATACAGATAGTATTCTTAGTAACAAAGTATCTGTTTGTAGAATATTTTTCAAAATAAGGTATATAGGTATAAGATATAGATATTTTCATGAATAGATAACTGATTGATCTCATGAATGATATCTTTTTATGATATATATTTTTTACTTTTTCGTGCCGGTTTTATATTTTTGGCTATTTATGAGGGCTTGCTGGTGGCCGCTCGGATTTTACCAAGTTACTTATTTTAAGAACAGACGATATAAACAAAGACTTATTTTTATTTATTTCAAAATCATAGGCTTATGTACTTGCAAAATAATTGTCTACTCAATATTTAAACAAAATTGAATGAACATTTTATAAAAATATATTATCATAATAATTAAACGGTATAAGTTTTAAATAGACTTCTTGTTTGATATTACACACAACATCCTTAATCTGAAAAAAAATAATTACCTAAGTTGCCTTGAAATCTGTTTTCAGTTTGTTACTTACAATTATGTTATCTACTTAATATCGCTCGTTGGGTTACAGAAAATCATATTTCTACCGAAAGTCAATTTAATCGGTTGTGTCTATAGATTCGGTTCCAATCGGCTTCACGGAACATATATGTCTGTGCATCCAGATCACTTGTGATATTATAAGAGTTTTGTTTTTTTTGTACGGAACTCAAAAAATCTACTAGAGACAGAAGAATATTCACGGTAGTGACGTAAATAATGTAATTATTTAAACATTCGCATATGCGATTACGAATATCCCTTAGATGTTGATTTATCGATCATTTTTTATCGATAAACTGCAGTTTGATTAAAATTTGTATAGATTTGGCGACCTTTTTTCGTCGTCTAACTTTAACTCAGTATTCGCAAAACATTTGCATAATTCTTGAGAACGCGAATATCGTAGAATGCAAATGCGAATATTCATTACATCACTAATTGTATTCGAATAATGCATGCTCCTGTTCTTTTGTAGATCTGTACAAAATCGTAGGATACAAAGGTTGGTTTGAGAGTAGGATGTCCCGGCATTCGTTAGCTACACAACTAGGTGTGTAATGATTTATCAAGATACTTGTCGACCAATTCGCACTGGTTAGCGCAGTGGACTATGGCCTAAACTCTCTCATTCTGAGAGAAGAGAGATACTGTCTTGTTCCTAGCTGCAGACAATAAAAATCGTGTAAGAGCATACTAAATAAACCAATATATATCAAATCGGTAACCGTCTTTTACAAATACCAATACAAAATCTAGTATTATCTACCGTTGCTGTTTTCGAACGACGATATTTACTGTAATTATTCGTATAGGTATACTCACACGTTTACAGTTCTGCATGTTCGTTTACATAGATCTGAAATAAGCAGACAGATCAAGTAGAATTAATAGTAAAATATTTAGGTATTTACTGGAATGAAGGTGTAATCAAAGGGCAGCCGGAAATATGGCTTCCATTTATTAGATTGTTGGCTTAGAGCTCTAGGTATGAGAGGCTTGAATAATAAATACAATTCACCCGTAATAGCTAAAGATATGCCTCATGGGTAGCTTACTTCGATTAAATCTCACTGTACGCCCATTTTGTTTCACATTCATTTATCCTTCCTTTATTCGCTATAATATTAAATAAAAAAAATATTAACTTATTTTCTTATTATATAAAATAAAACCTATTAAATAACGTAAAGTAGCCTTAAATTACCTAGCTGAAGTAAAATACGAAACTATATGAATATATGAGAAATATAAGTAAAATAATTTCCTATCTGTCGGAATAAGTTGCTTTTTACATTTCTAACCATTAAATATTTACATTTGTATATCTTCGTGTCTGAATTTCGAGCTGCCATCCTGATGCAGAGTGAGAATTATGGTCACTTAATATGTATGGATCAGCAAGATGTAAAATTTCTTGGCGAAATGTTGAACATGCCCATGTATCGAGGTACTTATAATTAATTTGGTATCACTTATTTTTACGGACATAACCATACGCTTAATTATCATGATTTTTCTTAAATTTGCCGGTAAGTCGTTATGTAATATTTATAATGATCGTATTAGGTCTGTGTAAGTCCATTCATTTTAAGGATTTTTTTTTGCGTAACTCAACAATTGGCCTCCAATAAAAATTGTAGTTTTCAAGATAATACGTTGTTCTTGTAAAGAGACGATTCATATTATATAGATTCCATGCTCGTTAGTCGGTTAATTATTGTAAAAAACCAGTTCTATATAGGTATTTGTAGTAAGGTACATATAAGAGTTTTCTAAAAGATAATCAATATTTTGTATTTACGGAAGTCATTCGAATATTTCGACAGAATAGTGAAACAAAAAAATTGATAGTAAATTACCTATTTGAATTTTTTGGATGTAAGGATTTTAAAATTATGCACCTATGGACTCCCATTCTGCAATTTAGACAGCTTCTTGAGGAAAAAATGCATCTCATTCTGGTAGATAGCAATAGAAAGGGCTTCTGATAACGGAATACAGTATGATGTATGGTATTGTGAAATAAATAAATGACGGAATATGGTTTAACTTATACATTGTAAATAAAAAAAGATACTTAAAAATAATATTGCAATAGATATTTGTAACTCTTCACTAAATGGACACTTAAACATTAAAAGAGAAAGATTTCTTGCGAGAAAACATAACGCCAACTGCCTACAAACGAATAGAACTTTTAGGAACCCTGTTATCAAAAGAGCCGTCCTGTGGAGATGATGGCGTCGTTTATTTACAAAAAGCTTACAATTTACATATTATTTACTATAAACACCATTCATAATCTAAGGTTATTTAAAAGAGCATTTTTGCAGATTCCTGCCGCCGGTCGCCAATTTTATATGTTGGATAATTGTGAGCAAAGAAGAAATCTGTACGTTGTTTATCATTGTATAATTTTATTTTTATAACATAAAAGTAGGCAATACCTACATGTTTACGTTAAGGACAATTTTACTACGTAGAGTTCGTTGAACTCTCCCAAACATATTGTTACGATGAACCCAGGTTTTAATATCTATCATATGATGTTATTTATGACCTACCTAACATATTTTTTCTTGATTTATTTTACGTATTCGGTATTTCAACGTTATGGTAGGTTTTTATTATACCTTTGAAATGTTATTGTATCTCGCGGAATTTCTGCTACCTTGGTATATATAAGTTTTTGTGTAATAATCTGTAAATTGCTATACAATTTAGAGGACCGATATTACGAATATTGTGAACATCCGATTTGTCAGAGGAAATGAATTCGTGGACTGTCGGGGCAGAGGCGCGTATCAATTGAAATCCGATACGTCACGTAAAAACTGACTGGGGTGATCGGTTTAAACGTACTCAGAATTCAGGCGCGGTGGGATTGTTTTTTTTTATGTCGGGTTCTATAGTCTGACATAGTCATTGCTATAGTACAGTAGTCACACCGCACTATAGTAAGCGGAATGACGCGCCACGCCTCCGCGGAGTGGTGAACCAATGGGAGATGCTCAATGTTGAGGGGTCAGAGCCTGGCGCCGCCTCGTCAGCAGTAAAAACTTAGTTTACACGTAACGATCGTGGTGAGTGGTCGCGCACCAGCCGCGCTCCCGGACGTAGTGCCCCTTGATACCAGTGAACTCAGTAGCGATGTATTTCGACGGTTGACGACGCGAACCTCTGACATACGTGTTTAGTTTGGTTTATTTTGTGACAAGCTGAAAAATAAGTCGACAAGGTGTTGGGGGTCAAGGTAGAGATGAAGGTAATATGCGGTTCTTATAAAAATATGCATATGTATTTAATAACTTATAAGAAAATGGTAGGTACCCATCTTTTATGTCCATATTTTATAGAGAGAACCTATTTACCTGAAAAACACACGCACACGCACACACACACATATCTGATACTCATTACACGTTCAATAAAATGATTATATGATATTATATTATATGATATACATAATGAAGAAGTGATAAAGTTGGGATTATAATATACAATTAATCATTAAGCCTATCTCTTGAATGGAGAATGTAATATAAATTATTATCTTAAGTCTTCTTATTAATAAAATTCTTCTTAATAATATAAACGCGAAAATGTGTGGGGACGTATGTGAGTTTCTTACTCTTTCAGGCATTAACTAATGATCGGATTTCGGTGTAGGTTGACACACAAAGTTTATGACCTAGACTAACAGATAGAATGCTTTTTTTCGTGGTAGCCGTTGCAAAATCTCAGAATATAAGATAGTAAGAATTCATAAATTAAGTGTTTAAAATGTAACCACAAAAATTAAGGAAATGGTTTAGTAATTTCACAGGTAACTTAATGGCTAATTAAGATCTAATTACCAAATTATTAATATGCGGGATATGATTATTTATATTACCTATAGGGAAAGATGAATGATATGCAAATCAATAAGAGGGTTATATAATAATACTAACTACTTACCTACTCCTATAATGTTGGTGCGGTGTTTAATTACTACTAAATAAGTATAAAATGAAATATTGCCGTAATTTGCAATTACACACATTTCCCGCTGTTTTGTCCGCCTTGAAACATGTATACATACGTTTACCTGGTATCATGTGGTTCCTCAACAAATATTTTTGCTACAGTTAATTATAATTAATGTAAATAAGATACAGATTTAATTAATTGAAAATGTATGCCCATTCGTGTACCAATTCGCACTTGGCCAGCGCGGTAGATTATGGCCTAGAACCCTCTCATTGTGAGAGGTGACCCGTGCCCAGCATTGGGCCAGTAATGGGTTTATGACGAATGCCTAGTTATTATACTAATTTATGAATTATCTTCATTCACCTGTTAGTGTTTTTGGATTAGCTGTAAATTAAAAACATTTTTATAAGCTTACTGAAAATTCATTCATTCTACTGCAGTAATGAGTATCTTATGTGTTAGGTACTCTAAGTCATAAACTATGTGTGGGCCTAATTTCACCTAAATCTGATGGGTATGTTTGTTAGAAATGGTAACCACCAAACATCTATAGGTACATAATTTAAAACTTTCGCATTTATAAAGTTAACAAAATTTCTGATTGTAGAGTTTCCGTTTTTTTTTTTATTGAAGTAACATATGAACATGTTGTCCACCTTGACTGATGATAAGTGGTCACTGCCGCCCATGGACCTCTGTAAGCCACTTTATCTAGAATATAGGTTCTATCTGAAGTACTGACTTCAGATAGAATCAATACATGCGTTGCCATTTCCGAGGACTAAGATGATCCCCTTACATAATAGTGTGCCGGCAACCACACCCTTCCATCGAAACGCAAGGAATGCTTCACGCTAGAAATAGGTGTGGCGGTGGTACCTGGTAAATTGTTTAGTTGGAGAGTTTATATGGTCCTTGTACAAACGTCAAAAGTTTTGAATAAGTAAAATTAAAAGCAACGAGCATATTGTACTAAATTTATTAAAGAATATAAACATGTGACATATCGCTGCTTTGCATGACCACACAATTATAAATCCATCAATGTTAAGATAAAAATACAGTTTCATCCAAAAAGGCCTAGAATTGAAAACGGTTGCTTTAACTACACTGCGGTTAGTAAAAAAGCGTATTAATAAAAACATATTATTAGCATTTTATTTATTTTAAATATTTTTATTTCAATCATTAAAAATATAATAACAAAGTGCATCATTTTATGTTTACATGACTCCTTCAAAAATACGTTTTTGTGTTGTGTCATTATCCAACCGAAGCACCTACATCTTGGTAACATAAATAAATTAGGTAAAATAATTAAGTAGGTAGGTAGTCTACAGCTATTTTCAACCAAGTCCAGTCAGATAAAAATATTCTGATGGTTTTAAGTCGAATACCTACTTGCCCGCTCTGCGCTTCATTGCAGTTCGAGTCGAAGACATCAATATAAAAACTAATAATAGATACTAAAACCTCAGATCGGCGGTCGTAAGGTTTCCCTCTTGAAGTTTTATTGAAATATATTTTCCTATGAGGGAGATAGTTTATGTTCATTTTGCTATTTTAAATTTATTCACGAGGAATTATAAGCGTACATTTTCGGCTTAGGAGCGCGTAGGTACCGTACCTTTATTGTTTTTTTTTTTTACGAGCATACAGTCCACCTGATGGTAAGTGGTCACTGCCGCTCATGGACACCTGTAATCAACTTCATACAGAACATGGGTTCTATCTGAAGTCAAACACAGATGCGTTGCTACTCCCGAGGACTATGATGGTCGCCTCATGTAAAAGTGTGCCGGCAACCACACCCTTCTATCGAAACGCAAGAAATGCTTCACGCTAGAAAAAGGTGTGGCGGTGGTACTTCCCCGGTCGAACTACACTGGTTCTACCACCTTCAAAACCTTATAGTGATACCTTATAGTGCACAGAGACCATGAGTGTGAAACTGATGCTGATTTTGCTGTAGCATTGATACTGTAGGGTGTTTTTAACATAGTGAAAATATTACAGAAATCACTACGTTATAAGCGTCACCACGCGTGCCTTTCAAAGAATGCCACAAACGACAAGTTTAACAATGCTATGCAGTCTGTCGATATCGATCTTTCACGAGACCAAATTCAAATGTATGTCTTTGTTTGCCATCACTGACACAGTTTTTAAAAATATACCAGTTCCTATATAAATAGCTCGTGACAATTTGTAAATTTACTACAGTGCTATTTGGTAAATTTTAATGCTAAAACTATAAAAAAAATTTTAAACAAAAAATACAACCGACTTCCATGCCACATAAAAGTAAAAAATAATTTAAATACATGTTGGTTTAGAGCAAACACAGTTCTTAGTACATAGTCCCGAAGTCGGCGCTCACCATATTTTGCTGGATCATGACGAAACTACATGTATCTTATATGAGCGCCGACTTCGGGACTATGTACTAAGAACTGTGTTTGCTCTAAACCAACATGTATTTAAATTATTTTTTACTTTTATGTGGCATGGAAGTCGGTTGTATTTTTTGTTTAAAATTTTTTTTTTCACGCTTTTCAGTCACGATAAAATCAGTTATGGCTGTTGCTAGTCGTCCGATTTTCGGATGAATAAAATTATGTGCTGACGTCATCATATAAAAATAGACTTCTTTGACACAACCGGTCGGGGGCGCTACCGCGCCCCCTCCCTTAGATTCTGAATTGGAAAAATCTGTTCGAACCTAACCTAACCGAATAAAACAACTTTTTCTGAGTAAACATTTATTTAAAGAATAGACCTATAATTATCAATATTTAAAGTAGAAAAAGTAATATAAACCTTATAACTAAGAGTATAATTCAACTGATACTGATAAAAATAACCCATCCAATTTAAAAAGGTTGGTGGTACTCTTGCATCTTTCAGGTAATTGTATTCAAAGTGGAATTTTTGATCATAAATATATCCTCTCCGAAACTCATTGTTGGTATTGTGAACAACAACATTATGTATACGTAAGCACAATATGGCCGATGCCTACGGTTTAAACTTGAAGGACCCCAGCATTATCAAGGTTGAGGAGTTGAAGGTCAAAATTATCATGTCATATCTTTGCTTAGTAATCTCATTACATATACGTAAGCACCATATGGCCGATGCTTATGGTTTAAACTTGCAGTACCCTGCATCATCAGGGTTGAGGAGTTGAAGGTCAATTTTCTTATCATACGTCTTTGCTTTGTAAATATATTACATATCCATAAGTATCAAATGGCCAACGCCTATGGTTTAAGCCTGAAGTACCCCTGCATCATCAGGGCCGAAGAGTTGAAGGTCAAAATTATCATGTCATATCTTTTCTATGTAATCTCATCGCATGCACGTAAGCAACAGATCCCCAACTTCTATGGCTTGGGCTTACAGTACCCTGCATCATCAGGGTTGAGGAGTTGAAGGTCAACTTTTTATCATACGTCTTCGCTTTGTAAATATATTACATACCCATAAGCATCAAATGGCCAACTCCTATAGTTTAAGCCTGAAGTACCCCTGCATCATCAGAGTTGAGAAGTTGAAGGTCAAATTTTTCACTTTTTATCTTTGCTTAGTAATCTTATCAGATATACGTAGCGATCATGTAGCTAACGCCTACAGTTTAAGCTTGAAGCACCCCAGCATCATCAGGATTGAGGAGTTGAAGGTCCAATTTTCCACCGTATACAACCATTTTTCTAATGTTTTACCTTACATTTTTTTAAATATCATTTTGAATGCGTAAGATTGAAATAGCTAAGTTTTATGGCTTAGGCATTCAATACCCCTGCATCATCAGGATTGAGGAGTTGAAGGTCCAATTTTTCGTCGTATACCTATGCTTAGCAATGTTATTACAAATCCGTGAGCAACAAATGTCTAACGTTTATGGTTTAAGCCTGCAGTACCCCTGCATCATCAGGGTTGAGGAGTTGAAGGTCAAATTTGTCATCGTACATCTTTGCCTTGCTATCTTATTATATATCCGTAAGCACCAAATGGCCATCACCTACGGCTTGGGCTTACAGCACCCTGCATCATCAGGGTTGAGGAGTTGAAGGTCATTTTTTTTATAATATGTCTTTGCTTAGTATTGTTATACCATACCCGTAAGCACCAAATGGTCAACCCCAATGGTTTAGGCTTGAGGCACCCCTGCATCATCAGGATTGAAGAGTTGAAGGTCAAATTTTTCATCACATGTCTCTGCTTAGTAGTCTTGTTACATATATGTAAGCACAAAATAGCTAATGTTATAGTTTAGGATAGCTGTAATCCTGCATCATCAGGATCGAAGAGTTGAAGGTCAAATTTTTCGTCAACCTATATAAGCATAGATATATAATACATATTCCAAGTTTCATAAGAATCGATTCGGCAGAAGCCGAGTTATCTCAAATTATCTAAAAAACTTGAGGAGTGGTGGTGGTTTCCACCCCATAACTCAAAGAGTTAAGCATCACAGCATACCCATGTCCAAGAGAAAAAGTTGCGTGACGAAATTTCCTATCAAATGAAAGAAAGAAAATGGAAATCGGTTTATAAGCACCCAAGTTATTCAAGATTTTGAGAAACCGACATTTTCCAATTTTCCGGGAAAACCGCCGGAAGGTTTTCATTTTCCTCAATATGGGACTGCCTGTGAAACTAGCCGCATGCAATGTCGTATGAATCGTGTCGGTAGGTCGACGATTTCTAGCCATTTCGCCCGAACATACATAAAAAAAAAAAAAAAAAAAAAAAAAAAAAAAAAAATATACGTGACGAATAGATAACCTCTTTCCTTTGGGAAGTCGGTTAAAAATGATTCTAGTGGAGAGATTTTTTTTTAAAAGATTGAGATAGCCAACGCTCTGGCATTTCACCAGCTTTGCCACCCATACGTATGTGGCATAGTCAATCACAAATGCGTTGCCACTCCTAAGGACTGAGTCATTCCTTAGGAGTGAGTCCATCTCAGATCGTCCATCATCATTGATGGACGATGAGATGGTCGCCTCTTATAAAAATCTGACGGCAACTACACCCTTCCACCGAAACGCAAGAGTTGGTTCACGCTACAAAAAGGATTGTTCTACCACCTGTAAAACTATTACAACTAAGTACGTAACCGCTCCTAAAAAATTAGGAGGTTGGCACGGTTGGAATTTAACATATTGAATACTACGCTATTCCCGCGGTTTCACTCGCTTTGGTCATCTCTACCACTGTAGTAAGCATCCTGTGTATCTAAATAATAAAGTATGTGTGTCGCCAAATTTTAGCGAAATCGAATCTTTTGCGTGAAAGAGTAACAGAAACAAATACATCCTTACAAGTTTATGCGTTTCTAATATTGCACGACTCATAATGCGAAGCATTAGACAATGCTTTATTACCGAAAACCGAATAGCCTCGATTCCGCAACTATTTAATTATTTACACGATTGGTAATCAACGTCATCTCCTTTTTTTGCACACCATTGGATAGATAATTTAATAGAGATTAATTCTGTCATTGGTAAAAATTGATTTATATAATAAAACCGGAAAACACTATTAAAATAGAAAAAGGAAATTCCCGTCAATCAATATTTTTTTCGTTTGAAACACGATAGCATGCATGAAAATTAATTAGTTTAATGATTTTTTTATTAGCTTGAGATCTACTATGCGGTGATTGGTATTGAAAATGGTTATCTTCTTTAGGTTCCTTTGATAGATATTATTATACTAATGAAATACTAAAATACACAAAACTTGAGTCGTGCACTTTTGTTTTTTTCCAATTTTTTAATTAGATAACACACCTACAGCTAAAGCAATGGTTTAACTATACATGCCTATTAAAATTTTGTATGAAAGTTAATGTTCCAATTACGTAGGTACGTTACTTAAACGTAAAATATTACTTATAAATATCCACTTTATAAAGCCATCTATTAATAAGCCCATGAAGTCTATTACTGTTCGTATATATTTTTAGCTTTACATCATTTTTGTAATTAATTCAGAAAGGGATCATATAGTCAGTATTGATATTATTATTTTAACAATGCAGTTGTTTAATTTAAATTAGTTTTATCTAAACTTACAGTAATATCTACTTTATTCATCCAGACATTTAAAAATTATCGATAATATGCGGCTACTGCTTATGTCGATTCTCACAAGATTTTTTCAGCTAACGTCTAAAAATCAATTCAATGATTCAATTAAAGAAATAATCAATTAAAAAAATAATTAAATACACGTAAAAAATAAATTAATAGAAACATTATTCTTAGTACCTAATTTTTAAATTTTTTGCATAGCTGCCCGTGACAAGGTCGCTCGATGCGTCGCAGCAATTAGATTAAAATAAATGTCATATAATACCTAATCTTAAAATTAATATCTTCTTATTTTAATGCAAGATTTGGATGATATACATGTCAAAACTTATTATGATAAAAAGTAAAAACCTTATATCTAGTTTTATTTTGTTTATATAATTGAAGTAGCAAACGAACAGAGAGTCCATCTGATAATAAGTCCACCTGTCAATGCCGTCCATGGACATTTATAAGCAACTTTGAGGTTTTATTTGAATTCAATCATTGACCTTGCTACTCCTGAGGACTAAGATGGTTCACTCGACTTCCACCGAAACGCACGAACTGCTTCACGTTAGATATAAGTGTAGCGGTGGTACCTCCCCGGAACTACACTGGTTCTACACCTGGTATACATGTATAGAAGCGTGAAAATGAGCGATGAGAATAGAGCACACATTAGACCTATTCAGTGCGTATACAGTACTTAATCAGAAAATGAAAGTATGTATTTTTTTATCTGATGCCCCCCCCCCCCCCCCCCCCCCATAGAACATGGGTTCTATCTGAAGTCAATAACAGATGCGTTGCTACTCCCGAGGACTACGATGATCGCCTCATGTAAAAGTATTACCGACAAAAAAATACAAGTAAATATGCGAAAAGTGTGTTATTATTGATCTACTTTCTCGAAAGTAGGACATTAAAATGTGGTAGTGTGACAACACGGAGGTTAAGTTCAAGAGCGAGGCGCGGGCGGCGGGCGACGCTAAATATAGATCCCTTGGAATTCAAATTAGGGCACATTCGACACCGCTCGATGCCCAAATTAGCAGGAAATAATATACAATTTCAAGATCATAAATATTAACTCCCGTAAACATCAACTTACTTAGGCCTGTTACAGTTTACCCATTTCTGATGCAAAAACGAATATTTTGATGTAATCGAAAGGAATTATCTTCATTTATTATCTTACGTTGAATAAATTTTTTTTAACTGCTGTGTATTTTTTAGTGATTTGTACTTATAAAGTTCATATAACGAGACACCTGTGATAGGTATACAATTTACTTTTTTAATTGTTCTTAATGGTATACTCTCAAGACTGGCTGACAAGTGCCTATGCGGAGACGGTTACAGATGTCCATGAGTGACTATGATGGCATACTACTATGCGTGCTGCATTGTTTGTTTCTTTAATATTATAGAATAAAATGAATTAAACATTTTATCTAGGTACGTTAACGGTTGTAACATTAAAATTATGCTGTACGAAAACAACATTTCAATAATATAAAAAAAAAAACTATTCAATAAATAATTTATTGCTTTGGATATAATCATTTAATAATAATCGAGAGTTACTACACTGTAGTAAGTGTAAACGTTCCTTTATTGTTAGGTCTAATAGTAATAATTAAATACTCGAAGATTATGAAAAAAAACCCTTAACAAGTTCCATCCACTATCGAATATTATTTAAGTCTGAACACCTGCTTAGTTGTAAAACTTGTATATGTGATACATACAAATGTTGGCAACAAACAACCAATCAGATGCAAGATAGAATTAGATAATATACCATGTGTATCGCTAGGTTTTGATAATCGTTATCGTAATTTAGGATAAATGCTTACTTACATATTATACCAAAATGAAAAGATCGTGACAATTGATTCAACCATTCACGCAAGTCAGACACATACTATACACACACTCATCTACCATAGCTTTAAATTCAGTTTTCTCGTTTTGTCTGTAAAAGTTACGTGCTTCATCAGAATATCTACTATATTGCTTATTCATTATATTGGTTTACATGTGATGAAACGGCACCGTCGTATCAGCTGTATCCGTGGCCAGATCTTTCTTAGGACCATATGTATGAGAGAAGCGATTTGTTTTAGGCCTATGTTATTATACGACTTTCTCATGAAAAATATTTTACTTTAATTTCGATGTAATGAGTCAGGTAGTAGAGCAATGATAGCCTAACAAACCCAGGCATGCTCCACTGATTTTTTTTTAATTATGTGCGTATCGGTGAAGGAAAACCTACACACCCGAGAGTTCTTTAAAAAAATGTTCTCGGATGTCTGTGAAGTCCACCAATTCGAATTTAGCCAGCGTGGTGGACTATGGCCTAAACTCTTTCATTCTGAGAGAAGACCATCATAGTCCTCGGGAGTGCTACTCCCGTTATTATATTACAGATGGTAGAATCAGTAGAATCAGTGTAGTTCGGCCGGGGAAGTACCACCGCTACACATATTTCTAGCGTGAACCGTGTTTCGATGTAAGATGGATTTTATATGAGGCGACTATCATAGTCCTCGAGAGCAGTAACGCATCCGTGATTGACTTCAGATGGAACCCATGTTCTGTATGAAGTTAATTACAGATGTCCATGGGCGGCAGTGACTACTTACCATCAGGTGAATTGCATGCTCGTTCCCTACTTCAGTCAGATAAAAAAAAATTAAGCATACTTAAATACAAAATACAGATAATTCTCATTATTAATATTTATTGCTAAGGTTTTCTTTTTACGTTTAATTAAATATTATTTAATTGGCCTTGTATCAATAGTGGACTGCAGTTGAAAAAAATTACTTCACACGAAAGCTAATATGTATGCGAATATGCATGTAATATTATGCACCCGTCGAACTTACTCTGGCCGACAATTTTACACCAAAGTGTTGGAAAATTGCTTACAAATTAATGTAATAACCTTTCATTTAAATTACTTTCTACTTTTTAGATCTTTGCAAAATGGGGATTAAAAATATTCTTGAATAATTATTTACGCTTCGATTACTCGTAGTAATCAATATAGGCAATAATAAATATATATAACTACTAGTTATATATATTTATTATTGCCTATATTGAATGTTTATTGAGCGGCATTGCTTCTTGTGTTGCCCATGTGTTTTCGTTTGAAAGACATTCAAAAAAAGTGTTACTTTACGGTAAAGACCGCTATTAATGTTTTTAAATTTTAAATTGTTTCGACACTCAAAAAATTCACAGTAAAAATATTTAACCATCAGCCTATAAAATAGATTTATATTCAATTAGGTATATGCATATTTGTATAGTTTTAATTAATAAAATGTATGCTTACAGAATTTAAATAAAAATACAATTGGTACCTTATTTTAATTACTATTTTTCTTAGTATATACAAAACATTAATAGAAACTTAAAATTATAAATAAAATATATTTGTATTTAGTACCTTCTATTCTGTTGCTGTAACGCCATGACAACGATATTAAAAAATGTTTAACGTAATCTAAAATAGGCACACAAACACTCACTGATATACATAGGTATATATGTAACATTAGTGTATTCCTGCGGTTTTGATTTATCAGAGTAATAAATATTCTATCTGTTAATCTAGATCATAAACTACGTATCCGTGTGCCAATTTCATATCAAAATCCGACAAGCAGCTTTTGCGTGAAAGATTAGGAAACATACAAACATTATCACATACTTTCTCATATATAACATTAGAAATACGTTATATATATTTAAATTTGAATGCTTAATTATGAAACAACGCTTTGTCGATGTGTCTATTGTTTGTTATAAGTAGTTAGAATATTTTTGCATATACCCAATATGCATCCTTACAGTTACCACATAAATATATTTCTATTTTGAGTAACGATAACTTTCCATGTTCAAATTATATTTTTTACTTTTAAATCATCGGCCATTCGCTGTTCTATTCAGTCAAATTGGTTTAGTGAGGTGTCGTGTTTATCGGTGTTTTATTTATTCTCAGGCATATCTATGGCTTCTACCACTTACTAGTGATAATTAAAATTAAAGCAAATAAAAGTATTTAAGAGATACCAATGCTTAAATATTCATTAAAAATATACCTAAATTATACATATAATTTCTCCATACACTCCATACAAAAAAAAGTATTCAAACAAAAAAATGTTATACAATAGATTGAGATATCTATCCCAATTTTGGATCCGTAATGATCTTTTGTGAAGGTTTTACGATATAGAAGTAGGAAACGACTTTACATTCTACTTGACGATAAGTGGACATCAGTATCTGGAAGATAGCCCATGTATAACAAGAGATGTCTAAAGTCAATCACACATGCTTTAATATGGTTGCTTATTAACATACTTATTAATATACTTAAGTCAATAGGGGTTCACCCTCTTCTAACGAAAAGTAAAACTGCTAGACTCTAGAAATATTAATGGCAGTGGCACCCGGTTCACCATACTAATTTTACTTTTCATTCAGTATGGTACAGTACAATAAAGAACAAAAAGGTATTTAAACAAGAACATACGTTTTTTATTTCTGTTTACATACATATTAATATCTCTGGATCCATGTAAATTTCCTTTGCTCTACTTGCGGTTGCAATTTTTGTCGAACCGCGTGGCGGAGCGGTTACCATACCGGTCTGACGCGCAATAGGTCCCGAGTTCGAGTGCCGAGACAAGTATCTGAATAATGAGTTTAGATTCGTGTTCTGGGTCTAGGTGTTTGTGTATTCGTCTTCTGTGTGTCCATGGTACCCACGACAAAGAAGAAAAACGTACTGTGGGATTACGAATGTAGAAAGCGTGTTTTTTTATTCTGAAGGTAATTAATAATTTGGAATATGTGTCTTCCTGTATTTAAGCATGTATTCCTCGCTGCCACCTGTGATGTCATGTTTGTTATGCCTACGGAAGCATTTTACGTCATAACTTGAGGTTATTTCATAATCCGAGAATCCCGAGATTTTTCCGATAGCTCACCCGCTGAGTCGTATCTACAATCTACGATCATAACAAAATAATGTTTTGTCTGCTTATTAAACAATTTGTACTCATATCATTAGTATTTATTGTCGTGTAATTAAAATATAATAGTGACAAAACTCTGTGGTCCGATTACGGTAGCAGTTATATGAGTAGCTACAAAAATATTGTCCTTACGTTGGATGTCTATATTGACGTCAAGTACATAATATTATCATAGTTCATATATTAGGTACTGCTACTATTGGATATTACATATAACATTCTTTGTTGCTTATACATATATCAGACGAGGTAAGTAATTGAATCTAATGTATATAACGATTGCTACGTAGTCGTACTTGAAATACTTATTAATTAAAATGGTACCTATATTTCGATTTTTATTTATATAATATCTAGAAAGAAGCGTAAAACCAAATCACGTAGTTAGTGAAGATAAAATTAATATGGATTACTTCAAGTCTTTGAATAGCCTAGGGTTGGATACTATGGGATAATACATTAAATGATTGAAGGTAACGATCTAAAGAGGTTTATGTTTACGTAGGTCAGGTACCTTGATGTAAGTAAATAATATTTGTTGTAGTTGTAGTTTATATAACTAGTTATAAATGGAGCATTGTAACCGTATTGTAAGATTAGTATCTGCGCCACCTATGATTGGTCAATTTTAATGGTATCTGATTATTTGAATATTAAAATTATTGGAGTAAATTATACAAACATACTGGAAATAATAATAATATAATTTAAAGAATATAAAAAGCAACGTAATTAAATAAGGATTCTTTACAGATAATCTATAATTAATACGTGAAGCAAAAACTTGCGATCCGTTTTTAAGATACTTTCCGCAGACGGAGGAGTATGAAATTATGCATGGTTATGGTTGACGTAGAGAAGGATTACGCAATGTTAATATTACTTTCAAATAATGCATAAAACACACATAAAATCGACTAAACACATTATACTACACATTACACATACTACCTTGCATTTGACACAAACACATATATAATAAACGAAATAGAACATTCAATGTCTTACTACGAAAACACATAACTTTAAAAATGTCAGATGTCTTTGTCAAAATACCCGCTATTGCTTTTAAATGCAGCTCAGTTAAAATATCGGTTTTTACCTTTAACGGATGCGTTCAAAACAACTTGAAACTTATTTCAATTTATTTGAATTTGAGAAATATTCATGCTTATTTGGACAATAGGAAGTTTAGTTTTTTAATTTAAATTGCGGTCGAATTTCGACCGTTGCGACGGGTGACTAGTTTTTCTAACAACAAACTATTACCGATTTATTGTGTTTCGTTTATAAAGAATATGAAATGGTAGCGTAACTCCATAACATAAGTTTTTTTCTAAAAGTTTTATATACAGCTAGTCAACCCGGCGAACTTCGTTCCGCCTAAAATAAAAATTTAAAATTATCAGTTTCCCTCCACTATATTATGCATGTATAATACATATTAACACTCCTTTTGAATCACACTGTTTATTTAAAAAAAACTGCACTAAAATCCATAGCCTAATTTTAAAGATTTAAACATATGTACACAAGCAGCGGGAAGTGACTTTGTTTCATACTATGTACTGATAACGATTAATCACTACATAGTATAAAACAAGTATGTAATCAGCCATTATGTTGCGACCGCCATTTGGATAAACAACAATATTGATAATATATAATTTCATTGTCATCAGAACTATACCTACTTATATTCCAAATTTCAGCTCAATTGGACACTGAAAAATGGGTTAAATTCCGGTTGCAAGATTTGACCTAAACACACATACTTACATACTTACCCAAAAACAATGTAAGTTAAGTAAAAGCTTTTAAAAACAGGCAATTGCTAACTCCGGGTGAAACGTTTGTCTATCTTGATGTATGGCAAAACACCTTTTGGGTAATTACTTATAATATAGGTACTTATATCACAAGCAGTTACCTAAAAGAAGTCTACATATTATACTTTTACTTAAATTAGGTGTCTTACATGTCCGGAAGTATTCCATTTTGCAATTGGTTTTCGCGATCCCGTTCGCTAACGATTGGAGCGATGCGTGGGCCGCGGACAAAAGACATCAACGGGCGTCCTCCGCGCGGCCGCTACGACCTGCCTATACCACTCAACTTTATTACCTTTTTATCGTTTAAGTATTGATATTAATATTATATTTTAACACAGTTGTTTTATTCTGATTTCATTTCAATTAGTGGATAGCGTTCGTGGGTGCTTATTAAAGAAATACAAGTAATTTAAATGTCTTTAATTCTATTTATTTGTACACATTTTTTGAGAACTTATAATATTAGCTTACAATACTGAGGCCACATAGTGTTACACCGCCGCTGGGTGGTTAGTCGGCTGCCGCAGTTCCAGCGTAAGCCGCATGCGTTACACCAAATCCGATTACTGCCGCATTATCGGGTGCGCGCGATAAATCGCGCGCTGTCGTCGGCGGCGATTCGTTACGTTCCGATTTACCAAAAAACTTATTCGATCCATCGAGAAATATGGCGGCGGTCGCTTTGGAGGCTAATATGTTATTTAAAGCGAGCGAGCCGGCGCGGAGCCCCGCAGCGCTGCCACCGGCTCAATGCCGATATTAATGATCGGAATGTATCACCGCGAGCGATGCGAATGTCTTCTTCGGCGCGGATCGATCGCTTGACGGGTCAACAGTCGGCTCGGGCGCCGCGACCGGCCGCAACCCCGGCCACCCGCCTGGCGGTGGAATGCCGCACACTACCCCCTACCACCACGCATCACACGATCACCATCGTCATCGTCTTATCACTATTTTAACATCAAGTATCAACATCGACTAACGTTTAACTACATAAATGGTTTATATGTTGGTTATCTGCTACTACAGTCCTAAGTGATTAAGACTTCAAACTATTTCGACAAACATAAAATCCTTTAAATTCAATATTTATATCAATCAATTTCTTTCTTTAAATTCTTAAATAATTCAGATGTATGAAATATATCAAAGATGTTGTAAAGTAGAAAAATACATTTTGCAATAGGAACATATTATATACGCCATGAAAGTTTTCTTTCGAACTCAATGTCACTAATAACTATAACTTGGGAAGACTTTGTTATCCGCACAATCTATCTTACATTAATATCGATGGAACCCGTCGGGTTAGTTCGTATTATTTACCGAAATGAAATGAATTATGAAAAAAAAAAAAAGTAACCTTAAGAACATTATTTTTTCTTAGGTCGTATTCATTTTTGAATTAAAGTGTTACATTTGTTTTTAAAAACTACAAAATCAATTTAACGACAAGAAGTGGACACAGTACCTACGTATTTTAAATATTTTTTCCTTTACGTAGAATGGACGTAAGCTTAAGGACGATAACTTTAAAGCAATATTTGCAATTTCTGTAAAACTTATTACGTGTGATCGTGAACGTCATCCCATTTATTTAACAGCGTCTTCCATTTCCTATACTTGTTAATCATTTTGGTTAATATTCAATAAGTTGATGTGAGAAATATCCTGTCTAATGTTTAATATTTTACCCGAGCTCTTTTTAAGGATTTTAACAAGAGCCATTCTCACCCGATAAATGATATTCAATATCGAGTCGCCCACAAAGGACGGGCGAGCGCGAGACATCCCGAATATTTTAATATTCCACAAATCAAAGTCTGTATGAGTTTAAATGTTGTTTTTTTGTTCTTCATGTCGGCCGAGGACAATTGATTAGAGCTCTGCCCGTCCGCATATCAACACGTCAAGAGGCGGGCTTATTAAAAAAATACTTTGACCGCGCGTCACTTACCTTGATTTGGTTCTGTATAGATATTTTTTACTTGAATATTATACTGTAAATGACGACATGGGAACACAAATATAAACTATTAAGTTTAAACTATTTAACTTAAAAAACATCGTAAGCCAAAACCCTCTCACACTATCTACTATCTATCTACTACTTACTGTAGATTATGCCCATGCGTAGGTAAGCGATAGGTCGATTACGAAAGATTGGTTGTACATATTTGAAACAAAGACTATATTGTGCATTGATTTGCAATTGTCTACTTTAGTACCTTTTAACATGTTAAGCGCATTGCACACCTCCAAAACACAAAAAAAAGAAAAACACAAAGTGCCTGAATCCAATAAGGCACAAACGTTAATAAAAATAATACTTATAATTAATTTGTCAGTTATAATTAATTAAAATGTTACTAATATTTGTAATACGAAGCTCAAATAAATATTTTGATACCTATTTAAATCGCGAGATCCATTTCGTTTGCCCCCACGGAACCCCATCCCGGATCTTCGAGAATCGTCCCGTCATGGGCCACAATGCCCGCATTGCCGACGCTCTGCGCCCTTGTTTATTCAATAAACAGGCCATCCTCGCCCTGTCATCTAACAACTCTTTCTTCGCTTTTTGGGCCGCCACTCCACGGTAGCGCACCACTATCAGATGGACCACTCCCAAGGGTTATGGGACGGCGACTTGTTACTGTTTTGTTTGAATAACAAAGTATACTTATTTAAATACGATATAGTGATCGAGATATAAGATGCAAACAATATATCAGATACAGTTTCAGGGCGTAGATTCTGTGCGCTTAATACCTACTAGACTTAAGACTTAGGCGTCCACGAACGGTGCGATTTGCGTGATTTGCGATGTACCTAAAATGATGCGCGTCTTACACGGAGGCTCTTAGTTTCTATATTGTCTGGAATGTTGTATTACTTTGGTAATTTTTGTCTTCGTATTACTACCACGATTAAAAACTTACTTTGTATTAGCTTCCGTTCCTTATGCGATCGATATGTTCTTTGCATAAATAACACTCAAGTAGGTACAAGTTAAAATTAATTATTTTTAGGTTAAACATGTATTTTTAACCAAACAAGGCCTAGAATTGAAAACTTAGTACTACTACTATACTGCGATTTTTTATCTTTTAATATTGTTTGGTTATTTTGGCTTTATTTATTCAGGCGTTGTTTATGTTCACCTGGCTCACCTGAAAATTTTGAGGTTTTGCGTTGTGTTAATATACAATTCAAGTAACGATATATCGGGAAACATTTTAATCGTGACAATATAGTTTAAATCTTTAAAAAACGATAAAAATAATCGTTAGTATTTTTACTCACTGATTCTGGTGATATTGGGTCTGGGTGGGTCAATTCAATTAGTACTTAGGTACATGATCCTATGTAGGTACAAGGTTTAAGAGATATTTTAAAGTATAAAGTGTTTAAAGTTTTTGCAGGCTGTAGAACCGATGTAGTTCGACCGGGGAAGTACCACTGCCACACATATTTTTAGTTTCGATGGAAGGGTGTGGTTGCCGACACACTTTGACGACCATATATGAGGCGACCATCATAGTCCTCGGGAGTAGCAACGCATCTCTTGGCAGGCTTCAGATAGAAACCATGTTCTATTTGAAGTTGTTTACACATGTCCATGGGCGACAGTGACCACTTATCATCAGGTGGACTGCATGCTCGTTTGCTACTTCAATAAGATAAAAAAAGTAATTAATAATAAAATATGAAAATACTAACATCTGTGGTAACTGTTTCTAAGGTATCCAGATTTACTTCATTGAGTATTTGAAATTTAACACCTAAACACAATTATATTCATAAAAGTTGAAAGAGTATAATATCTAATTTACTAACTTTAGTATATTTTATTTATAAAGAACACTTTAACAAAATATTTTATACAAATTGTTTCTTCATTGTGATACATTTTTATTTATTTATTTATCTTATCATACAAGTCGTTCTGCCCGCTGTAAGTTATTTTTTGGTAGAATAGCAAAACAAAATTATAAATGAGGTTGTGATGTTTAAGGTAAAACATCGGCATTATAACAATGACTAACTCATTCAAAAGTGGAGTGGTTTTAATAGGTTTGTTTGTTGCAATCTTATTTATTTATGTGGAGCACTATATCACCGCGTCCTCCGGACACCGAATAAGTTGCCGGAGTTGTTTGGACAGTGACAGATGGTCGTCGGTCCGGCCTGTAAACATTCACACCTCCGACAAACACACAATACGATTATGTACTGGTGATTAATGCCGTTCGTCCCGCAGTCGCCGTGCACTATGCCCGGAGGAATCCAACCCCATTAATATTTCATCAAACAGATGGTTCACGCCATGTTAATAATGTTCGATACCACTCCAGCCACAAAGCGTTTGATCGCGCCCACAAAAAAGGCTGCGCGCCTTTTGAGTGAAAACATCGCATATTTCAAAACAACCCTCCCAGATGATTTGGCCGTTAAGCTAATCGGTTGTTACTCTGATCAATAGTACCACCTTACAACTTATTAAATACTGTAATGATTACGAACAGAAAATGTTTAAACAAATTCAGATAAATTAAACAATAAAAAACGGGTAATTCAACCATTTCCACGTAACAGTCCAATTACATTGCTTGTTATGAACCCATGTAAGTTTCGATAATCGGAAGAGGTGAAAGAGGTTCCAAATAAACGCATTAACATAACACATAACGCCATTACTTATCAACGGGTTGCGGGGACATATTTCATTAGAGAGTTATTATTAGTTACTTACGAGTGTCGGAGCATGGACAATCCACGCCGTACGTCACGCGGTCGGGACGCCGGCACGCTGCCGCGCTCCGTAAAGAAGTTAATATGGCTGGCATCGTAATCCCCATGTAAGAGCTCATTTCGTAGGGATTAAAGTTGTCCTGCTCGATGTAATTTATCAATTTGTGCCTTTCGCCGCGCGTAGATATTTTATACGGGTTTACAGAATAATACGCTGCACGGAGAGCGCAACGGCTCGTTTGAACTCGTTTGGGTGTCGAACGGGACACGTTATCTACGGCCCTTGGACGAATATTTCTTCTATTCTGCAGACGATAGGCACCATACGTTTCCACTTCGATTATTTATGTTTGTGTTCGATTTTATGTTTTAGTAATTTTATTTCTGTCGGCAATTGTAATCAAAATCGAAACCTTTGATTTGGTCGGAGCGGATTTATTGCAAATCTTACAATTCAGAAATCTAAAATGTCTTTCAATTTATTCTACTTTTACGCATAGTGTATTTTTTTGTACATTTATTCGAATAGTATGGATTTAAAACACTTTACATGCAACGAAGTCATGAAGTTATTACTATTAAATAATAGTTTCCGATTTGTTGAAGACTATTCATTTTTAGCCTAAGAATTATGATTGCTGTTTAAATACAAACACAATTTAATGATGGTTTACATTGTTTGTGCAAATCAGCGCCAGCAGACGCTACAATGTGTACCGGTATACGTTGTATCGAGCCGCGCTATTAAATCTGAATGGATGCTGCATTAATAAATTAGCCGAGGAGCGCGGACGGACAAACATTGGGAAATAAAATTTAATTACCGTCCGTCGAACGCCGTCGACATTTTTTGAATTGAGGAAAAGTTATTGACTCCTCTTTCAAGTCCATTTTTATACCTTTTGGTCGTATTTTAAACTTGTCAAAGTTTTATACTTTCTCAAATTTGATTTGGAGAGGAATTAAATGATATATTGTATATTTAAGCACAGAAATAATACTTGTTACTTCCGAGAAATATGCGTAGATATATTAACATTCTTTGATTTGAATCATTGTTATATTTGTAAATAGAATTTGTGCCTAATCAAATTGTAGTATATCCAATATCCAGTAGAAAGGATGCAACATAGAATAATATTAAATATTCACAATTAAAAAGGCAAGTTGATTAAATAATGTATTTTGTTAGGGGTAAGTACATTCCTTACAACTGAAACCAAACTTCAACGTCCCTTAAATTAGAAGGTGGTGTGGGTATCATAATGGTTAAAATCGTAATTTAATTTACAAATTCATTGAAAAGAATGTAGGTCGCTATCGCTGCGTGTGAAACGCAAACGAACTCCCGTCCTTCTGACATCTATATTATAACCTGCCATATTTAAGGCTAACGTCATATATCCTCGGCTGCGTCAATCAGAAGCGAGCTCTATCATGTCAACAATAGGTTTTAATTTAGAATAAAAAAGCCAATGTACACAGAGCGTCGAATTCACTTGTGTCAATTGTTTCAGAGTTCGAGCTCCGTGAAAGAGTTGTCTTTGATCAAATGTGTCTGTTCAAACAGAGGTGTTATTCTGAAAATTTCCCGAGACGGCGCTTCGGCGTTCAAAGGAGGCGCTCACCTTGTTTATATTCGGTGTCATCTACCACTAGTACTTTACACTTGACGTTCTAACCCGAGCGCTACAATACATTTGTTTCAACCATCAATCGCTCTGTAAGCGTCAGCGTTGAACGTTAAAACGAATGTTTGTACTGTAATAACGAAATTTTTTTGGCTTGTAAGAATTTTAAACCTATGGGGCAATGAAGTCTCACTGCAAATATATCAAAAGTTGCTCAGTGATGAGGCTCGCCGCGTCAAATAAATGTGGCATTTTTTTTTAAATCTTCACTGATGATTGCTGCGCTAGGACCGTGTTCCGTGGATGACGATAAGGTATTTATTTTCATAGACAAATAATATTTTTCTTTATCTTTACAGTCATGCCCGCTTTTAACGATAATTCTGTAGATGTCGTATAGCTGCAAGTGTAAGTGTAATCTTTTTTTGTTATTTATTATCGAAAACAATTACCACCAAATAAAGTCTAAATATTTCCTGTATGCTTAAGGGTGATTGTCATCGGCTTTTTAAGCATAGCAGGCAATTTCAATTATGCACATATACCTACCGATAGCGGGTGTCTAATTGACTTAAATGTTTTGGAGTCTAGGATAATGATCTACAATTAAATGCAAAAACATGTGTTACACATCACACACATTACATCTCCTAGTATCCGAATACTCGCAACTATAAATATACTTTAAAAAATTAGTCAGACGTTGTTATGTAGCCAAGTTTTCTTTACATGATAATCATGTTTGCTTGATAATTAAATTGTATCAATTACTCTACTATAAATATATAATTGGATATTTATTAGAAAATCTATAAAGCCAATTATAGCGAACTGAGTTAAAGCGATAATGGTTAAATTGTTGAAATCTCTGAGAAAAGATGTTATTTAGATGCACTCTCTAATTCTTAGTAAATATCTGAAATTAATGCCAAAGTTACAATTTGTTTTGGTGCCTAATAAACCAAACAAAATATATTTTTTTTGCAACAGCATTTACTATATAGAGTTAGTTACATGTGTTCATGGGTAGCAGTTACCACTAACCATCAGGTAAACAGCATCCTTGTGTACTACCTTCATCTAATATTATTTTTTGAAAGTGTATTTAGTAGTTTTCGCGCTTTTTATCACGATACCTACTTCCTATAAGGACTATAAAACAGCGATAACATAATAATAATTGGATTATTTATAATCATAGTCATTTATAAATAATACTGTAGGTTTAAATTTACAATCGTATTAAAACAACAGACGCTTGAAGCAATCAGTCGACAATAACGCAAGCAGTATGCGAGATCAAATCTTTGGCTGTAATAAAATCTTAACTGTATGTAGAGATTAGCCCGATAAGACCGATTACTATTGTTCTAAGACCACCGCAGCATCCCATTCCGAGAAAAGAGCAGCGGGGTATTGAGCCTCTGCGTTCATACGTATGATGTTATTTGTATAAATATATGTTTATACATATACAATGGAATATATTTTAGTGTGTAGTATTGGGAATACAAGCCGTTTTTTAATAACCGATAACGACGATAAAAACTGTGTTCTAGTATAATCATGAATGATTGCTTCAAACAATTGATAATTATCTATGCATATATGGCCTTATGTACGATTACTAGGTAATTTTCTAAAAACATTTTAATGTATACATGTACATATTATTAAGAAAAATATCTACCTAGATCGTAACAAACAGGTTTGTTACGATCTAGGTAGGTACTTTTAAGGCGTACGTCTACGCCTTTCATAGTTTAGTGTACCCTTGTAAAGAAGAACCGTCACTTTCCTTTCATAATAGGTATATGGGCTAGCGAGAACTGTGATTACAGCGCGTTTTCGCTAAGGGAATAGGCAAGGTGATGCAGCCGCGCAGGTGTGGGAGGCTCCGCGGGCACGAGCGGAGCGGCGCCCCGCCGAGATTGACACCGATACGCATCGCCTTATCGCGCTCATTTATCGATATCGGCGACTGACGATACAAAAAATGTTTATCGACACCCGCCCACTGTTTGTAGCAAATCCACTCACAAAAAATCACAAATACAATACATCACTCGATAACGATGACTTAAATATTTTACTGTTCCATAAAGTTAAAGAAATATTTGTCTAAATCGTAAATAATAAAAATGGAGGCACGCAATAAATTATTTATTGATATGTATCGACTTAATATTTTCTATTAGACTCGAAGAATTTACTACCCTTTCAGCTGATTAAATATCTAAAAACGCCGGCATATAGTCAATTTGCATATAGTCCACCTCGAGGCGAAACCAGTTTGGAAAACAATTTGCAACAATAAATAAATTATTGACTGATGATATCGATTTCCTTCGTGACATCAATTCGATAACAAAATTGCTCTATAACGAGTTTGAAATCCTGTTCTGAAAATGTACAATCAAATAATTTTGCATTTAAAATACTGCGTTTCTGTTATTGGCTTCCTTTTTTAATATTTATGGCCGTCAAAGTAGATTTTATTGAGTAATTGTAAAAAAGAAAAATGTTCTTTTCACGGAAAGTAGTCGATGAAAACTAGGCGCATCACTAAGAGATGCATTCGGTGCGCTTAACACCTGCCGTGGACTCACGCGCAGCCAATTTGAAATCTTTCATTTTCAAATTCATTTATTAATGCGATATTGCAATAACATCATCATAAAGTATTCGCAGTTAATTTGAACGGCGCTGAAGCAAATACAAGTAGTTGTTTGTTCTTGTAAAGTTACTTATTGCCTCATATAATTTCATTAGTCTGGTTCCTTTTGACAGGTTACTGTATATTGTCATGATTTAAACGGTCGCCACTGGATTAACTGTAAAAGATTCTTACTTTTCAGTAAATTGTTTGCTTTATCTATGTAGTACCTATATCAATAAATTATCGTAGCAATCAATTCGTAGATACTGAATTAAATAAGATAAACAGATAGTTGATATGTTTCAAAATAAGACGTTATTATAACAAATGGCTATAATATAGGTACTATTATTTTTTCGTTTTATAGCATAACATAAAAGCAAACAAGCATGCATTTTACCACATGGTAACGTGCCACTGTCATTTACTAATAACCACTAATAAGAAGTAAATATTTACTGTAAAAATGTTAATTAAATTTACTAACTAGTGAACTTGACATACTTACTTGTATTTTCTAAGATTAAAAATCTTTGAAAGATTTATATGAAAAATCGCTAATTTACACTGAAAGCGTCCGAGTATTTTCGTAAGATACACATAGACACTACGTTTCCACGGATCAATTAAAACATTCCTTGTTATATTCTTAATGGAGGAAGATATTAGAGTCGATATACAATTTTAATGTTTGTGGAACTGTTGGTCTAAGCCCAGCGGTACGGTCACGGCGACATAAGCACGAAACGCAAACAGATCTTGCGGCGCCGCCGGAACCCATAGAATTATACAACTTTTAATTAGTTTAGAATTTTGTTTGAAAACGCTATGAATATTAAAGCCGCTCGCCGACCGTTTAATTTACTACTCCCGGCCTCTCCACGCAATTAAAGCCGAAAAACTGAGCTAGCCGAGAACATCGCGTTATTAATATTGGAAGCAACTGGCGCCTTCGGCTGTTAAGAAAAAAGAGTTTCGGAATTTATACGTCAATAAGATTTTGTTGGGCATTATCGTAAAACGTGTATAGTATTTAATAGTTGGCACAAGGCGCGCCGCCCCTATTAACGTGTGAGTTATATGACAGTTGTAATGCGGCGGCCGACGGCGGCCCGCGGTCCCACGGGCCATCCTTGCGTAACCTCCATGTCTCTGCCCTATCGCTCACTTATTAATTGTCTATTAACATGTCGAGACTGTCTCTTCATCGTTCAAACGTCAGGCGGCTGTTATAATTGACCTAGAACAACGGCTCACGAAGTTGGCAAAAGCGTTTCCAGTTTTGCTGAAATACGCTAACTAGTTAAGGATCGTTCTTTGATCGGCTAATATCACATTTTTTCTAAATAAATATTATGTAAAGAATAAGGAGCATTATAGTTTTTCCTATAAAAATCTTTAAAGCACAATAATATTTCCTTTTCGAAAAGTGTAGCAAATAACGATAAATCATATATACTGTCATTTTAATTCAAAGATGTTTTTGCATAAGTTCAGTCGTTTATCTTCTCCTTCAACAATTTTTAGTTTTTCAAAATTTAATCGTAGCACTTGTTTATCATTCAATTGTTAGTTTGGGAACTTGGTGTTTTTGGATGGCATTATCCATTAATTTATTAAGCTTATTACCTTTCTACTATCTATTCTTCATCTCACAAATATTAATTAACCTAAACAATATTATGAGTTTCCTCCTGCGGTATTCCCGGAGCGCTATGACACGGGGTTCTCCAAGAAAGGTGCGTAAAGAGCTCTCCTTCAAAGCCGGCGATGCATTGGCGACTCCTCTGGCCACCGTCGCCTATGAACATTCGCAAATGTCCATAGGCGATGGTGACTACTTTTCATCAGGTAGCCCGTCTGCTTTATTGTTAGGTTAAAGTATAAAAAAATTGCTTATCCATGACATTCGGTACATGTTATAATTATTTACCACCTTCATTTAATAAATAATTGTTAACTGTGTTATTAATATAATTGCTTAATGCTTTTATACGCTATCTACTATAATTATTATTTGCTGTTTGTTACTGGTAATTTTGTTTGAACTATTACTAAGTTTACCGTATAAACATCGCGCTTTTTAGTGAAATAACACATTAGAACCTAAAAGACATCTAAGAGTACGTTATTATTATAATTAACTGTTATTTATTGTTTTGTCCTGCCTTATAAAGCAGTATACGTTCACGTTACACTTGGTAATGAGTCGTAGGAGGTCCGTTGTATTTATGTTAAAAAAAATCTCATTCAATCAACCTTTTACTGATCTTAACAAACATGCTGAAATGCACATTTGAAATGTAATAAATTTAATAATGTAGATTTTTGCAGCATCTGTAGTTATATATTGAATGTCAATTAAAACATATTTATACTCTACTTATAATTCTAGTCACTTAGGTATTGTTTTTCATAATTCAATAAAGTGTACAAGTTGTGTTTCTTTAGCAAGTCTGAGTTATTAATCTTTCTAAAATTCTTATACCTTCTTGGTATTAAAATTGCGAGAGCTTGTGAGGATGTATATACATCCTCACAAGCTTTTATGACTCTTTTACTCAAAAACTAGAGGATTAATATCACTAAAATTTATGTTTATTACCCGAATTAACATATAGTATACTTATTACCAAGGTAGACGTAACCGAAGCGAGCGAAACCGTGGGTATAAGCTAGTGCCAAATAATCGGTTGAAATAAAAAATATCTCTAATCAAGTACAAATAGAAGAATATTAATATTCATATACAAACAAATAAAGAAATAGAGCAGATGTTTGTAACCTCAAGCAGCTGCTGATTTCTCCGTTTCTCAATCAAACTCCAAGATTGACCGTTTGAGATTCGTTTAGTTAATGAAGCAGACAGTGACATAAAACAATAACTTTATTGTATGCACCTGTTGCAAATGCTATTTGTTATGGCATAACAGCTTCGCCTATGTCATTGTAACTTATTTATGAGAATTAGCTGCTTTCGTTGCTAGTTTTGAAGGAAATAAAAGTGGCGTTCCATCATAAATCTAGCGCCGCTTACCTGTATGGTGATAAAAATGATAAATTAAAGTTGTATGTTAAATTATCATACACCTATTATGTACATAGATAGTATTTAACTGGTTAGCATTTTTGAATTGTTCTAAATGTAAAACTTAATCTTAGGCATTCCAACTTAATCTAGGGATCAGTCGTTAACCCATTATTGTCCCACTGCTGGGCACGGGTCTTCTCTCAGAATGAGAGAGTTATCGTATCTAGGGTTGATAAGAGATGTCCTGGGGCGGCTATGGCCGTTTACTACCACGTGGACTGCAAGCGCATTTGCTACTGCATATATTGTAAAAAAAGTGTAACTTTGTTAGTGTTTACTGATGCAAAATGCATTGCAAAGTGAAAATGATCTCTCAGCGTCTACCGTCCTCGAACTCTCATCGTATGTTCTCGACTGGCATTCGTTTCCCTATCCGCGCTCGTCGGCCATTATTGTCCGATAGACTTCTCAATATCGACTCGGCCGACGTATTAAGTAATAAACAGTCAATAAACACGAGAGCGGGCATAGACAAGCGGAGAGCGGCTAATTATAAACAATTAAGCGCCATGATTCCGTCCCCCGCCGCGCTTGCAGTCTCGTTATTACCCTATTTATTGCATATTGGAAACAAAAAGAATGGTCTACATGACTATTATAGTTTTGGGTATCAACGCTCGATCGATTTTGTTTTTGCTTTTATTGGTCCTGAGCAATATCAAATTAGAAAACTAATCGCCAAATAGGTGTGTAGACCGTATAGGTATTGTGTAAAGTGATCTTAGCTATATTGGCTCTAATTTTCTTTTTCTCTTTAATCTATTTTCGGTTTCTTATAAGCATCTGTAGGTTTGGAATAAATATAATATCTAATTTATTCCAAGCTGGGACCTTAAATTCTAAACATAATATTTAAATTAAAGCACATTTTAGCGTGAATTATTCGTACTTGGGTAGAGTTCGATTCTACAAGAAAGTAGCAGGCCACAGGAGTCCATTACATGAAACATTGACGTTTGCGTAAATCAAATTAAGACCGTTGTGGCCGTGGACCCCGTCGTAATTGGTGTTTATACGCTTATGTATACGTAGGTAGGAGTTTGCTTAACTGTATTCTCAATATTTCTTATGTTCACGGTTCCAAGCAGACTTTTTTCTTGGCTATTAATTTCAAGTTATGTTATTTATATGTTAAGTTCCTTTTAAATAAAAAAGAAAACAATATGCAGGTAGTATTAAACTTTCGAGAAACGCGATGTAGTATTAAACGACGTTAAAGTTTTTACATCCATTAAAATGCATAGGAATTAAAGCGGTTTAATTTATCGGATTGTTACAAATAAGTAGAAATTCGTGCGTGACAATTTATATAATATATTTGCAGGTAATTGGCAATTTCCAGCAGACTTAACCGCATGCTTGTATTCAGAAGTTTATTACCTGCGAAGAGGTCCTTCATCGGTAATAACTATTGGACAAGATTAATCGCTGCTTAAATGCCACGTCGGCGGCCGCTTGCAGACGCACCCGACGAACGCTCGTGAAATGTCAGGGAAGATTCACACTTTTTCTGATCAAATTATACCTCACAATACGTTGTTTCCTTTGCGGTACATGTTCACCTCCGAACGAGGCTTGCTGTGCTCACACGGTACGCAACGGATTGTTAAACAAAAAATATTTTCATTGCATGCGAAAAAAGTTTATATAAGTAGATAATGTTACCTATCTACGTAACTGTATAAGTAGGTAGGTACTTATAAAACTCTAACAATGATTTATTAGACAGCATACAACATGAACTGTTAGACCTAAAAGTATGAAAATATTTTGAAAATTAAACGTAATAAAGTATTGACTCAGATTCATAGGGTATTCTCCATTAACTTATTAACTATTTTTAAATGGGAATTTAAGCAACCTTAATATGAAAAAAGTTTATTTCGTGATTTATGTTTAGTTCATATAATGATTTGGATCGTAAAGTAAGTACCTACTGCAGACTTTAATCAAAATGTATATTTCTGTGCGGTTTTATCTTTACTTTGTTCTTTTTCTCATAGAAGTATTGACATCAATAATATCTAATTCGTTATAATTCAGTAGGCGCACCGATTATGTATGTATCTTCTCATCATATTCAGGGCTTTGTTAAACTGCGTGGTTCGTGAATACCTTAAGGTACCGAAGTTAATTTGGTTGTCATCGATAAATCACGAATACGTATGAATTTCACTTTCAATTTGCTTTGCGTATTTCTTGGACAAACTCGTCTCTGATAAATGTTGTCTTGTGTCGTCAACCCATTATTGTCCCAGTGCAGGGCACGGATCTTCTCTCAGAATGAAAGAGTTATAGGCCATATTCCAACGCGCTGGCTAAGGGCGAATTGTTGGACTTCACACACCCCCGAGTTTTTTTTTTAAAGAACTCTCGGGTGTGTAGCTTTCCTCACGATGTTTTCCTTTACTGAAAAGCAGTGATAATTATTTTTTTAATGCGCACATAATTTCAAAAAAATCAATGTCGTCTTATGATCGCCAAACTATTAATTTATATGAGTATATATAGTTATAATATATACGTTTATATAAGTAAATTTATATAGTATTTTATTACAAATGTTATTTTTAGAACTGTGGCGACATTGGCTATTCGGTTTCTTTGTCCATGTCTAATTTACTTAATATCTATACCTACAGCTTTAACAGGCCCGCTCCTTAAAAATATTTTAAGCTATTTATACATCTTTAGTACGTTTGGAAAAACAGATTATCTTTTTAGGGCGGATGTACATATATTGCGTTATATACTACTGATACATATTTTTTGGCAGCGAGCGGAATTTACGCACGCCGTTTTGATACAATTTGTTTTAGATTTCAGTTTGTTTGATTATATTTGAAACCAATACCATTTTTTAAAGAAATATATGACTCCATGCAACGGTATTGATAGGTATACTAATATTTTCGATAATGTTCAAAAGGTTCACTATTTACGATAAAAGCACAGTTCCTCAGGCTATCATTCCACATGTATCATGTTTGTTTGACGATTTACCTTTTTGGTGACGGAGGAACTTCAATGGGCTCACCACAACCACTCAGCTTTGGGTGAGACACTAGATTGTGGAAATTTTTATCGCACTAAAACGGATGGGTGACGTTTTTTGGCGCTACGCAGAGGAGTAAGTCCGGTTGCTCTTCAGACTTTTGGGTGCTTTTTTTATTTGACTGAAGTAGCAAACGAGCATGCAGTCCACCTGATAGTAAATGGTCACTGCGGCTCATGGACATCTGTAATCAATTTCATACAGAAAATGGGTTCTATCTGAAGTCAACCACAGATGCGTTGCTACTCCCGAGGACTATGATGGTCGCCTCATATAAAAGTGTGCCGGCAACCACACCCTTCCATCGAAACGCAAGGAATGCCTCACGCTAGAAATAGGTGTGGCGGTGATACTTCACCGGTCGAACTACAATGTTTCTACAACCTTCTGAACCTCGAATGGTACGTTTAAGTCGCCTCGTATGACATGCGGGGGATACCGTAGCTTTATTCTGCTACCGATTCTACAATGACACCGCGCCGGGAATCGTTATTTGCGTCTACGGCAAATTTGTGTATTACCAGCTATAGGTACTACTTGTAACTTTTATTTGGGTAAAAATCGTTTGAATGCATAACACATTATATTAATTATCGCATAAGAGTATAACTACTTACGTTCGTGCATATTAATATATATGTGCACACGCTGTTTATAATAATTATTTTTATATACCTCAAATAAGTAGATGTATGGATTTTTCCATAATAACTTAAGAGTATCATCTCAAGAGCCGACTCGTAGCTCGAAACTCGAAACACGCGTTGCGTCGTGCCGTGCGTCACGAGCCGCGCGGTGACGTCACGCACGCAACCACGCCCAGCCCCGCCTGCTACACTACACTACCCGCGTACTCTATACGCACACTGCACCCAAAAACACACCTTACTACCGCTCTCTACGATGTACATTTAGCTGCCCGCACATAACAGCAATCGACCACAATTCGAGGCGTTTCGAAAGATAAATAAACTTGTTTTCTTTTAACAGCGCGCCGTTGGTTCTGCGCTGTGTGAACTGTAAATGGATCGCTTTTGGCGAAGTAGTTACACTTTGAATCGTTTTCATATCTTTTAATAATAAACCGACTTTATCAACCGCATCATGGATTATAGGTGGGTTACGGCAAGTTCGATTTGGATGATCTGTTTCAACTCAGCCCTCAAAAGAAATTGGTGTAGGGATTAGGGGGTTAGGGGTTTTATCGTTTAGGAATCTTATTTGGGGTTAGCTTACAGTTACTATTGACTAAATAGAAGATTGCTTAATTCGATGACAGCGGACATAAACTTCCGAAATGTTTCGATAGTTAGGCGACACCGAGATTTCACTGGAAACTTTTGTTTTTGAGCTGTGTATGAGATTATATCCGAAATAGGTACGTTTGATTATAAATTTCGGTTAAATTTTCATAAAATATTTAATTATCTTGCCATACCATTCGTTGAAAATTTTCCAGACGCAAAGAGTGCTCTTATTTAACTCAGACACTTCTTAAAACCTTCTAGCGGACTTTTTCTTTTAACGTTACAACTAAAATTACAAGTGTCAAGTAACATTAAATGGAATAGGTAGGTACAATTAATTTGCACATTCTCGGTGAATAGTGAATTTGTTAACTTTATAAATGGTGTAATTACTTCAAGGCAATTTCAGAGGGTAACTCTAGAAGACTTTTCTCATATATGCAAGTTTCTGTAAATAATATTATTACCCTTCAAACCGCAACACGACCTGCACCTAACGGTGGTGATGTTCGCAAAGAGTCTTGTTGCTTTTAAATATCTATAGTTAGTACAATAGGATTTGCAACATAGATTTGGTAGGAACGTCTCTTGAAGATTTTCGCCTAAAAGTTACAGTGACCCTATAAAATTGGGCATGAAACCTAGTTGGTCTACGCTCACAATATTTGTAAAAAATGCAGAGTAAGTAGCTGTATGTTATACGAAGCCTAAAAACTGCTATTAAAACTTTAATCTCTCTTGATAAGTCTACTCCATATTTTTGCTTATTTTCAGTCATTTTTATAATTTTATTACATAGTTATCAAAAATATTTAAAAAATCCAAAACAATTAGCTATATTTTTCTATCATATTAACTCAAATCCAAAAAATACGTATTCATGAGTCACAGAGGGTTAAGTAGGTATACTGTGAGGAAAACAGAGAAGATTAGGTATTAATAATATCAGGATTTTTCAGAATGAAAGTGACCTAATGCAAATTTTACATTTTGTGGGATAAAGCGTAAATGGTTTCGTTTTGTGGGTAATTTCTTACGAAATATGTTATAAATTATGCAAATAATAGGCGATTTTTTATTTATGCTATCAATTTGTTGTTTAGTATATTTTATTTCTTCAGCTAAAGGGAATTAACATTGATTAATAGTTTTAAAAATACTCTTTTAAAATTAACAAAAATATGCCATTTTAGTATGCACTACCGTGTAATATAATGCCCCTTATGATGGCGATTTTTCCGATTTAGCATTTTTCGCAATCCCCTAGCACTATCCGTAAGATTTAATACAAGATATTCCTTTACATTGCGAATACATTTAACGGAACCTTTTTATAACGAATTTTCAATCATGGCAAAGTATAAATAGAAAGTACTACTTACCTCTATTTAACGAATTTCGATAACTTATAACCTTTACAAACGTCAATAATTGTCAATTATAGGAACTCACATTAAAGTAACTTTGGTGTCGATAAAGGAATGAAATTTTGCACTTATTGATGCGTATAGTACCGTAGCACTTAGGTTTAGGTTTTTAAAAAAATAATAAATTGACTAACAAAATGTCTAACGAGCTGACCAAAATACTGAAATGGGCACTGTAGTCGCAGGGATGTTATTAAACTGCACTGTTATTAAAGGGACGTAACATTCCAGTTTTTCCTTTAACAACAGGAAATCATGACTATTTAATTGACAAGACAATACACTACGTTGTTAGGCGTAGTTTCCAGCATTTAACTTAATTTCTCAAATATTAAGATGGGTTAATTTCGTGTCTAACGATCCGATGCAGGTAATGATATTAGCGGAGATAAGGGTCTCTGGAGCCCTAGTAATAAATGCGTATATAGCCCATATGACTTTTTATTAAGTACGTACGTACGTATTTATGTATAAATAACTTTAAATTATATAAAAGACCACTCAATGTATATAACTTTCCTCAGAAATTTTATCTTATATTAGGAATCTTTTCTATTATTTACTCTAGCTCTGTTCTAAACAAACAAATCAAACATCACATCAACAGAATCAAAATATTATACAAAAGTACAATAGGCGTAGGTTCCGCGAAAGGCGACAGTAAGATTGGTTGATACAGCATTTGCATCTCGTGTATCTTTGTGTTTGATGGCGTGGGGTGACTACGTTACAACCAGTAAATGGGATTTTCTTGACCTAACAGAAATATACGTTCTGTTTGGTCAAAGGTAGCGTAGTATTGTATAATTTCGTTATATTATCTTACATATCTGTGGTAAAAATATATTTTTACCACTTAGATGTAAGATCAAATCTGTTCTTTTAGTGGATATACTTATTACCTATTAATGTTTCAATTAAAGCTATTTTAAAGTAGCAAAATCTTTCAAAGGTAGTGTTTTATATAGGATTATAGTCTTTATATAGCCTTAACAATAGGATTGGTTAGGTTAGGTGGCGATATAAAACAAAATACAAACTGAGCACTAGACGAAAGGAAAAAGCCGCAGTGCTGCGAGCGGGAGGATTTTTGCAGTCAGCAGAATCTATTACTAATCATCTTTTTTAGACAACACTTCTTTAGAAAAAACCTATTCAGTTTAAATTACTTCTACCTGTTTTATTTTCATGTTTAGATGAGAGCTGTGACAGCAACATTCACAAGTACCTATGTCATGGTTTGCTTATCCAATTTGATAATACCTAATCCTATTATTTTGTTTGTGATACTATTATATTATTAACTAGCTGTGCCCGCGACTTCGTCCGCGTGGAATAGTTATTTTGGGCATAATTTATTTTTGCAAACAACCTCCTCAGCTTCATAAATTATAGCTGTTACCCACGACTTTGTCCGTTTCATTTTCTATTATTATTTTAGACAATTTAGTTTTGAAAAGAACATAGCTAACTCATATAGCTCATATATAAAAAAATAATTGTGAAATTATTAGAACCTAAAACAAAATATCCTTAAAACAAAATCAAATAGTATTTAAAAAGTATTATTACACGACGATAAAACGACGCAAGATCTCTAAGATCTATATCTTCTAAGATGTTCATTGAAATTAAGTGATGTCAAAGACAATTTTGTTCACAATTAAATACTCTTAATCAACAACACATTTATTTGGACAAATATTAATATTATTACGTTGATACAACTCTTAACTAATTTCGACCGAATTTGATTACCATGAAAACGGTTCTAGTGAGTTAATCTTCGTCGCGCGTCGCGGACATTTTTTTAGATCATATCAAGAGAAATAATTCTTTCTTACATATATTATTGGTATCTTGTACCGTTTTCGCAGCGCACGCAACGGAAGCCCTCAAGGATGAATAATTTGCCCCGTTTTTTTCACATTTTCCATTATTTCTTCGCTCCTAACAGTTGCAGCGTGACGTTATATAGCCTAAAGCCTTCCTCGATAAATGGTCTATTCAATACAAAAATAATTTTTAAATTCGAACCAGTAGTTCCTGAGATTAGCGCGTTCAAACAAACAAACTCTTCAGCTTTATATATTAGTATAGATATCGGGATATACTTTTTCAACCAACTCCTCCGCATTTGAACGAAGACGTATCGATATAAAGATTGATTTTGACTTTTCCGGGTAACAAAGCAGTTATCTACTTGAAGTAAATCATTAGATAAGTAATCATTAAATTGGAATATCACTGACAGCGACATATATTCTAAGTTCATATTTTGTTTCATGTGGTCAAAGATTTTAAGAGGTGCATCGGGCTATTTGTGCGCGTAAATTGTTCTTTGTAAAGCAGAAGACAGAATCAAAACACTTTTACAATTCATACGAACAGGGCGCACCCGCTCGCAGGGCGCTGCCGCACCCTGCTCGCTTATTTTTTATGTTTTCTTTTATGTTCCAACCTAACCTAACCCATCCTGTTGAAAAAGCTACAGCTAAATCCAACTCTTAATAATAACATGAATATACTCCTGCATTTTCAGGATTTAGGTATTCAAAGTGACACTTTTCATCATAATGTTCTCTCAGGAACGGGTCGTAATGTATTGTAATCAATAAGTACCAAACTCATACGGCTTAAGTAGGTTGTGTACTTAGATTATCAGGGTTGATGAATTGAAGTTCAATTTATTAATCACATTTCAGTTTAATGAGCTGTCATTAAACTCATAATATATACTAAAAACAACCGTAAGCATTATGTGACTACCTTTTCTAATTAAGGCTTGCACTATCCCGCATCATCAGGGAGGAGTTGAAGGTAAAAAAATATCTTTGTTTAGTATTCTTATTACCTATACGTAAGCACTTGCGAGCCAACTTCTATAGCTTGGGCTTGCAGTATCCTGCATCATCAGGGCTGAGGAGCTTATGGTCGAAATTGTCATCATGTGTCTTTGCTTAGTAATTATATTACATACCCGAAAGCATTAAATGGCCAACTCCTATGGCTTAGGCTTGCAGTACCCTGCATCATCAGGCTTGAGGAGTTGAAGATCGAAATTTTCATCTTGTGTCTTTGCTTAGTAATTATATTACATACCCGAAAGCACTAAATAGCTAACTTCTATGGCTTAGGCTTGAAGCACCCCTGTATCATCAGGGTTGAGGAGATGATGGTCAAAATTTTCATCTTGTGTCTTTGCTTAGTAATTATATTACATACCCGAAAGCACTAAATAGCTAACTTCTATGGCTTAGGCTTGAAGCACCCCTGCATAATCAGGGTTGAGGAGTTAGAGGTCAAAATTGTCATCATTTGTCTTTGCTTAGTATAAATATTTATATTAAATACCTGAAAGCACCAAATGCCCATCTCGTATAGTTTAGGCTAGCAGCATCCTGCATCATCAGGGGCGAGGAGTTGAAGGTCGAAATTTTCATTTTGTGTCTTTGCTTAGTAATCATATTACATACCCGAAAGCATTAAATGGCCATCTCTTATGGCTATGGCTTGAAATAACCCTTCATCATCAGGGTTAAAGAGTTGAAGGTCAAAATTTTTACCGTTCATCTTTGCTTGGTATTTTTATTACATAACCGTAAATACCAAATAGCCAACTCTTACGGTTTAGTCTTGAAATACCCTTACATCATCAGGGTTGAGGAGTTGAAGATCAAATTTTTGTCTCACGATTTTGTTTAACAGTCTTATTATATATCCATAAAAACAAATTGACTTACTTCTACGGTTCAGGCTAGCAGTACCCCTGCATCATCAAGATTCTTTTTTTTTGCTTAGTAATCTCATTCTACATTCAACCCAATTGGACTCCTACAGCTTAGGTTTGGCCGAGTATCGCTATTTTCGTTAATTTGCTTCATGGAAATGGATCCTGTGATCAGAACCGTATCAAACTCATCAGAGTACCCTTGAAGTACATTCTTTCAAATAAAAGAAAAATCATCAAAATCGGTTGGCGGGAAATTGAGTTATTCATCGATTTATCGCGCACATCGTTAATGCAAATATCAGACTTATGCGCTTTTCTTATGGATGCCACTGTCAAAAGTGAACTAAAAATAAATGGGACCCGACGACACGCACTACCTTTCAAATGAAAAAAAAATCATCCAAATCCGTTCACCCAGTGCGGAGAAATCGAGTAACAAATACAAAATTTAAAAAAAAATAATAAAAAAAATACAGACGAATTGATAACATCCTCCTTTTTGGAAGTCGGTTTAAAACTATGTTTTTAACATAAAGATCAAAGCGAAATACTAAATTTTATTGAGGTGGCCTCCCTCAAAATTGACTGACTTTCATACAAACTTACATCTCCTATTTGGGTTAACTTGGGGGGGGGGGATCAGAAAATTCATTCTTAACTGACGTCTACGTCATAAAAGGAACCTTTAGTAAAAATTATATTCGTATCTTTAGCAGTTTAGGCTCGACGATGTTTATTCAAAAGATGAGTGAGAGAGCATCCTTTCGTTTTTATATAAGTATATATAGATATAGAGATATAGATTTGTATAGTATCAAATAACATAGGTACACACATAACCAATAAAAAATACATAACAAAGGAATACATTTTACACACCATAACATGTTTAGTTTCAACCAATTCAACTATGCAGTTACATATCTTGATAACACTCATCTAACACAGATTAAATACTGCGTAGTTTTAAATTGACATAACTTTTTTATTTATAAACCGATTTACATAAAATAAACACTAAATGTTAAGTGAAGTTTCCCACAACACATCAGTGAAAATTATATTCAAATTGGTTAAGCCGTTTCTGAGATTAGCGTTTTCAAACACACAGACAAACAGACAAACAGACAAACAGACAAACAGACAAACAGACAAACAGACAAACAGACAAACAGATAAACAGACAAACAGACAAACAGACAAACAGAAAAGATTTCTAAAAACCATTATTTTGGGTTCTATATCGTATTAAAGACCTCTAGAAATGGTTTTCACCTAAATTTATTCCATGTACAGACAGCGACCTCTTACAGATTTATTATAGTATAGATAAAAGTAAGAGCAATACAGATCAATACATGTCTAATGCCTAATGTAACTGAAAATATTGCAATAAGAAATAGTAAATTGACGTTAAGGATGACTCGAGTGGCATGTCTCAGCGCATGTAGCATGGTGGCGACCCCATCGTTGACGGATGGTCGCTGTGACCCCCGTCACCGGGAAAAAACTCGAGAGCGATGCGTGAATGGTGTGAAACGCGCGCTATTATCCTGCGGCCGGCCCCCGCTGCGCCTTTCTTGCACCTCCGAGGCCTTTGTGCAGCGCGGCACTCGTGCAGCCTCGCACCACTGACACACACACATAATTTATTTCCGATGCCTTTTGTTGCAATGTTAAACCGAAACCTATCGATGTACTAAAAAACCGGGGATGTCGCTCTACCATGCAGACGATCGGCCGTGCGAAAACAAACGTCAAAACTCACAGCCTCATACAAATATTTTTTACACAAACCCGAGGGTTTCCTCGCTAAATTGCTTCCTGAATATAAAACGGGAAAGAAGATTGACTACTGTTATGGAAATCCGAGGAACGGCCTCGTTTGTACTGTATTGTGCGCGGAAAACGGCCGGCGTTTGAAGACTTTGCCTGATTGATCCAGCAAATCTTTGTTTTGTTATGTACTGTAGGTAACTATATTTCAGATGTTCTAAGGAAAATAGTTTATACCTGTTGCAATAAAAACTGCTTACATGTATTATATACAGAGAAATATTCTTAAATTAAAATTAAAATTATTAAGTCTTAATAAAAGTGTTGTTCAATAAAAGGGTACATTTACAGCCACAAACACACCTGGCACCATAAACAAATCTGTAGAACTAACAAAGAAAAAATAAAATCACATATCGATTACAAACTAAACACGTACAAAACGGCTGAATAGGCGAGCGCGGCCAGCGGAGCGCACCCACTGAACTTAATCTCCCAAATACATTTATCATGTTCAGCCGATAAAAATGCCATTGAGATCAGCCGCACACAATGAGATACGAGCTCTCCTTACCTGATACGAGGCCGAAAGTCAATTATATTCAAATACAAATCGGATTTGCAAACGTAAGCTTGTGACAATGGCATAGCGAGGCGCCGCGATGCCACCTTTAGGGTCCTTGTAATGTCCGGGATGACAATGGGCGAGCGGTTTGCGGGCAGTCGTCACGCCCGCGCCCGCCCGCCGCCGCCCGCCGCACGGCACGTCAAGCGTTAGCATCACCCGTCCCTTTATCCTCGCGGAACATGAACTATCTTTGTTGTCAACTATCATAATTCACTCACCTCAGTGCACGCACCATAAATGAACACTTTTGATCGACCCAGAATAGATGTCAGGAAATTTATGATAATAAAACCTGATGAAGCGAAAAAAACGAACCAGTTTAGTGTAATGTCAGTCTATGAATATTGAAGATTACAACGCTTTAAGGCGTTCTTCCACTGAGATACAAAAAATAACAAATCAAATAATTTTACAAATGAAGAAGGTCAATAAAAAAACAAAGATTGTGATATGCAGATAGATATTAGGCATTAACTTACCTCCTTTTAACAAGAATTTATCAAATTTCCTGTTTCTACATTCTTTTTGTTCCAATGATACAAACTTAGTAAAAAAAGTGCCAATACAAATTGAGAAAATATGATTATATAGCTTTATATTGGATTATATGCGTATTATTCCAATGTTGGTGTAGCGGTGCCCGAATTTTAGCATAAATTAAATATGTAGACGAAGAATTTGCATATTAATTCCGTCGCGCGGCGACTTTGTTTCTATTTGTCATTATGTCATTCAAAATCGAAGAAACTTGTATGTGTTGTGCTGTTAATAATTTTATTCGGCGAGAGTGATGTAGTAATTTGCCATTTATCAAATTAGTTTGTCAATATAGATTGAATTATTTTGAGATAATGTCAGCTTAGTTCATCATTATACTTATACAATAAGGTTTGCGTCTATCAATGCAAGTAAAGTTATTTGAGCATTTAGTGAGTTGTTACTTCAGGAGAATGCGTGCGTTAACGAAAATCTAAATGGATTACGACAATAAGTATCATAACCCATGTCTCTCGCTAGAAAGGTACATTCAATTTAGGGTATTCGGAAGTTGCTCGAAACTATTAAAATGCATTTATACCTGGACAAATAGCACTGAATCCTCATTCCTGTCACGCCTCGTTGTTATCGTATTCGCTGAATGTCGCCAATAGTCAATTGTCGTGTTGCTCGTCGCTACGGGATGGCTCTGACGTTCTTTTGTGCGATAGAAACGATCATTTACACTTCACACCATGAAATTTATTATTACGGTCGAGATATCAAAAATATATTTGTTTGGTAAAATAAGCTTCAAATAAAATGTATTTTATCCTCAACTCTATACATTTTTGACGTGATAAAGTCGCAAATAGTTGAACAGTCGTTTACTGCGTAGGTGCACACAAATACCTGCAGCCAAATACAAATAAGACAGAAGACCTTAAAATTGATCACTGCTATAATGTAGAAACAGATATGGAAAAATGTACGACGAATGATAGATATCATTTTTGGTAACCCATTTTTTTATATTGCGTAATAAAACATAGTGCTCATCGTGCGCGTGTTTGTTAAGATATAATTTTTATATTTCCGGATACCATGCTGATCGTTGTACTCTTACTGTAGTATTTGGACCATATTTCACACAATGTTGTACGAAGTATGATGTGTATTAATGAAAAAAAGATTCGCGTCACGCCTCTCATATCTGGCATAATAGCAGCGTGACGCACCGCAGAACGGCTCGAACGCCGCAGAACCGTCGGAATGCCGCCGGACTGCCGACTGGCTGAATTACTAGACCGCTGAACTACTATTCGTCCTATTCTCGTGTTGTTCGCGTCTATTAGATACTGATGCGCTTTGTGCGATTGTGCTATCAATTGCAGTTTGTGACATCGTGATTGAATGACAATCCTTGAGGTTTATAGCTTCCCTGCTCATGCGGACAATAAGCGTAGCGCGGATGGGCGACAGTCGATTTCTTTTAATAATTGTTCCTCTTATACATATTTATTTATTAGTAATAACTTTTATTAAATGATTCAAATGTTGAAATATACTAAGTATTACGATAGCCCGAGAGCTATAAATACTTTTATGAGCGAGCAACCGAACTGAGCGCCTACCGTTTCAAAAATCATCCTCGTGACGTAAAAAGGTCCTTGTCATTAGCATAATTTGGAGCAGAAAGCAGAACAAACAAACCCTTCTAAATGACGCGTTAAATACACTCAAACAACGTCATTATCCGCGAGTAGCTCGCTCACTGCGGGCGTCACAAAAAGTGCCACAAAAACCAGATCAGTCAGCTGAAGTCAGGGCTGACAATGTGGCCACCGGAGCGCCATTCTCTTTCACTCAATGGCCCCTTAAGAAATTTGTTACGAAGATTTTGATAGGTGACAACCGTCATTGTTCCCGCGGGACAGGGGGTAGGTTACATATGTGCGGTGTCGCGGCCGGGAGCACCGTTGCAACATATTTATTGCTCACAAAACGGCGTGGATTTGTTTTGGGGTGGCGGAGCGTCGCTAAACGTTAATATCGTCGCATTGTCTGCCGCCGCGGCCGGCTGCGGCTCCGCCGTATAACGCAGACGTTATACGCGTAAATCGGAATTGAGTGGAAATTTATTATGAACTCGAGGGTTGTTGTTCGTTGCTTGTTGACTGCCGAATTGTGAAATAGACTATTATCCCCTCGCGGTTACAAAGATGAACATGGGTATCGCATATAAAATCTTGTTTAAATATAAGCATTGCGTGTGACTTTAGTGATTTATATCATCAGCAATTATTGGGACCAAGGCGTTCTATTGTTGTTATTTGCTTGTACCGAACAAAACGGATGAAGTAAATGATTATTTTTTTTAGTTCATTTCCATTTCACCGGTCTACTAAGGTAGGTATGTGTAGATATCGGTTGCGATTTCGCGGTGTAAAAAAGATTAACAAAGACAGTTAATTATATTTGGAAATGTTTTTATAAATAACAAATGTTTCTCAATTTCCGTGGCCGAGAGTGAAGTCGCTGTTTCGATCGTAATTTAAAGATAAGCCTGGTATCTCATCGAGATTATTCATTAGCTCTCAGTTCAAATCTGTTGATATATATTCGCGAAAGTAAATTAAAACAAGTGGTTCGTTAGAATTTTGAAATGAAAAGGAAATTGAAACGAATCGGTATTATATTTGTCTGCATTCTCGGTTAGTATTATTGTTTTATAAAGATTGTGACATAGATATCCATTATTCAAAACTATGCCAAAAATCCAAAAAAAATGAAGAATGTTTTTAAAAAAATCGTGACAAAATACGAGTTAAATCGAAATCTATGCAATAATTCATTACACAGGTCTGCAACAAAAATGCTGTCTGGATGTTTTCAACAGATTATTATGTACTAAGATCTTCATACTCAAATAAATCAAAAACGTCAGGTTATTTTGCAAAACGCAAAATTATATTACAAAATGAGTTTTTTTTTAACTGATTTGAAGTCAAAATAAATAATTACAATTATTATTATGACTGATTTTTAATGTAAGTATACAGGCCATACCTATCATCACTTTTTAATTAAAGATACCTTCTCTGAGCTAAATTACCCACATGTTGTAATTGTTGAACTTTCGCGCTCCAATAGTAGAGAAACGAGGCGAAAGTAACGTTCTGCATGAAACTTAGGTGCATCCACATAAATTTCTTCAACCACCGCTTCATACAAAACTGGGATTGATAAAGCAGTTTGTAAAGTCACTTTCAAGAGATAGAAATTGCTTCAAATACTTAAAAATACCCACGCCTTTCAGAAGTAAAGTCGAAGGTGCTTTTGTTGGACAAGATATTACACAGGTTATGGATGTCTAATATCTGGCCCCAATTCTTCAAAACCATCCTCAAAATCACAGATTCTCATAGATTAAGATGGACCTCTGGGTGGAAAGCAGTCATAGAGAATTTTTAGGTAAAAGCAAAGACCCACACTATAAACAAATTATCAAAATAATGTTTAAAGCATCCCTAGCTTTAGGATGTCAAATGAGCTTAAAAGTACATTTTCTTCATGTCCACGTTGAAAACTTTCCAGTAAATTATGAAGATTGCAATGGAGAATAAGGTGAACGATTTCAAGTAGATATTAAAGAGACGAAAAAAAATACAAGTGAAGATGGAGCCCTTCAAGCCAGCCGTTAGACTGTTGGACGCTTCAGCGACTCACCAGATGCTTCCTACAAACGAAAATGTATTAAGAGGGAAAAATAAATTTGTTTATTGCTTACTTACAAATGTATACAAAATAAACGTTTTATTCCACCAATATAAATAAAAAAAAAATCATCCTCTTTTTTAAAGATGATAACATGTTTAACAGGTACCTAAATTGTCACAAAACGTGACGTTCTATGACAAAATGAAAGTCATTTTCGGATTCAGCAAACCCAAAAATATAATAATGAGCCATCAAAATTAAAACAGCTCTAACTTTTTTGTTTAATGCAGACTTGATTTATATAAAAGTGTACTAAAACTTGTGTCAGCAATGTCGTGCACAATATTGGCAGATACACTCATGCTATATTAAAACAGTCTGTTGTTTTAAATTGTAAAAATACACAACTGCCGAATTGTAAGTATGTTCTGTAAATTTAAACCATTGCATTGCTGTCACGTCACAAATATTTGACTAAATCAATTTGGCCAACGTTTGATTATCTCGAGGGCGCGGGCGTTCTGTTTATGCAACGGCTTTATTACATTCCGGTGACACCCCTGGTTCGAGGGGTGACCAGGATGTACTACAGCACCGGGACCCAAGAATAACGTATTGATTAAGAATAATGTAACAACTCAGTAAACGAACCTGAACGTACCTACAATTATAATCATACCTCGCAGAAATTTACTCTTAGAATAATCTAGAATAATAGATGAAACAATCATGTGATCATATCACTTAAGAATGCATTTTTTTCCAGTATGCCTTGTTTCACATTGTTATTTAATTTCCGAACGACGCTGCAAAAAGAGCACCTAGCGGAATATTACAATTGTTGTCAGTGAAAACACATTTAAATATTTAGGCTATGTTGCAAATTAAATATAATTTGAAATAAATTCAATTATGATTTTCGACTAATGATGACTATGATTCAAGCAACCGGGTCGAAATATTTACAAAAAGAAATTCACAAACCGCATACCGGATACCCATTACACAAGAAAAAAATCAGGTTCTTTCTATGGAGAAGAAATTGATACATATTGCATTTTATATTTTATCTTCAATAAATTTGCTATTTTACTCTGAATTGCCCAACGTTCCATTCTCAATAAAGTAAGTGTCTTAAATATGGTTATTATGAGCTTTAACTATATTCTCAGTCTTTTTACATTAAATAAAATTGCCAAGTCAGTCCTCTCACTTGTAAAATTGGTGGTCACCCCAAAACCTCCATCGCTACATCTATAATCAAATAAACACGAACACTCTTTGTTACCGACACATGTCGCTAAACAATTATTGTTCGACTAATCTTCGAGCGCTGTGTTATTACCGCTTCGGGATTTGAACATTTGTTAATTGAGTTTCAGTTTAAAGGGACCCACTTTGGGGCTTAGGACCCTTAATAAGCTCTAGGAGAGTTCATTCCTTAAAAACAGGGTTGCAACCACAAAGGTATTCAACTAAGAGAAGCAAAAATAGAAAACCGATTCATTGGTGAAAGATGAAACGGTCCCTTGCACTTGATTGACTATTTGTGATCAAAGCGATGTTTTCTCATTCTGCATACTAAAAGAGAAATATTGACCAAATATTGTTTATGTTAAAGTTGTTTTTATTCCGTTAAACGCCTTTGGTCCAATGAAATTAAAAGGTCATATTCAGATGCAACTGCTACTGCATTCATATTGAAGAAGCGAATAAAAAGAAATGAACGAATGAAAACTGAGGAAGACTCGGTATAGTATCCAGGTCTTCCTCAGTTTCATTTTGCAGCAAGACAATATAATAAGGGCTGCTGCCATGTCAACACGAATTTGTGGCTGATGTCGGATAAAGTTACTTTAAAATAGATCCTGGGACGTATTAGTAAAGTAAATTTATCTCGAGAAGGAGGACCATCTGTGATTTTCACGGAAATTAAACACATATAAGGACGAAGATGAGAAGAACCGCAACCAAGCCGTTGTACATCACTCCACGCTTCTCTACTCTACACTCATAGCTGCAAATTGTAAACACACTTGAGGCGACTATCTTAGTCCTATTTTGAATGAAGTTTGCTATATATATGTATAGGTATATGGGCGGCAGTGACTACTTATCACGATGTGTACTGCATGCTTGTAAAAAATATCCGCTTGAAACTTCTGAAATCATTATCTAGATATTTATTGCAGAGTAGAACTACAGACCTTGTTTTTTTGTATATGTATGACTGAACTAGTACACGGCCATGCAGCCCACGTGATGGTAAGTGATCATTGCCACCCATGAATCCAACCACACACAGACGTACATACTAGTGATGTAACTATATACTCATTCGCGAATATTCGCATGTTTTTAGATACTTGTCACCCGTCGCATCGGTCAAAATTCGGTCGTAATTTAAATTAAAAAACTAAACTGCATATTGTCCAAAGTAGTACAAATACTTTTCGAATTCAAATAAAATGTAATAATATTGAACGCACTCGTTAAATATAAAAAGAGATTTAATTAACTAAGCCGCATTTAAAAACAATAGCAGGTATTTTGACAAAGACACTGACATTACTGACATTTCTGACATTACGTGTTTTCATAGTAAGACATTGTATTATTCATAATCTAAGATTAATTTATTTGACAAACGCACGGTAGTGTGTGTAATGTGATTTAGTTGATTTTAGGTATGATGTAAGCATTATATGAAAAAAATATTAACATTCTGTACTCATTCTCTACGTCCACTATAACCGTGCAAAATGTAATACTAATCCGTCCGCGGCATATTACTTAAAAATGCATCACAAGTTTTTGCTTTACGGATTAATATAATAAAAAAACCTATTCGCAAGAATGGTGCGAATGTTTTGCGAATATTGAGTTGCAGTAGGTACTTTGCAAAAAAGGTCACCAAAATTAATATCCTCCGTCACCCTACACCGAGATCTGAAAAAAACACTATTCGCATTCGCATTCGCGAATGTCAAATAATAACATTCGTTACATCACTAGTATATTCATTCAGAACAAGGGTTATATCCAAAGTCAATCACAGACAAGTAACTTCCTAGTATAGGGATGGTCGCTTCATATAAAAGTGAGCTGGCAACCACATCCACCGAAACGGAGGATCTTTACGAGAGAGAGATAGATGTGACGGTTTTCCCCGGCTGAGACATATTAACAAAAAAGACGCTTTCTATACTCATAGCCCCACACTAGGATTTTCTCCTGAGTCGTGCGTGTCATGGACACACACAAAGACGAATACACAAACACCCAGACCCAGAACAAGAATCTAAACTCATCATTCAGATACCTGTCTGACCGGGAATCGAACTCGGGCCCCACTGCGCGTCTGACCTGTAATGTAACCACGCTGTACGTGGGTACGGGTTGCGAATAGGTTATATTTACGTTAAGATGTTTCCTCAACCACCAGACGGAGCACCGCACGTGCTGCGCGTGCGGGGAGCCCATCGCCGACCGCTTCCTGCTGGAGGTGGGCGGCGGCGCGTGGCACACGGCTTGCCTGCGCTGCTGCGTGTGCGCCGTGCAGCTCGACCGCCACCCCTCCTGCTTCCTGCGCGACCGCCAGGTCTACTGCAAGCAAGACTACGCCAAGTAAGACTTTGTGGCTTCTTCCATATATATGTAGATTGCCCCGCTTCTTTTCGCTAGTGCGCTTGCAATGCGGTGGCAGCTCGTTGGTTTTCTGTATATGAGCATTAACTTTAAATCAATAAGATAGTTGGCGAACACGATTATGAGCGGCATAGAAAATCTTCGGAATAATGTTATAAAACGGTTTCAGCATCAGTGTCTACCAAGAGACAAGAAATGTATAGTTTATTGGTGTATCATCGTAAATAAGTAAGTAGAAGGTAAATAAGGACATTAAATCACTTGAAGTCTCTAAGGGCTTTTTCCTCTATAAATATTTCTTTGAGCATACACAATACGCGGAGTGACTGTAACAAATTATTTTAGGAGTGATGATGAAACAGACACAGGACTAAAAATCCACATATTAAATATGATGTCTTTAAAATTCACTCTCTTGCAAATACAGTAAAAGCTTATTGTTCGCGGGGTCTATGTTGCACCCTTACGCCGCATACAAAAACTGTGATTGACTAGCAGTACCCACTATTGATGCAACGATGCAGTATTTGCACATTCGCGTATGCGAATGTTGTAGTTTTTTCAGTTTTTGGTTTAGTGAGCCGGAAAATCTAGGTTTGACGACCGTTTTTTTTAGGTCTTCAAACTGCAGTTCGATTTTAATTTGGACAAATTTAGCGGCCTTTTTTGCGAAGCATTACAATTAAATATTTGCAAAACATTCGCATTAATTCATACGAATGCGAATGCGAATGCGTATATCTAAAAACATACAAATGTTCGCGAATGCGAATACGAATATTCGTATACATCACTAGTACCTACCTACTCCAAGGAAGCTGATGCGCATATTGAAGGCGCTGAATGTTTCTATTTGTACCAACTAGGTACATCCGCAAATGAAAAAAATGTCGCGAATACAAGAAAATTGCTACACTTTTTAACCCACAAATACTAAAAACTCGAAGCCAGAAACCGTGAATGAGGGGTTTTTACTGTAACCATGTTAACACTAGAAGCGCGGAACATTTTGGCATCCCTAGCAGCGCAGATGTTTTAGGTAAAAAAAAAGTATTTTGCATATAAGGGGTTGAAGTTTCGTGCACATAATATATTCATTTCATGAAATGTCATAAAACTAATGATTATACGCATTATAAAATTAATATTAACTAGAGCAGTAAGAACATCGAAGTGGGTCAAATTTAGGACGCCCGCACATCTAGTGTTAAAAATTTGCTAAAATCATATCTACATCGAATTAAAGTGTCATATATTTAAATTAGTCACTAAAACAATGTCAATAATAATGCATTTCTGTTTTATGCATAAATGTTGTTACATTTTTTATTTTAATCTACATTCTAGGAAAAGATCTGACAAGAAACTCACCTGACCTGTCTTTTTTATTTTTTCATTAGCATTATATCTCGTTTAATGTCATGTTATTTATTCTAAAGTATGGTAATAAAAAATCTAGACGCAGTATGCTGTCATACAAAAGACCAAAAAGGAAGCTTGTATGGCAAAAAATGGTACACTTTAACATTTATATCTTACTTATTTATTAAGAGTATGAGTTCGGCAGTTTTCAGTGCAAAACAAGATAGGAAGCTGGTGTATAAATTTGACGGTTTACTAAATTTAACTGAAACATAAAATGCTCACTATTTTTTTTTTAAATATGGTAAGCTGTCCTTACAAGTAACAACAAAATGTAAGTAGTTAAAAAAACGTACAAAGCTATTGGAATGGAACGCATTTGAAGAAATGAGGCCAGAATAAAATCCCCATTACTGGGGATTTTATTAATTCCTAAACAATCGTCTTATCGAGATGAAACTACAATCAATAACTATAAAGTCTATTTAGATAATGAGCAATGACTACAAAGAGTTTATTAAACGATGAATGTTTAAATTTAAACACAGTTTTTATGTGATATCTGTTTCGCTGTATCTTTTATACAATATAATTCATAGTGTCAAATGTTGCTTTCCACTTTTACTATACTATAATATGAAATGAAAGTATGATAACCGTATAAAATTAGGTCATCAGGAATTAAATAAAAAGAGTATAGAATTGTATGCAAACAATAAGAAAAATTACCCATAAGAGACATTTCCATGTGCGGCCGTCACATAATAATCGTTTAGCTGGACCGCATTAATTCCACACAATGCGCTGGCTGCGTCCAATTAACCTTCGACGTATTAGAAATAGTCATAGTCATACTCATTCTTCTAGTCATTGGGAAGTATAACCCCGCCGAAACGCGAAGTTACATGTTCTCTACGTCGAGAGTCCGACCGAACGTTTTACTGTACGTGGCGGGGTTATTGATGGTATGTATGGTAGAATGCCAGCAGGGTAGGCGGTCCGCAGTGCAGGTGACCCGTGACCCTCGCTGTGTGGCCGTGATGATGCCTGTCTGCAGCCAACACTCGGCTACGCAGGAAATCTCCCAATTGATAAACCATTCAATCGCATACGTATATTAATTGTTTCCTTAAAAACTATGGTTGTGATTGTTGAAAGTAGTTATTGGTTGGTTGGTATTTAACTTTACTTTTAATCGAGGAAAGATAACATCGTAGGAAGTAGTGGTGATTTTTACTGGTGCCTAACAATAAAACAGGATATGCCAGTTGCGTGCTGCAATTTACTATCTTACGCTATCTGTCAAAAGATTAATATTTTCATGAAAGACAAACGCCATGAAGGCTCACGTGCCCTCATAAACAACCTTTGCGTCCAATTTACATAAATGTAACTTAGAAATGGAAACGCAACAGGTGCGTGAGAACTTACTCCTTCGGACGAATAAAAAACCGGGGCCGATGTCCTGAGTGGTTTTATTGAAAATCTTCGCTCGAATGTAGCACAACAGCCCGGTGACGGGGAATGTTGCCAGCATAAAAAATACCCCGAGTGGCGATGACTTGCAACACTGGCGTTTTCATTTGTCATTTATTTTGATTGTGATAACTCGATGCGACGTGAAACGATATATTTCAATCGGAACGGGGTTACAGGCCCGTGAGGTATGGTGGTTGACGGGCCGACCACCGGGGCGGCGGCGGTACCTACTGTTTGTGAAGCGGACTTTCTCTGAAAAAGTTTTCGTACATCTTATCATGACATTGCAGTCATTATTACGTTTGTTTTTTCTTATTAAGCTTATCAGGTCCGTTTGGACGAGCAAAGATTTCAGTTAAAAGTATTGAGATTAGATAGCGAGTTGATTTATTAAGGTGAAATTTAACAAGAGTGCGTGTGGACCGCACAAGCAACTAAATCAAAAACCTGACAAGTTAGTGCTTAAATAGCAAATAATTACTACTCATACAAAAGCATTAGTTTTGAAAATTGGCGAGAATACCAGGGCTCACTAGGGCAAGCCAGTGATTCTAAAAATACAAACATTGTGCGATAGAAAGTGGAATAACAGCGCCGGGCCGCGTCCGAGCGGTGACCGGCAACAAAGACACTAATTACGTTCCCAATGTAAATATAAATAGTTACACAAGAACATACGTGGCATCATCGACACTTAATGTCAAGGATACGAAGTGATACTCGAACGTTCTCGGATTGCGGCGGTTTTTGTCCGTGGTGCTTGACACGGCGTGACCTATCATTGTGATATCCCTGACTCACTCCGCTTGAGAAAATGAGCACCGATCAGTAATGCTCGCGGTATTGAAGCCTCTAAGCTCGTGTTTGTTGTTTCGGTTCTTACAATTGAACTTGACAACGCGTCTGTCCATAATGTCCAAATATTTACAAGTTTTTGAAGTATTCAACTGATTTAACTCGGCCTGGGCGAGCCCTATTAATTGATCGTAATCTATTCAAAACAGTATTACATTCATGTTACAGATATTAAAAACGAAATAATGTTTTCTTTTCATTTTAAGTTTTTCAGAGGATCGTTAAATAATTCAAATAAATCAATGAACTAAATTAATGAAAATTACATAAAGACAATTGGATAAAAGCTTTACTAAACGAAACACAGTTGAGAGGTACAGCTGATAATTTTTGAACGTATTCACTATCCCTTTCATGCGCGACTGCCTTAATCGAACGACCCATGCTGTCAAACAAAACTAATAAAAGTCACTTCTATTTACTTACTAAGATAATAATGTTTTTGCGCAATTGATAAATCAAAATTATCTTTTTTTTTCAATTTAACAAATGGACATCTTCGTACAACAGTGATTGAAACTCTCCTTGATAATATCGAGGTGTTCGAGGCTAACCTCAGACTATGAATATTTACAAATTTTGTTAGGATTTTGAAATTAATAATCATTTGCTGTATATATGATAGAAAAACTGTCGAGAAAGATAAAAGTAAATCATATAAATAATTTACCCATTCGTACTTTGCCAGTGCAATGAATAACCGACGTGGGATTTAATTTAGTTTCGAAAAAACTAATTCATATTTTGAAAAAACATCTTAGTATAGAATTGGGTCAATCATGTTAAAGACGATATCGTGGTAAATATTCTCATTGTACTAATCAGGAGTAGCGGTATAACGCAATCGTTTCAGACGAGCTGGTAACCGGGTCCGGGCGAGGCAGACACAAAGTGATGGATACGCGGCTATATAATTCTCAGCGAGTCACCGTAAAATTTCTCCTTTAAATAACGAGGCACATATTTTACTACAACACATTACAACTAAGACGTTTTATTTCGCTCCGGCAATTATTAAACAGCCGATACAGCAATATTGTTTTCGTGTTTCCATTACGGGCGAGCCAATAATGTTACCTTTAAAAAAGGCAAGCGGACAGGGTTCGTTAGGCGTGAGCAGCGTCACGAGTTAAATAATGTTTGCGCAGACGCAACGCATAACGAGTGGTGTTGCGGCATTGCCAGGATGCACTCGTAAATCGGCGCCCGCCGCGGGCCACGATGGTAATTGCTTTTGTTGATATATCATATGTTTATTGTTTATTTAGCGCGCCTTTTTGTCAGGTAGCCGGCCACACGCCCGCCGCGATCTTTTGTTTTTAACAGGATGTTTGAATGCTGCCGGCGCCCTCCGCACCCGCCGCGCTTCACCCCCTGCCGCCCCGTGGACACAAGTGTGCTCGAAACAATCGTCATTCTGATCGTCGATAAATTAAGCTTTCTACCACCTACTATTTACCTTTTTTAGATTTTACACACACAGTTATTAAACGGAATACAACTAAAGATACTTTTTAATTTGTTACTTATGTTTAATGTATTAATTATCAAAATGTTTCGTAACATGCGGCGAATTAAGTGGAGAGCGATGTCAACTAGGTATAGCAGTGGAGGAGGCGACAATCGGACGGTTCCCCAATTAAGTAAGGGCTTCGAGAACACGGTGGAAAGTTGGTTAGTTTCCGTCAGCTACACAAAGATAAGGTTTCTCCGGCGAGGGTAACGTATGAAATGGAAGCGAATAACCGAGCGCGTCCGCTCTCACGCGAGGTCGCGCCCACACCGCTCCTGCAAATGCGCGCACCATGTCTTATGTAAATGTACCATGTCCCTTCTGAGTTTAATTAATCTCTAGCCGCATAAATAAACCTACCTTTAATCGATTCACCTGAATATTAAACAATGGCGATCCGATACCGACGCCGGCGCAATCATAATTCCACCGCGACCTGCAAGCAAATATCGATCGATTATAAAAGGATCCGCTATGACGCCGACTCGGCTGACCCGCACTGAGCGAATTGATATCGTATGATCATTCACAATATCAAACCTACAATGCTTACTAATTGCCACATGATACTTTTCATGTTCGTTCTTACCAAGAATTTGATTTGGCGAACTACAGTAACAATGTGTTATTTGAGCGAATGGTATTTATTTAACTGTTTAAGATCTGTAGCCTAATTCGTAATTGATATCCACATTGTACACAAAGATGATAACTGACCAAATGGTAATTTTCTACTTATTCCATTGTAATAAAAGAATAAGTTAAAAAACGACATCAATTCACATTCTTAAAACATACATAGGCACATCCCTTCTTAATTTTGTTCCTATATTGAATTGATAACACAAACGAGATCATAAACAATATTCATGCAAAGATATTGACGTGTCATAGGTTTCTTGTTTTTTTATTTGACTGAAGTAGCAAACGAGCATGCAGTCCACCTGATGGCAAGTGGTCGCTGCTGCCCATGGACATCTGTAATCAACCACATACAGTACATGGGTTTCATCTGAAGTCAATCACAGATGCGTTGCTACTCCCGAGGACTATGATGGTCGCCTCATGTGAAAGTGTGCCGGTTGTGTGTTTTATTCGTGATCGTAGGTTTTCCCCATATTACGTTCGTTAAATTGTGTATTTTAAGATTTGGTGCAAAAAGTTTTGTTTGATATTAACCATAATTCAATTTTAAAGATAATACAGCATTGAAAAGACGTATGTTATTCTCGAATCTCGTTAGGCATCGCTGAAAGCTCTTCCGCTTTTTGGAACCTAGTCTTATACATATAGGTAGGTATGTATTGTGCTGGGAGAAAATGCTCTAGTGCTTGGCAAAGTCTTGATTTAGGCGCGTCATTAAACCAGCAGGTATGATTAATTTGCACTTGTTTCATGTTTAATGTTTATATACTTATTTAATTAAATTTCTTAAATACCTACTTACGGTCATCGATCTTGAAGGACCTCTCGTTTCTTATAAATAAATAAACTTAAGCATTCATGGAAATTTTGTATGATTACTTTTATTTATATCTAATTATCAGGTACTTAAATTATTACTTAAAATTGAATTATATAACAATATTTTTATTATTGTGGGTGTCAGAAAAAATACCTTTACAGTAACAGTCATCAATATTTTAGTGTGTAAATATTGGTAAACATGTTTGGGTCGTAAAATATTACAACTGTTTGGTGCAACGAAAATCAATTACTTGTAATTGAATTTGGCGATTGTCGTGTCGTCGTGTCGTGATTTGGACACCTAACTCGTTACAAAACAATCAATAAAGGTGGACTCGCTAGCTCAATAACTCAATAACGGAAAAGCAATTAAGGTGTGTACATAAAGCGATCAGTCATCGGACACGTTGCGTTGTTAGCGCGCATTGTCCGAGCATTCGGCGTAGCCCAGGGCGGCTGCGCGGTCGAAAGCCGCTCTTAAAACAAACGCGCATAATATTCCAATGAATCTCGGGATTGGTGTTGTATCTAAAACAAATAACTTAAATCATGTCATCGAGTGAACGGTCGCCGATTGGATACTAAAGGGGGAAGGGAATGCAATCAACGAGAAAGGATTTACGAGAGGCGCCCGCGGCCGAGCGCGCCGACGGACCACGCGTCCGATTTTGTCAACCGCCTTCGGCCGCACTCAAGCTCCTTACAAATCGGCCCGGCGACAATCCGATCTATTAATACCCGCCTACAAAAGCACCGCCACTCTCGGGCACAGCACGATGCTAATAGACACCGTTTCTCTTTAATTATTCGGAAATTACTTCTTGTATCATAAAAATACTCATTATCGGATATGCTTTTCGATTAAAAGTTTGGATTACGTTTTCAAAATAAACCGCTTCACAATCATATTAATCATACTCTAAGCATACTAATGTTTCTGTACAGTAAAATGTAAGTCGATCGTTCCATGTAATGTTTATAATTAGGTAGGTACATACCTACTTGAAAATTCGGTAAGATTTTTAGCAATAGACGAAAAAATAGGTGCGGCAATATAATAACGGAGCTTATTGTTTATTTACCTACATACTTACAATTGTGATTTTGTTCGCACCATATATTATGAATTATTGAGTTCGTTTTAATTAAGGTATCCTATATCTACTTAGTTAAGTTAATTAAGTTGTTATAATTTAGTACCCATATTTAATACAAGCTGAATCTTGCGAGTACTTACACCCGCTTTTATAAAAGTTATTTCGACTTAAAATATAAGCAAAGTATTAATTGAAATAAAAATATATATTTCACACCATGTATAACGGACTATAAACATATTTATTTATGTTGTGTAACGTCAGTAGTTCGCATTAAATACAGTAGTTTTGATTTTATGTGATTCAAAACGCACAGACAAGGAGACAAATAATCTAAAAAATAGTAATTATTATTAATAGATTATTGTGTCTTCTACTTATTGCTTATATTCCTAATCTCAAACATTTTAAAACAAATAAATGTAATTAGCAAACACTTGGCATATTTATAAATATGCCAATTAAAAGATAATAAAGTAAATTTGCATTAATTTTGCGTCCTTACTTTCTTAGTCCCAAAAGCCGAAAGAGGACGTGAATGGTAACTCATTTCCTGTCTAATATACACTCAAGTATTTTTTTATACGATTGAAGTAGCAACCGAGCATAGCAATCCAATGCGTTTCTAGTTCTGAGGACTAAGATTTTTGAAGGTGATAGAATCAGTGTAGTTCGAGCGGTGAAGTACCACCGCCAGACCTATTTCTAGCGTGAAGCATTTCTTGGATTTCGATGGAAAGGTAAGGTTGACGGCACACTTTTATATGAGGCGATCATCATAGTCCTCGGGAATAGCAACGCATCTGCGATTGACTTTAGACAGAACCCATGTTCTGTAAGAAGTTGATACATTTGTCCATAAGTGGCAGTGACCATTTACCATCAGGTGGACTACATGCTCGTTTGCTACTTCAGTCAGATAAAAAAGAAAAAAAATATGGTCGACTCATATAAAAATGAGCCGGCAACCACACCCTTCCACTGAAACGCAAGAACTGTTTTATGGTAGAAATAGGTGAGGTGGTAAGACAACCTCTGTCGAACTACTCTGGTTCTACCACCTAATGTATAATTCGTACACCTGAGTTTAAGCTAGAAATAAGTTTTAAACACTATACAATGGTTTAAATATTTTAGCATTACTATCTCTTTCCTTCCGTCAGCAGTGTATAACTAAGAGCTCTATTCCCATTTAATTTCCCATTTAACTTTCATTACCATGTAGAAAAAAAACATGATTGTAATAATATTAAAAAAAAATGGATATAAATAAGAAAAAAAGACAAACCCGCTGAGTTTCTTGCCGGATCTTCTCAGTTGAGGTCGTGTTCCGATCCGGTGGTAGCATAAGAAAAAAATGTAACTGACAATTTGTAAGTGCCCCCGCAGGCCTATACAAAATAAAGACATTTCATTTCATTTCATTCCATTTCACGTAATACTCGTACAATTTTTTCTAACCTTAGACTTTTGGAATGTTTTCCTTTATGGGTGGCAGGTACCTACTTGTCATCACGGTCGTCGTGAGCATGGGTCTTCTTTTAGAATGAGAGAGTTTTAGCCATAGACCACCGCGCTGGCCAAGTGCGAACTGACTGATTCTGAAACTTTATTTAAGGTATATCGTCCTACCTGGAGTCGCTTGTCTGGACAGTTCGAGCTCTTACCGCCCGCAACCCTGGAAGTCCCTTTTAGTCGCCTCTTACAACAGGGATACGGTAGCCCTATTCTGGTCCCGGAAGTAGGAACAGTGACAAAAATGGTGAAAAAAAAACCTACAACGATCCCAATAAACTTGCCTTGAGAATATGTGTTAATAATCTTTTTTTTTTTTTTGTTGTCGAGGGGGAATCCTTCAAAAGGTACCCGACGCCGTGGGAGCGACGCAGGGTTATGTGGGATTTTTACCGCACTAAAACCCCCCCGGTGGCCGTTCTCGGCGCTAAAAAGGAGGACTCCGGGATCTCGAAACGACTTCAACCAGAATCCTCTGAGCGCGTTGCCCCATCGGGCTCCTCCCAGATGGGCGGCTGGGCCCACCGCTCCGTCTAGTCTTTACGACGGTATGCGACCACACGTACCGCCGTCCTTCCCGGGATCACCTGACTGAACGGTTCGAGCTCCCACTCTAGCCGCTCGTAACCCCGGAAGCCCCTTTTAGTCGCCTCTTACGACAGGCAGGGGATGCCGTAGCCCTATTCTGGTCCCGGAACTACAGGGTGCATGTGTTAATAACCTACAGAATTATTATCACAATTTTGTCACATTAAAAATAAAATTGTCAATTCGCATTTCATAATACTTGCCTCCTATACATAGGCAAAGTCTTCATATTTTACTATTAACTTATAATAATTTATGATAAAATGGACTAATATTAGGATTGAAATATCAGATAATTTTATCTTATTCCAAGTATTTCTGAACAGTAACAATAATCTAGGTGTTCACTGAGACGGAGAAATCTCGGACGTACGATCCTTACTCGAGGACATTATCTTCTGTTAATCGGAGTAGGAAATGCAGGTACAGAAATCGGATTTCAAAAACTTCGCAATTCCAATGGATTTCATAGTTTCTAAAATGTGTAACTATTACAAATCATTACTTAAAGATGCTAGAGGTCTAATATTATAAAAGGAATAAACATTTACAAGACAAGTCAAATCAAATAATGATTTGATTTGACTTTAAAAATTTGAAGGAGAACACCGTAAACGAATGTTAAATATTACTTTACAAGAACATTAGGGACTGAGGATGATAAATTTGAGATCAATTTCATATGACATAAAATTTTAAGAATCCTAACTTTAGATCACCCTATCTTTATTACCGACTATCGGTACCTAAAGTCAAACTACAGTGTATTGTTTTGGCTCTACAATTTCCAATAACGCTGATGTTAAGGCGCATAATTCTAGTATCTAAAGTAAATGAATGTCTCCAATACATAATTTTAATGCAACAATGTAGAGATTACAATCTATAACAACTGAACATGAATACATAAAATGAGAATAAGCAAGAAAAAACAGACAGTGCGAAGGAAGTACAATAATATTAAAATTACCTTATACCTACTTTATATATGCCAGAAACATAAATTATCATACGATAAAGTAAACCGAAAAGAACTGGGACGTTGTTAAAATCCACTTCAATAAGATGTAAAGAGGTGCAAGAAAGTCATCATTGTTTATAAGGTAACGGTAAGCGAGGCAACTAGCGCAGGACCCTACGCAGCGCGCGGCCAGTTATCGCGCCGTACGCGACGTCTTCATTACCGGCGAGTGTTAAAACTTGTTAATCTGTCACTTACTTAATTACTATGCGAGAGCCGCTTTTAATTGATTCAGTCGGCGACAAAATGTTAATAAGCCGTGATAAGGCGCGGGGAAATGCGTCCGCCAACAGCGCGTTTTGAAATGCAAATCGGTCGTTTGAAACATTGCTCGGGATAACGTCGATAAGCGTCGTCGTCGTCGATAACCCTGAATAATACCCGCGGTACACGCGATTCTGCGCCCTACCGATACCGGCCTGCGATCGCCAAGATAATGGGATTCACACACCTAGAAATGCTCGCTAAATATAATGTTGCCGGCCACTGCCAATGAACACGACAGTGTTTAGCGAAGTACGTATGCAACATACCCAAAACCCACGCAATTTGATATTAACGCACTTAATATCATGTAAACGGGGAGAATTAAATAATATTTTGAATTAAAAAAAATCTAAATAGCCATGTTTTTATAGGTATAGATATAATTATGTAATTGAGTTTCAGATTACAAGTTTATCTTTAATTACAAAAAAAAGTTTTTTAATAGAGCTTTTATTAAATTGCTTTGTATGTCTTCGTTGAAAATTATAAAAGCATATCGCATGAAAAAATATTGGATGAAAAAAAAAATCTCAAATTGCGTTAGCTAAGGTGTGATAAGTCTTTTTTAAAGGTAAGAAAGAATTGAATCGATGTCCACAAATGTCACCACATATAGATGTCCACAAATACGCACAAAAGTTCTTTATAACTTGTATTTACATTACGGGTGATTTCATTTAGTTCTAATTGCTTTATCTCAACAGACGGGTCTTCACCCTATGAGTAACACATAGTATCAAAATCAACGTATTTCCTGGTTGAAATAAACTAAAGCGTGAAACCTGGCATTAAAGAATAAGTTCATTTTACACATAAATGTACACGCATTAAAGTAGGATTTGTTGATACTTCTTTCCTAAGTAAAAAAACCTGTGGCAATGAAGTCGCAATCAGCGGTTAGGAGGTACATCACTATTATTACAAATGAGAATGTAAGTTTATTTGTTACGCTTTTACAGAAAGCTACCATTCGGAAACAATGGTAGCTTTTACGTGACATAAGTCGGATTTTGCTGAAATTTGCCACACACATAGTTTATGACCTTCGACCGCTTTGGTCATCCAATGTTTTAACATCGAATAACCGAAGCGGGAATAGGACGCGGGAATAAGCTAGTCTATATCAGGTGGTAGAACCAGTGGAGTTTGCCCGGGGACGTCCCACCGCCGCACCTATTTCTAGCGTGAAGCATTTCTTGCTTTTCGATGGAAGGGTGTGGATGCCGGCACACTTTGTTATAAGGTGACCATCTTAGTCCTCTGGAGCATCTGTAATGTCTGGAGTATCTGTCTGGAGTATCTGTAAACGCATCTGTAATTGGCTTCAGATAGAACCCATGTTCTGTATGAAGTTGCTTACACATGTCCATGAGCGGCAGTGACCACATACTATCAGGTGCACTGCTTGCTCGTTTGCTACTTCAATCCGATAAAAAAAGCTATATCTTGCGTAAGAAAGTGGGCAAGAAGGTACAGGTACAGTCAGGTACAGGCCAACAAGCTTCAATGAGTAGTCGTAGAACATCTCTTACAAATGCACAAAAGTAACTGCAGCTGTAAATTCTATGGTAACTTTTGTCTGTATGCAAGCGTCTACTTTTAATTGAAAGTTAAGTGTAATAAGTAGATATACCGATAGCTCTCCAGGTGTTTTGTTGCATATAAAGATGCTGCGTCTGGAAGATATTCGCCACGAAACAGAAACGTCGGCCGGAGATATGATAGCGTGTTAATGGAGTGTTGCACGCGTTTTGTTTAATTAATTAAATATTAAGGGCCGCCGAATGGTAATGAGTCCAACGTAAGTGCTTCTGCGAGAGGCGATCCGAGAACTCAGGGCTGGCACTCGTCTATCTACATAAAATATTTTATAGTATTCCGATTCAAACATGCGTGAAAAAAATAAAAGAAAGACAATTGCAGTCTATAATAAGCCAATCTTATTTAATAAAATCAAATCATTCTCTATTAAAAAGTTATACCTGTAGAGTGTAGATTGTAGCGTCTCAATAAAAACTTCGTATTTCGCTCTTCAATCTTATTTATTGATGTATGCCAAGTACCCAACATGATCAACAATGCATTAGGCGTGCTTAAGTACTATTAAGATTCTTACATTAGCAGGGTATGGTAGTCAGCGGTACCGGCCTCTCCACCAATCACGTGCGAGCCACTTTTGCACACGGCACCACTCTGCATCTCTTTCTTTCCTATAGCGCTGTCTCTTTCTTACATCTATTGACATTGCGTATATTTAGAGTGGGATAACAATACATGCCTATCTTATTCTAACTTATTTTATGTATTGACGCCGTCGTCCGTAACATTCTCCCCCCGGCGCAGACACGTCGTAGCCTCTTTCATCCGTAGGACGACGAGCTTAGTCGCAGGTCTCTTGAATACGCCTCCTTGAGTGCGGACATCTGCAGACCGGATGATGCCGTCTGATCCCGGGTGCACTCGCTCGATGACTCCTCTCGGCCAAGTGTTGCGGGGCAGCGTGCTGTCGACCACCATGACGAGATCGCCTTCTCGAAGTTGCGGAACTACAGTGCCCGCGGGATGAGTGTTGGCAAGTACTCTCGAAGCCATCGCTGCCAGAACTGGTCCGCTAGCGCTTGCGCTCTTCGCCAGGTGCTGCGGTCCGCCTCGGTGCAAGGCCCCGTCCGTGGTAGTCCTGTAGATGAGCCGATAAGGAAGTGATTTGGCGTCAGGGCTTCTTCATCGTCGGGTTCTACGGAGACGTGCGTGAGTGGTCGTGCATTCACGCTGTATTCTGCCTCAGTGATGAATGTCTGCAGTACCTCTTCTTTGGGCGCCTTTTCTTTAAGCGTGGTGCTAAGTGCTACTTTTACTGAACGCACTAAGCGCTCCCAAGCTCCCCCCATATGCGGCGCGCCCGGTGGTATAAAACGCCAGTCGGTGTTATATTGCAGACTGAAATCTCGAAGCACCGTAATCCAGGACCCGTAAACATTTCTTAATTCAACGTCTGCTCCCCTGAAGTTGGTGGCGTTGTCAGAGTATATGACGCGTGGCCAGCCTCTCCTGGCGGCCATCCTTCTTAGCGCCATAATAGCAGAGTCCGTGGAGAGTGATTGGACGATTTCTAAGTGAATTGCCCTCGTTGTAAGGCAAGTGAATAATGCACACCACCTTTTTTCATGTCTTCGTCCGATGGTCACCATCATAGGTCCAAAGTAATCGACACCACAGTAGGTGAAGGCGCGGTGACCTGGTTCCAGCCTCACTTTAGGCAGGTCTCCCTTCGGTGGCGTTTTTGGAGCCGCCTTGTATACGCGGCAATACTGACATTCTCTAGCTATCTTCTTGACTGTAGGCCTCAGATGTAGAATCATGTATTGCTGTCGGAGTTCATTGACGACTCGTTCGTTATTCGCGTGACCCGCCCGGCGATGATAATTCTCGATGAGCAGACGAGTGAACGGGTGCCGTCCGTCGAGTATCGCTGGCTGGTTCGAGTGCGTTGTACTATTTAGAGCACCTATTCTACCTCTCGCCTTTATTATGTCGTCGTCTAATACGGCGTCCAACTTCTTTAACCTACTACGTCGTGGTAGCGGCTGATTCTGTTTTAGCCTTATTAACTCTTCTTTAAAGGAGTCTCTCTGCGCTCTCTGAAGCCAACGTCGTTCAGCCGCTCTCAGGTGTGCGACTTCTAGATGTATATTATTTTTCCTTTTGGCTTTCAGCTTCTCAATGAAGAGTTGTGTTAGCGCAGTAGTTCTTATTAATTTTAAGTAACTGGAGAACCTTCGGATATCGGGCAGTGAGTCCTCTAGGTAAGTGTCATCTTCTGAATAGGCGTAGCATGCCACTTCCTCGGTCTCGTTATCCTCGCTCTCCTGTGGCCACTGGTTTGCCGGTGCCCTAAGGAATGGGGGCCCCGTGAACCACCTATCGTGACTGTCGATCTTATTGCTCTGAAATCTGGTGGCGTCGTCTGCCACGTTGAGCGTGGTAGGCACCCACCGCCAGTCAGCCGCTTGTGTGAGTTCGGCGATCTCTGCTAGGCGGTGTGCGACAAATGGAGTGTATTTCTTTTTCTCGTTTCTTATCCAACACAGAACTGTTCTAGAATCACTCCAATAGGTTACTCGTCTGGGCTTCCAAGTATGTTCCTTTATTATCGTGTTTCCGAGTCGCGCCCCAATCAACGCCGCTTGAAGCTCCAGTCTTGGAATGGTGAGCATCTTTAGCGGAGCTACCTTTGCCTTGGCCATTACTTGGATGGTTTCTGTTAAGTCTTTGTATACGATCCTCCAATAGGCCACCGTTGCATACGCCTGTTCACTCGCGTCGACGAAAATATGAAGCTCTATATGGGCTTGCGGCGTTAAGTTCATACTGTAGCACCTTGGTATAGCTAGCGCTGAGACATCTGGGAGTCGTTTTATCCATTCGTCGAAAAGATAGGCTTCCTCTTGCGGTAGTTCTTGGTCCCAGTCCACCTTCTTAAGCCATAATTGTTGCAATATTATCTTGCCGACGATGGTGTACTGACTGATGAGCCCCAGCGGATCGTACACTGACATAACTGCGCTTAAGGTTTCGCGCTTAGTAGGAGCTCTTAGTCGCAGCCTGACTTCATCGGGAACTCTCTTAATATCCGTGTTGAATGTAAGAGTGTCGGAGTCTGGGTCCCATCGAAGTCCTAACGTTTTCTCCTTGTGATGTGCCACTAGCTGTACGTCGACGTTCTGGGATCTCTTTTCTTCTGGAATGCTAGCAAGAACCTTCTTATTGTTTGAGTTCCACCCCCTCAAGTTGAAGTCGGCCCGCTGATGGATGTACATTACTTCTTTGACCATCTTAATAGCTTCGTCTTCTGATTGGAAGCTGTCTAAGTAATCATCCATATAGTGACGCTCCTTAATTGCTAAAGCTGCCTCTGGGAATTCTTGCTCAAAGTCTGTGGCGTTACGATTCCTCACGCTATGAGCGAGGTACGGTGAGCTGCTTGCTCCGAATATCATCGATACCATCTTCATTTTTCTTGGGGGATCGGTGGGCTTGTCCCGCCATAAAAACATTTGTGCTGGCTGGTCCTCAGGTCTTATTTTAATCCTGAGAAACATTTCTTCGATGTCTGCGGTTACGGCAATTCTTTTTTCTCTGAACCTGAACAGTATTCTTGTGAGTGAAGTCAATAAGTCTGGCCCTTCTAGCAGGAAGTCGTTAAGGCAGACTCCTGTCACCTTGGCCGCTGCGTCAAAGACCATTCTCACTTTCCCTGGCTTGTTGTGGTTCGTGACGGCGAAGTGAGGTAAGAACCATTTGCGATTGCTATTCATTTCGCTGCCATCGCACTCGGTCGCGTAGCCTTTCTGTACAAGGTTCGTGACTTGAGCCGTATATACTTCCTTAAAGGCGGGCTCCTTAGTCATCCTCTTCTCTAACGTGTGTAGTCTTCTTAAAGCTGACTCGTAGCTATCGGGGAGTGTGGTGTTGTCGGTCTTCCAAGGAAGGCCTACTTCGAAATAACCCTCCTTCCTTTTGGCAGTTGCTTCGAAAATATCGTTGGCCCTCTTCTCGTACTTGTTAACCCTCTCTTTGGTCGACACACCAAGGGAATCTACGTCGAAATAATATTCGACGAGCTTTTGTAATTGTGTGTCACTTGTGGAGATGTGAAGTACGGCTGCTTGGTCTTGATAAATCGCTCTTCCTGGTGCCGATCCATGCAACACCCAACCCAGCTTTGTCCAAGATGCGGCAGGTTCTGTTTTCTTGCCAGCGCGTAGCTGTCGCGATACTATTAAGTGCCAGTTGTCAGCCCCTATTAGTATGCGAGGCTTGGCTTCTCCTGTGCAGATCTTCTCTCGTATACTGCGCAGGTACGGATACCGCTCTAAATTATGCGGTATACGTTGTTGATGTAACTGTAGCCCTCGTACGGTGCGGGCTGTGACGGTGTATGTTTCTTGTTCTCTTAGACCTCTCACTTGGATCTCGATCGCCTTGCTCTCTATTCTTTTTTGCTCGTTGATACCTCTTATGTTCAAAGACTGTTTCGATCCGCCATCGGTGAGTTGGTTTGCTAATACTTCATCTATTAGTGTCACCGTGGACCCTTCGTCCAAGAGGGCGTACGTAATTATCTCCCCCCGTGGACCGCTGAGCTTCACCTTGCAGGTCTTGAGCAATACCGCAGATGTCTTCTTTGCTGTAACGCTCATTACTAGTGCGGTTGAGTCGGCTGTTTTGCATTCGTTCAGAGTGCTGACCGTAGGAGCCGACTCCGTTGCCTTTTCCTTGTGTAGAAGCGCATGATGTCGGTAGGTACATCCGTGAACTCCGCAGGCTTTAGCTTTGCAGGAGAATCGGTTGTGCTTCCGTTTCATACATTTGAAACACATTCTGTTATCCTTGGCCCATTTCCAGCGATCGTTGGTGTCGAGTGCCTTGAGTTTGGCGCAATCGGGAGTGTAATGTCCCTCGGACTGGCACATAAAGCATCTTCTTTCATCTTCATATGTGATGCCTTCTGCAGTGTATACGCCTCTAGTAGCTGCCCGTTTTGGAGCCACTTCTTTTTTTACTGGTACTGGAACACCTCGTCTGGTTGTGTGGGTATATCTGATCATCAGATCCGCTTCGGCCATCAAGAACTCTGAGAGGACGATCATTTCGTTTTCTTCTATAATACGAGCTTCATTATTGGCTGCGTACTCCGCCCATTTGCTGACGAGATGCGGACTCAATTTGTCCATGACGTCTCGAACAAGGAGCGGACTCTGTAGGTAGCCTCTTCTGTCTATACTCTTGATTGTGTAGACTATGTTCTGAATCTTGATTGCGAACTCGTATAGATCAGTACTCGCACTTCCTAGCTTAGGGAGTTTCTTGAGTTCTTCCATTGCTCGATCAATTATAAATTCTGGCCTTCCATACTTCATTTCTAGCGTTCGCATAATTACTTCTGGACTGGAGGCGGTGAATAACTGCGAAAGTACAGTTTCTCGTGCTTCCCCTCGTAGGCTGTTTCGTAGACGCAGAAGATTTTCCGTCGGAGAGAATTTGAAGAGTCTCGTAGAATCTTCCATAGCGGCTTTGTATGGTAGCCACTCTGCGACGGCTCCCGTAAAGATGGGTAGTTCTGCTGTCTGACGCGGCAGCGGCCTAGACGTAATCATTTTTTCCAATGCGTCGGCTAGTCGTTGAATGCCTTGGTACTTGGCATTCTCCCCCCGTTGCTCTTTAACGGGGGGGTGAGCCTCTTGTGGCTCTTCCCTGAATTTCGGTGCTGATGGTCGTTGTTCTTCTATGCTTCTATCGACCCAGTCCCGTACTCTTTCACTGCATATGCTGGATTTGTACTCTGATTCGGCTTCTATCGCTGTCACTTCGGCGGCTAGTCGTGCCTTGATGAGTTTCTCTCTGATGCGCAGTCGCTTTTCTTCTAGCTCCGCGAGTTCCTTTTCTGCCTCGTATTGCGCCATCTTCATTCTTGCATCAGCGCTTTTTCTCGACGTGTTAGTGTGAATGCTCAACGCCGGTGACGTAGGTCTTCGTATTGGTGATGCGGCTTCACGTCTCATTGGAGTGCTAACTGGTTGTGCAGGCGGCCCCATAATGGACGTCCCTATTGACGCCTCTGGCGCGGTCTCTCTCGCTGCTCGTGGCGGAGAGTACTCCAATCTTCTCCCTTGGGGAATACTTCCTGCTACAGTTGACGGCGATTGCGGCGAGTCTTCATAAATGCGGTGCAGTGACGGTGCAAGCACACTCTTAGTGCCTACTGGTAACTCCGGCTCGCTGTATCCAGATTCGGAGCGAACACGGCTTCTCGTGTTCATAGCGACCGGCGTATCCAATCCGACGCGCTGCAGTCCTTACTCGAGTAGCGCAGATTCGCCTCTGAATCTGCCGTAGAGTAGATTCGCTTCTGAATCGCCCGCAGTACAGATTCGCTTCTGAATCCGTCGTGGAGTGCCAAATCTTCAGAATCCGGCTCGAAGGACCAAATTGTAGAGTGTAGATTGTAGCGTCTCAATAAAAACTTCGTATTTCGCTCTTCAATCTTATTTATTGATGTATGCCAAGTACCCAACATGATCAACAATGCATTAGGCGTGCTTAAGTACTATTAAGATTCTTACATTAGCAGGGTATGGTAGTCAGCGGTACCGGCCTCTCCACCAATCACGTGCGAGCCACTTTTGCACACGGCACCACTCTGCATCTCTTTCTTTCCTATAGCGCTGTCTCTTTCTTACATCTATTGACATTGCGTATATTTAGAGTGGGATAACAATACATGCCTATCTTATTCTAACTTATTTTATGTATTGACGCCGTCGTCCGTAACAATACCTATGTTTAAAACTTACGCTCTCTTGCCGTCTGAGGTTCAAATCCCATTTTTTTTTTAAATTATGTGCATAATAGAAATGAATTAACTCTGCTTCACGACGAAGGAAAACATGATGGAAACTTACACACTTGAGTTTTTTAAAAAAATGCTAAAGGTGTCGCACTTGGCCAGCGCGGTGAGCTATGGCCTAAAAACCCTCTCATTCTGAGAGAAGACTCGCACCCAGCAGTAGAACAATAATAGGATGACTGCATACAATTATATCAGAAAAAATTGCAATACGAGAATTTTTTCAACGGCTTTAGCTTAGGAGAGCTGTTAGGATTATATGTTTTAATTATTACGTCACTGTATACGTAATAATTGTTTTCTATTGTTGAATGGATATTTTTCAAGTCGGATGTTTTTACTATTAATACTTAATACACCCTTAGGAGTCCAGGTCGGGATCGGTAGTTTTACGACGGTAAGTGACAGCCCTAAGGTGCCGTAGTAGCAAGAATCGGCAAGATATCTGAAGTTGTATGAGTTTAATTGAGTTTTATTAAAAATATTGTCATATCGGAACCCTTTATCTTTGTATTGACACAAGGTGATGCATCAAACGAGATTTTATTAACGGACCTACTTCACTACAGTTACGAAGGAAGGTTTTTGAACCCGTGCCTTCGTAAAGCCGCTTAAAGTATGAACTTGAATTTCTTCCTATATTTGCTGTCGTTTATGTGGAACAAAATCAAGTATTGTTACGTTTTATAAGTACTTAAATATTACAACAATACTTGCGTTTTAAAAGCATATACTACAAATAATACAAATCTGTTGAATTCAATTTCTTAAGTTGGTTCTAAGTATTTCTAAGAACTTTATTCAGGTGATAAGTATGATGGAATTCTAATTTAATATAGTAGGAGGCGTGGCTGTCGGAAAAAAATGAGAAAACATATAATTTTATTATAAATGTGGGTACAATAAATGACGTTATTACCGGCGAGATAAAATCGTTTTCAGCCACCGTTAAGAACATTGTTATGTCATTGTTGTGCAGTGTACCTATTTATTTGTTTATGAATATTTTTGTCAATTTGCTTTTGGAAACGTTTTAATTATTTTATTAACAATAAGTAGAATTGATTAGTCGTCCAGTATTAACGAAGACTCTATGATATTACGTGTTGATGTCAGTCATATATTACTTCATGTATGTAGTACCTACATCAATGTGAGCTGCGTTATCTCGAGAAGTGAGATGCACACTCATGTGGCAAACTTTAGGCTGGAAGTTATTTCTTAAGGTAGATGCGCCGTCAACTAAGCAGTTGATGCCCCCGTCATCAATGGTAACCGACTAAAACAATTCGTTAAGACCAATGGCTGTTATTTCCAATTTTGATCCAATCCTAACCTCGCATTAAACGATCCTTAAAATTATTTATCGTTGTTAATTAAAAGCAGAACAAGAAAAAAATGATTAATAGGCTAAGAGCGTTATCGTGAACCGCTCCGTGCCCGGTAGCGGTACACCGTCACATAAAACATGTAACATAAGAAACCGCTAAGATTATAAATAAGTTGAAGTTATTTATGGATGATGTTACAATTAAATATCAGTATTTTACAAAAAAGTTGTTTTGCTAGAAACGAGCGCGAGGATAAGGATTGGCACCAGCTGCAGCACGCAAGGTGCTCCGTGCGTGTAATAAAAGCTAATAGAAATTATAAAAACACTGACCAGCGCCGCCATACACATATATGTTCTCTGTAAAATGAACTTCAAGCCTAAGAAGTAATCTTGTTTCGTTTGTAATCCGGCGAATACGTAAGAAACTTAAAGTGTAATTACTAGTTAGTGGCGTGGTACAAAATTGTACGTCGTCGTCGTCGTCAACCCATTATCGTCCCACTGCTGAGCACGGGTCTTCTCTCAGAATGAGAGAGTTTAGGCTATAGTCCACCGCGCTGGCCAAGTGCGAATTGGTGGACTTCACACACCTCCGAGAACTTTTTTTTTTTAAGAACTCTCGGGTGTGTAGGTTTCCTCACGATGTTTTCCTTTACCGAAAAGCAGTGACAATTAATTTCTAATACGCACGTGAATCAGTGGTGCGTGCCGGGGTTTGAACCTTGAAAATTGAGAGGGCAAGTTTCAACCATTAGGCTATCACTGCTCTGCAATCTGTCATATCTTCGCACCATCTCTTAACTTGAAAAGAGAAGTGATCTAGGCACTTTGTATAATTTTGTCTTTTAACCAACGTCTGATAGTACGTGAACCTAAAACTTTCAATCGATGACATTAAAACGATTAGTTTCTGAAGAAAATTATGTACAGGTGTGCTCTGATATAAAACACTATTTCTTTTTAACTTACATCATTTTCAGTATTTTTTACACCACTATTTTTATATAAATAATAGTGTAGTTTTAAAAAATTAAAAATAAATAATATTGAGAATTGAGAGTTTCTGTATAGGGGAGGTAGAGTTAAGCCTATCGCTTACATAGCTTCTTAAAATGGTGCTCAAAATAAGTCAAAACTCAGCATGGAAGGTCCTGTTATCTAAAAATGAAAATAACATATAAATGTAAGCAAAAAGTAGGTGCGGTAGTCCTTCGTTCTTTACCTTCCCGGCTTCACATCTGCACACGTGGATAAATATTTACACATACATATAAAATGCAAAAGTGACTAACTGATGTATCAATCACGTATACATATATATATATATATATATATATATATATATATATATATATATATATATATATATGTATACACATACCGCCAATGAAGGTTAGACGGAGCTGTGGGCCCAGCCACCCATCTGGGTGGAGCCCGATGGGGCAATGCGCTGAGAGGACTCCGGTTGCGTTCCCTTGGAGATCCTGCTGTCCTCTACGTAGAGCCGAAAACGGCCACCGGGGAGTTTTAGTGCGGTAAAAATCCCACATAACCCTGCTTCACTCCCACGGCATTGGATACCTCTTGAAGGTTTCCTCCACGAGAACAACGAAAAAAAGGGGCTAGAAGCTTAAAATTTCACACACATATTTCTTTTATGTCGTAGGTGGATGCCTACGGGAGGATTTTTCAAAATTTAACTCCAAAAAGGGATAAAAGTTTGTATGAAAGTCCTCCAATTTAGATGCTAATTCAATTAAACCTAGTATTAAGCTTTATGGTTCAATATATTGGTGACTGGTAATAAACTGAGGGTGGGAGAGTTACGTCCAGCAGTTATGTAGGTCTCAAAATCTAACGAATAGATCCCGTCATAGTTGCGCGAATGAAGTCGCGGGTTCTGCTAGAGTATGTATTTAAGCGGTCCGTGTTTTGCATTGCATATTTATAAGAAAAAGTATATATGAAACGATAGGACGCAAGTTTTTGAATCTTAATTCATCGGTTAATTGGTCTTAATTAATTGGTCTTAAGTTTAAGTCACAGGCGCTTGCTTACCTCTCTTTAAGTCCTCGATAAATATCCTATCAGATTCAGTAATTCCAGAGATTAGCGCGTTCAAACCAACAACCAAACGAACTCTTCCACTTTATAATACTGGTATAGAAGATTCCTATAATCAAAAGTATGCTTTAAAAATGCCAACACATTTAATTCTTGATACGAAGGTTAAAGTGTAAAATATGATATTACTTTTAAATAACTCCCCCTGTAACGTTATTTACTGTAGCATGTATGTAAATAATTATGAAATAGTAACCTTTTTGATGAAGCCTTTTGTTGCAAGCAAGGTGGAGTTCATGCATCAACACTCATAAGTTAATTATGATAAAAGTTATAAAAGCATATTTATGATAATACTGATTAGCATTTGCATATAGTAATATTTATAAGAGATTGTCTATAATATTATATTATGCCGCTGATGTTGCGGCATAATATAATATTATGCGGAAAAAGCGTGAATAATTGAAGCAATTTATCAATCTTGTAACTTATTTTTTTATAAAATAGAAAAGAAACTATTTATTAAGATAAGATAAAGATAGTGGAATAGGTACTGTAATGGCTACTAGTAAACCCCAAGAGTTTATGTCACATATTTTTTAAATTAATCTAGTAAATGGGACTTGGTAACAATGGTCTGAAAATTAAGCTCGGACGTATATAGTAAAAGTTTGCAGGGGCACAAGTAGTTTTCCCCGAATTTTGATTTATATGATTCGCTTTCACCCGTCCAATAAATGACTTGTTTCGTATTATTGTCACAATAGAAAGTAAAATTTATTACACTTTAATTTTCTCTTATTATATTTACAAACAGAGTACAAATCCTTTACGGTAAACGAGTAATGTATATAAATTAGGCGTCGTCGTCCTTTTTTCTGAAATTCCCAATAGAAATGTCTAACTTGCGCTTTAACTTTATCAGTAAATACATCATTTAGGGAAAAAATCTTGTTTGTTAACACTATATTACATTCATTCGGAGGGTCTCTTTTTCACCTAAGTTTAAACCAAATTTAGGTACTAAGATAATAAAAAAATAAACATCTAATACACAGTCAAATACTAAACTTAAAACTAAGTCTTATCTTGATAATTACCAAAAAACTTTATGTTTATTTTAAAATAATGTAACCAAAGCTTACTTTAAATGAAAACAAATATATTTTATATGACAACTAAAGGTAATTGAATTACTTTATATTTAATATTCCCTACCTGTATATAAAACGATCGATATATTCAATCGTTACGAGAGAAAACATAAAACTCCTTCATCTCTGTAATTACTGGACCAAGCTATAAGATTTGCACTTCATTGCATTTGGCATTTATCGGTATTAATGTTTAAATAACGTTTTATTTGACATTTTGATTGGCCGTACATCGAACGGGTCGGCACCACCATGTCGCATTACCGCTAGCTCCGCGCTGGACGAAATTATAATTGCTTTGCGAATTATTTTATTGCGACATAAAGAAAAGGCTAAAGCGAATTTGTAGGCAATTTGCTTGGCGCATCTGCTTCGTTATTATATCGTGCTAAACTGACAGTAGTCCCCGAGCCGCGTTTCTTCTACGCCATGTCGTCCAGTTAAGGATTAGTAAATTACTTTCAAGTTGCCTTTGTATTTTTATTATGTTCTAGCGATATACTTAATATTTTTTGTCAGTTCTGCTCACAGTTTATATTTTATTGTATTATTCTTTGATCCTTCCATTTACTCTACAACTTACGCTCCTGGAGAACTGTGCTGCGTCGTAACTCACCCCAGAAGGTAAATCGTCCGCGCACAATGGAGAACGTGTGGAAATTGAAATATTTACCTAGTGTAGGACCAGTCTAAAACCGAAGTTGCAGCACTTTGAGTAAGTAATACTTAAATACGTAAATAAAATACTAAGTATACTTAAATAGTAAGTTGAGTAATACTTAAATACTTTCATATTTGGAGAAAAATGAGCTTTCTAAAATAATTTAATTAACAGAATAAATAAAATTAAAATATAGATACAAAATAGTGTCTACTTACTCTAAACAAAAGGACTGTAATTCCTGTGAGCAAGATGACTTACCATCAGTTGGACTGTACGCTCGTTTGCTGTTCCAATTAGATGAAAAAAAGAAAAAAGAAAAAGAAAACTTTAGTGTATATACTGTATGTCCAAAAATTCGCACTTGGCCAGCGCGGTGGACTATGACCTAAACTCTCTCATTCTGAGAGAAGACCCGTGCCCAGCAGTGGGACAATAATGGGTTGACGACATATACTGTATGTCCTATACGTATTGTATAAAGTATTCTCAATGTTTTATTTTGACATATTACACATACATCTTTTTATATAATGTACCTAATAGTAAATGATTTCGAACGGCGTGCAGTCCACCTGATGATACATGGCCTCTACCGGCCTTATGGCCGCGCTATGGCATATATATCCTAGATATAGGCATTGACTCTTGTCAATGGTTGCAAATGGTAAGGTTGTATTAAATTAAGTAATGTTATATCAACACCTACTAATAGATAATTAGTGCGGTGGACTTTCATTGTGACCAAAGACCAGTGGGACAATAATGGATTGATGATAGTAACAGTTCCGTAGGTTATAAACAGAACAATATGATTAGGGATTGCAATCCGGCCTTACTTTCAATCCGGCCGGATCCGGCCGGTTTTTTCTCAATCCGGTCGGATCCAACCGGATCCGGTCGGATTAATCGAACGGTTAAAACAGTGTAAAAGAAGGATCAATTTCGAACGGTAATAATTTTTGGAATATGAGATCTTTGTCAAAATATACAATCACCGGATCCGGTGGAGGTCCGGATCCGGTGGTGAATTGGTACCGGATCCGGTTTGTGTAAATTTGTGCCGGATCCGTCGGATTACCGGATCCGGTTTTCCGGATTGCAATCCCTAAATATGATACAAGCACAATACCTACACGTAATTTATTGTTCCTTTCATAATAGGTAATGTATCAATATCTAAGCACATACACTTATTTTTTTCCAGGTCTACAATGAGATAAGATGGGATGTGAGACTGCCACGCAATCCATATGGACAAAATTCTAAAAAATATTATAACTAGTATGGTATTATCAAAAATAAAACGTACACAATGCGTATACAAATGCGTTCGATGCTTAACTGTATACTCTTGTTGAAATTGGTCCATTCTATATAACCTCCGGGTGGTCAAACGACCATGTGCTTCCAGCGCAGCTAACAGAACAACAAAGCTGTCCAATGTCGATCCTCGAGTTTGCTCTGTACCACGGTGTTCTGGTCATAGTGACAAACCCCGACGACCACCTAAAGGATACGCTCTGCTGAACGCGAAGAGCAGTGATAGCCTAATGGTTCAAATTTGCCCTCTCGATTGGGAGGTCCGAGGTTCAAACCCAGGCACGTACCACTGATTTATGTGCGTATTAGAAATTAATTATCACTGCTTTTCGGTGAAGGAAAACATCGTGAAGAAACCTATACACCCGAGAGTTCTTAAAAAAAAAAGTTCTCGGAGGTGTGTGAAGTCCACCAATTCGCACTTGGCCAGGGCGGTGGACTATGGCCTAAACTCTCTCATTCTGAGAGAAGACCCGTGCCCAGCAGTGGGACAATAATGGGTTGACGAGAACGCGAAGATGCTTCATACTGGTATCTGATACGAACGCGTGTCATCCCGGCGCCGTGTGTGTTATACAGGATCGGTTACATTTTGTACATCTTAAGTTTTGCATTGGTCTATAGACAAGATGCTCTCAGCAGTCGGGGCACCGCTCGTGCGGCACAGTCCTGTCGGATAGCGTAGTCCATCAAAGGTACCATGCGCAAAGAACGATCGATGTGACATCCTAAGCACCTAACCTGCTGCCAATATAGGTATATTGTAATGCCAACAACTGAAACGTAGCGGCAGCGTACCTACTCGTACTATTACATGCAAATCAATCAGTATTGTCAAAGAGAGTTTCTATGTTTTATAACAAACATCTTATGAATATTGATGTGTAGGTAAGTAATAGGCATCATCGGCGTGATTATGAAATGCTATTTTTAACCGACTTCCCAAAGGAAAGAGGTTATCTATTCATCACGGATATTTTTTTTTTTTTTTTTTTATTTTTTATGTATGTTCGGGCGAAATGGCTAGAAATCGTCGACCTACCGACACGATTCATACGACATTGTATGCGGCTAGTTTCACAGGCAGTCCCATATTGAGGAAAATGAAAACCTTTCGGCGGTTTTCCCGGAAAATTGGAAAATGTCGGTTTCTTAAAATCTTGTATAACTTGGGTGTTTCTAAACCGATTTCCATTTTCTTTCTTTCATTTGATAGGAAATTTTGTCACGCAACTTTTTCTCTTGGACATGGGTATGCTGTGATGCTTAACTCTTTGAGTTATTGGGTGGAAACCACCACCACTCCTCAAGTTTTTTAGATAATTTGAGATAACTCGGCTTCTGCCGAATCGATTCTTATGAAACTTGGAATATGTATTATATATCTATGCTTATATAGGTTGACAAAAAATTTGACCTTCAACTCTTCGATCCTGATGATGCAGGGTTACAGCTATCCTAAACTATAACATTAGTTATTTGGTGCTTACATATATGTAACAAGACTACTAAGCAAAGACATGTGATGAAAAATTTGACCTTCAACTCCTCAATCCTGATGATGCAGGGGTGCCTCAAGCCTAAACCATAGGGGTTGACAATTTGGTGCTTATGGATGTGTAATAACAATACTAAGCATAGACATATGACAAAAAAATTGACCTTCAACTCCTCAACCCTGATGATGCAGGGTGCTGTAAGCCCAAGCCGTAGGTGATGGCCATTTGGTGCTTACAGATATATAATAAGATAGCAAGGCAAAGATGTACGATAACAAATTTGACCTTCAACTCCTCAACCCTGATGATGCAGGGGTACTGCAGGCTTAAACCATAAACATTAGACATTTGTTGCTCACGGATTTGTAATAACATTGCTAAGCAAAGGTATACGACGAAAAATTGGACCTTCAACTTCTCAATCCTGATGATGCAGGGGTATTGAATGCCTAAGCCATAAAACTTAGCTATTTCATCCTTACGCATTCAAAATGATATTTAAAAAATGTAAGGTAGAACATTAGAAAAATGGTTGTATACGGTGGAAAATTGGACCTTCAACTCCTCAATCCTTATGATGCTGGGGTGCTTCAAGCTTAAACTATAGGCATTAGCTACATGATCGCTACGTATATCTGATAAGATTACTAAGCAAAGATAAAAGATGAAAAATTTGATCTTCAACTCCTCAACTCTGATGATGCAGGGGTACTTCAAGCTTAAACCATAGGTATTGGCCATTTGATGCTTATGGGTATGTAATATATTTACAAAGTACAGACGTATAATATTAAAATCGACCTTCAACTCCTCAACCCTCATGATGCAGGGTACTGCAAGCCCAAGCCATAGAAGTTGGCCATCTGTTACTTACGTGTATGTAATGAGATTACTACGAAAAGATATGGCATGAAAAATTTGACCTTCAACTCCTCAACCCTGATAATGCTGGGGTCCTTCAAGCCTAAACCGTAGGCGTTGGCCATATGGTGCTTACGTATATGTAATGAGATTACTAAGCAAAGATATAACATGATAGTTTTGACCATCAGTATCAGTTGAATTATACTCTTAGTTATAAGGTTTATATTACTTTTTCTACTTTAAATATTGATAATTATAGGTCTATTCTTTAAATAAATGTTTACTCAGAAAAAGTTGTTTTATTCGGTTAGGTTAGGTTCGAACAGATTTTTCTAACTCAGAATCTAAGGGAGGGGGCGCGGTAGCGCCCCCGACCGGTTGTGTCAAAGAAGTCTATTTTTAGATGATGACGTCAGCACATAATTTTATTCATCCGAAAATCGGACGAATAATTAATTTTATTCATCCGGTTAGCGGACGACTAGCAACAGCCATAACTGATTTTATCGTAACTGAAAAGCGTGAAAAAAAATTTTTAAACAAAAAATACAACCGACTTCCATGCCACATAAAAGTAAAAAATAATTTAAATACATGTTGGTTTAGAGCAAACACAGTACTTAGTACATAGTTCCGAAGTCGGCGCTCACCATATTTTGCTGGATCATGACGAAACTACATGTATCTTATATGAGCGCCGACTTCGGGACTATGTACTAAGTACTGTGTTTGCTCTAAACCAACATGTATTTAAATTATTTTTTACTTTTATGTGGCATGGAAGTCGGTTGTATTTTTTGTTTAAAATTTTTTTATAATATTACAAGTTATACAAACAATGATATATTTTTACCTTTAACTTGTATATTGTTTGTTGTGGTACATTATATATTACGTATGTTAATAAAAATATAATTTTTAAAATCAATAAAATATCTTTGTGTTGTTATTATCGCGTTACAACAATAAAATGCGATACCATTATAATAAATAGATAAACTTCTTATTCGTAAAATATTTCTCATAATATGAAACGAAAAACAAAAATAAAGGCTGGATTTCAGTGTCAGTTGTCGTCACTTTTGTTTTTATTTTCTGAAGAATTAATGAGACGGAGTACAGTGACGATTTTTAATCTTCATAACACATTGACTTATGCACCGTCACCGAGCCAAATTTCTACAAAAAACACACGTTTACAATTTTTTATAATTTTCAATGAGCTAATTATATAGTACAAGTATATTATCAAACTGTATTGGAGCTAAAGTACCGTCAGCTCTGTAGTGTGACCACTCTCTCTCATATTGATGGACATACTACCGCGCATACAGTTGGCACGGTATATATATAATATAATATATACTCATCATATCACTTAGGGTCTGGAAAGGAAAGGTTTTTGTAAAGTTGCGTGCGACGTTTAAACCTCAATTTGCTTTGCTGCGCGCGATTATAGCGCCATCTGCACTAGCGACATGTGTAATATCGAGTAATGCGTTCACTCCACTATGATACCATAGTAAGGGAGCGTTCAAGTATTACGTAACGCAAGTTGGGGAGGGGCACTTGTCAAACGTTACTATGCGATATCGGAGAGGAAGAAGGTGGGTTTGAACAACGCATTACATAACGTGACTGTTTTATTTAAGTATAAAACCTTATTTAAGTAAAATACTCCCTCAGCGACTTACTGCCAAAGTTCAGGGAGGGAGAAAGGGGTGCAGCAGCGTTACCTTGCGTTACATTTCTAAAATCTTCAAAAATTGCGTTACGTAATACTTTAACGCTCCCTAAATACTTTAAAACATTTTTATGTAAGGATGTGTAAAATAATAAATATATTTAATTGTTGCCACCGATTTTGGTAGCGAGCTGACTGATACGAGCGTGGTTGGTCGCAGGAGCTTCGGGGCGAAGTGCTCGAAGTGTTGCCGGGGCATCTCGTCGTCGGACTGGGTGCGCAAGGCTCGCGAGCAGGTGTACCACCTGGCCTGCTTCGCGTGCGACGCCTGCGGCCGCCAGCTCTCCACCGGGGAGCAGTTCGCGCTTCACGAGGACCGCGTGCTGTGCAAGCCCCATTACCTGGAGACACTCGACGGTGGATCCATCTCGTCAGACGGTAATTTATATCGATTATATTTATGGATACAAACGAGAATATTTACTGCGCTCGTAAAAAATAAATTAACAACTTAAGCGAATTATTTGGGTTATTTTCTCAGCAGTAAACATAAAAGAATTGTTTGTGATTGTATACAATAAGGTGAACCAGAAAGAATTTCAAAATGATCATATTATTGACAGTGAGCATTTAACACTGAACAAATTGTTCCTCAATCCTAAAGTGATTGACAAATTTAAACATTAAAATACATTCTTTCAAATACAGGCAGGCTGTCTAATAAACTATTTGGTACAGCTGTCTAAAAATTAACGGTATGATATAAATGCACGAGGGCTCCTTGCGGTTTTTTATCCTAATAAAGTATGTATAAAGAAAATGGTCTCCCATTCTAAAACTAGGTTATTCTACAACTATGGTCAAATTAAAAACAATCTTCTGCCCATCATATTTTTTGTGCATACCTATGTCTTAGAGTTATTTGTTAAATTTCCAGATGGCTGCGATTCAGAGGGATATCACAAGAGCAAGGCAAAACGAGTTAGGACAACATTCACCGAGGAGCAGCTGCAGGTCCTGCAAGCCAATTTCCAGTTGGACTCCAATCCCGACGGCCAAGACCTGGAGCGCATCGCCCAGGTCACTGGCCTCAGCAAGAGGGTGACCCAGGTGTGGTTCCAGAACAGCCGTGCTCGCCAGAAGAAACATCAACACACCGGGAAGGGCAAACAAAATCAACGTTAGTATTCTCTAGTCGTTAGGAACTTTCAGGGCTGTTTGTATCTGGTATTTCTAAATATAAAATGATTTTTCGAACTAAAAATGAATCATCTTTAATATTTTTGGCAGCATTAATTGTGCATGTTACGCTGGCAAAATTTTATTGATACTGTTAGCTTGCAATCGCGCGATTGTTAGCCTTGCGAAATGTATTTATTAACACATATTTTCGCGCTTGTTATGTGAATTTAATGTTAAATACACTTTCTACTCTTATAGCCACATACTAGGTTTCCCAGCTGTAAGTGCCGTTTACAGTGGTCGTTTTAATATCGATCTAACGGGAGACAATCTCGGACACTGGTACCGTACTGCGATCTGAGCTTTATGGGTCATAATAAACTCATTCACATGTAGTTTCACTAGGTGTATTCGTTGTTCTCAGTGATAACCCGTGATACGGACCCGGTGGGGTTTGGCCGCCCCATCAACCTCCACCTCACGTACTCGTTCCAGAACAAGCCTCCATTTGTGCCAATAGGTGAGAACAATTTAATAATTATCTGTTTATTCTGTCTTCAACACTTACTAATAATCTATTATAGCTAAGTATAGACCTTCATGGGTGTTAATCAATCAACAAAAATTATTGTTTCAAGTTGGCAATTCTATCAAATTTACAGATGGAACATCATTCACTGATTCGTCAATGGACGAGCTGTCGGAGGACTCGTCGATTCACTGCATGCAGAGCGAAGTCTAACTCAACTGGAGTCTGTGCAAGCTTTTGACCGAACATATCTGTATCAATTTCCACGTGTTAGCAGTACACACTCGGACAAGAGGCATCATTACAATCCAATTTGTATACAGAATAGGTAATGTAACAGAAACAGATTACGAAGATAAAAAAGTCATACATGTAACCTTTCAACGACCCAAGATCAATACATAGGTAGTACTTACGATTTATCGTTATATACAGTGCACCCAGAAATATTTAATTGAATATAGTACCATCGATACTTTAAATTCAAAATATTGAAGTAACCTAAATATACATGATTCGCACTTTAAACGGCTTTAATCACATGTCAATATATTTTACACTTTTTTCTTTTTGGGGATACATATTTTTGCATAAGTTTCATTTTGCAACGTAGGAATACGTTTTAATAAGATGGGTAATACTTACTACACAAATCTTCGAACATATAGCTTATATAAATATTCATACCGTATACAGAACTAGAAGCATAATTATAAAATCTCAGCAAGACAACTAGTGTGCAATAAAGAACTCAAGTACACGTAATGTCTCACAGAGACTTTTCACGTCAGTAATTAGAGTAACATTCTACCCATTTTACGTATTCAAAAATCTATATATGAAATTATTTAAAAATTCTTAATAAAATGTATGCAGTTAATTTTCGGTCGATGGTAGTTATGCGATAAATGTGGCAAATCTTGGTGTCACTCTTGCAGGCCAGACATTGTAAAGTCTGTTATTAGGTGTTTGTGTATACTCAACGTGTCTCCTTTATTCTCGTAAGTTGTCTGTATTCATATTTTATGTCTATGAAATATCAGTAATATTGTAAGGACTGTATGCAATCGTACAGTCCATTAATGTTATCTTAGATACATGTGAAGATAAAATATTTGTCGTTAATAAGTAAATATTATCTACTTAGTAATATTTTTAAAACTTTAATAAGATGTATCAAAGCGCTTCGGGGATAGTAGTTCGTTAGTGTCGCCGCACACCGGCCACTCGCGGCGGCCACAAACGCCGCCACTACAAGCTTCTAGAAGCGTTCACCGTATGCGGCGAGTCCATATAATGTGTATAGAAACTATAGGAAATATGCCAGTGGCAGCGTTTTGTGGTTGTGGCCGGGGACCCTTGTGCGACGACGCTTAATATTTGTCAAAGCCCACCACCAACTAAATAGTCATCCTTCAGTGTATACAGTAGGAACTGGTAGAAATAGTCTTAGAATCCGATGATTATTTTGTTATCACGCCATAATATATAATAATTTCAGTACCCAGAGTAGTTTAAAGGTAATATAATTATGCAACGGTCATTTGCTGTGTCTGCACATGTTACTTTAGGGATTGTAAATCATTTTTTGGCTATAGTATGTGGCCCTTAAGTTGTGTAAAGTATACTTAGATTTAAAAAATAATATAAATCCTAATTTAAGTTTCGAATTGTCCCTATAGCTGTATAGAGTTATATTTATTTATTTATTTCTAGTAACTGTGATACTCCGTATGGTTCACTTCCACAACAGTCCGTAGTGTCGCAAGCTGTGCTGCGGCCCGCATGTACTTACGTATTGTAGTGCCAAATTAATATAAATACTAGATAAGTCTTTCCTACTCTAAATTACTGTTATAAGTCAATCTCATAATATTTTAATGTAAGTTACATGGTAATACGTGAATATCATTCCTTGCTTGTCTTTATCTTTGCTTGCACTCATTCCTAGGTAAGGAATAAGTTAGCTGTAAACATTGTTAATATGTGTTGCTGAAGTGATGTTGTTTCTATTTGATCCAAATATTTACTTCATTCTGTGTTCCAAAAATTACATTATACTATTCGTCATTTCCCAGAAGACGTCTTTCGTTTAAAACCTCTCGCCGATTTGTAAGATACCGAATGCCACTGATTAATGATTCTGATCTTATTAATATCGATGGAGACGTTACCAGTTCGGGCTGGCTTAAATGTGTCGCTTTTCTACCTTGCAACTTTTTTAAAGAGTAGGAGGAATCATAAAAAATCCCAACGAAACTCACTTGATAATTACAATTTGCGACGGTATTTTACAAAACGAGATTGATGATAGGCGACTTCTTTTACAATCTGACAATGACAGATTATGTAAATCATTAAACGGTATTCATACATTTCTTTGTGTTAATTGTATGTACAACACAATGTACGTATGTATCTATGAATGGAGATTGAATAACTACAAAGCACGCTCTATGTAAAATACTTTAAGCACACATCGCTTACGATATTCTATGATATATTTATGACATATTCAGTATTGTAAATAAAGTGAAAATAGTCGTAATTTCTCTGTATTGATGTAAATCTTATAACACGTTACTAATTATATCGTCACCGTAGGTAAGACCACGTATGTTTCTTGTCATTCTCGGTAACTTACTTGCTGTAATGAGTAGGTACTCTAGTTTATCCTGTACAAATTATATTATTATGTTGGTTAAATTGATTTTTATTTCACACACTCATATGGTTCATTCCCCATGTTACTACCAATCTTGCTACCAATAGTAACACGGGTAATTTTATTACCGTTGATTATTTCTTTAATGACATCTGACAGTTATTTTCATTAGATCGCAAATTAAACACTTTATAAAAACAAAAAACTCAAATCTCTTAGCATAAATAGGGACAGACAGCGGAAAGCAACTTCGTTTTATACTATGTAGTGATGATTATATATTATAAAAATGTGTAGCCTATATCGCTTTGACAACAGACGATTCCAATGATATGTTATATGTTACAATCTATTAAGCCGTTTAGGCTGCATAGCGTGTGCCAAATGAATTGACATATTCTTTAGGAGCAAGGTCGAAAAAATTACCCTCCGTCCGTAAATATTGTCCGTAAAAATAATATTTGTAAAATGAAACATTTCTTTAAAGATATATGGACTAAATTAACATACAAGTTTTATATACGTTATATTTATTTTATAAAGACTTATAACAACAATCACTTACATATTAACTACCTAATACTAGACCTCTCTGAATTTATTATATGAACTTAAAATACAGTTTTTATTGAAAACAGATTTTCATATAACACAATTGACTTAAATATAATATGGTTGGCAATATTATAATCATTGAAAATAGATCACAGATTCTTTGATGAATAGAAGTAAAAAAAATTCAAACTTAATACCACGTAGTAGAAAATAAAATAAGTAAAAGAAGAAATAATTATAACGATATTTTTTTAAATACTCTTTTCTCCCTATAAGAGTTTTCCCCCTATATTCCTTTAGAGATTAAATAGGCTGTATGAACGACATGCTCTTTCAGATTGAACAAACAGAAAAAATTAGAGCTATCCATGGGCGGCGGCCGTTGAAAAACAGCTTAGCTAGTCACTAATAATCTTTTCTTACCCTATTTTAACACCGGTCCTTAATATATAGCCTAATTAGAAGAGGCAAGGTTCAATCGTTCAATGAAGACGGCTGGTAACCGCTGTGTTCAAATGGTTCAGGACCGTTCGAAATGGCACAGATTAGGGGAGGCCTGGTTCAGCAGTGGACTTTCAGAGGCTGATGGATGGATGGATGGTTCAATACTATCAACAGATTATATCAATTGTATAAAAGTCAATGAACTTCCTAAATACATTATCAAAATCTTTGACATAATGATTCTTTCCAACAAGATAATATTTTTTCTAATCTCATCAGATGGTGTTACTCCCAGGTTCAGAATATGACTAATGATTGCATCTCGATATATAAGTATGTCTCACACTTTCGTTCTGTTTTTGTACAACCCGAAAATTATATACTAAATCTAACTTTAAAGTGAGTAGCTTGTATGAATCTATGAATGTCTGTCTGGCCATAGCCAATTCCATAAGGATGTAAAGCACTTTACGGGTGATTAACCTAGCCCTGTCGAAGCAAAATTGTAACTTACAACAAATTCCTTAAAATGCGCGTACCTACCACTACTAGACATCTACCTAAGTGACATTCACCTAAACTATACATGAATAAAATGTTTTAAGACCAGCTCTCTACGTTAATATTGTACCCAGTTACTATTCGACGATTCCCTACAGCTTATCCATAGTACACAAGAGCAGCTCCATTTCCTGGTGCACCTCGCGGAGCAAGTCCTTCATCTGCTTGGCGGAGTCCAGGATGTCGATGCTCTGCGTATAGGGGTTATATCGCACGCCGAAGTCACGGGGTATGGTTTGAGCGAATTTGCTGTAAATTTTATAAAACAAGTATTATTATTAATTTTTATTAGTTTTCAAAAGTACCTACATTGTAGTAGGTAGGTATACTAATCGATGAAAGCCAATATTTCCTTCAGAATATTCAGTATAGGTACTGAACCCTGGCAGATCATTTGTACAACCTCAATGGGACAATTGAAACGAGTACATATATTTTTTTAATAAATACTTACAATTTTTTGGCCGTGGAGACGTGCTTTAAATGCGTGAGTACATAGTGATTTAGCAAACATAATAAAAAATAATCCTTGCTATACTAAATAAGAACTTACATCATCTTCTCCTTGGCACTTTCAAAGCTGTTCGCAACAAAATAGACTGGTTGGTACTCGGTGATGGGGTACTTTTGCAGGCCGGTCTTCTCAGGCTCGAAGTCCCGCAGTTCTGGCTTGTCCGACAGGCAGTACTGCAGCTCCCCGAACGATGACAACAGCCCCGCTCCGAAGGCCTTCAGCTTGCCCTCTTGGCGGCAGAGACCAAACTCAACGGTGAACCAAAAGCACTGTTAATCAACAAAATAAATTTATTTAAAAATATATTCAATATTTTCAGTACCTGTAAATACAGTTTTCATATCATACCGATGCGGTACCAAAGGTTACCGCACCGGTATGATATATGGAGTGTCTTTGTATATCTCCATAGCACCTATGTGCAGAATATTTCCTTGTGTGGATATAATAAACAGAAAATTTTGTTCATAGTTCATAGTTGAATATCGGAAATTTATTACAACAACTATAAATTTAGTTTCGCTTGTAAACTAAATTTATAAAGACTTAAGAGTTTACATACCGTAGCTAGTTTCTCGATGTAATCGTCGGGTGCACCGAGCGAGGCCAGGCCGATCTCTTGCGAGAACTGTGCGAAGGCGGGATCGGCGAACAGCGGCGCGTGGCCCAGCAGCTCGTGGCACACGTCCGGCTCCGGAGTATACAGCGGCTTCGAGTGGTGCCGAATGTACTGCGTGCTGTGAAACACGCGGAACGCCAATCCGGCCAGAAAGTCACGAGACGACAGAAGCCCTGCTACCGGCCGAAGCGTGAATCCGGTGCAATCTGGAATGCAATATATTTGGTATGTTACGTTTCATTCTTATCTAGTACATATAAGTGCAAGGTAGTTGTAATCTTACTAACCAATTTCAATTTTTATAATAACACAAAGGTGTAAGGATGCATTTACCTTTGAGAAAGTTGGAAACATCTTCCAGTTGCGGAATATTATCTTCCCTGTAGCCGCAATTTTCGATCAGAAGCGGGAAAACGTGATTGTGCTCCTTGCACGCGTGAGTAGGATACAATTCGGTGAGCTTCCTGAAAACCGTTCCCCAGGTTGCAATTTCTTCCTTAGTGTAGTCCACGTGAGGCAACGGTTGGCCGTGCTTGTAGTTGTAGGCGATATCGGCGAAGTACTTTCTGCGAGCTCGGTACACGGGGTCCGTGAAGCCGGGGTGATCGGAGTCCAGTTCGGCGCCGTACGACAGGATCTGGTTCGCGAACCGATCTAAGTCGCGAATACGCCGCGGGAACCACGGCACGGCAGCTGGAAAAGGTTAACTTTTCATTAATTCGGTTTCATATTTAATAATATTGATAGTTAATGAAGTATATTGAAGCTTATAAGAAAAAAAAACAAATTGGCTCATATATGTTTCGGAAATATAAAAGGTTCTCCCTTCATATTAGCATCAGTCGGATGGAGTTACCGGGCTGATGCTCATACGATTTATAATGACTACTCTCAATTTGTTTATATTTAAAAGCACACTTACCTTTATTATCCTTGTAATTTCTGGAAATAATATTCAAGTAGCCCACATTATCTTTCAGTTCTTCAAGAGCAGCTCCGAAGTCTCCACAGCCGTGTTCGCATTCCACCATAAACTCGTAGCCTGGTCGCCTGAGAGAAGACCTGGACTCGATATGGCTGAGGTTGACTCCGTGCGAAGAGAACACGTTCAAGAATTTGGCGAGGGATCCTGCTTGGTCAGGAGTTTCGGGCGAAAACAGCACCCATGTCGACTTGCTGGTGTCTCGGCCCTCGCGGATGTAGATCCCGCCTTGCACCAATTTAGGCTGCAAAAACATGTAAAGGTATTGTGATTTATGCGTATTTCTTGACATATTAGATATATGCTTAAGTTAATACATATGGGGCCACCATGAAAAAAAACATTTTTAACATGTATTTCATCGAAACTTAGTAATTAAATAATAACACTTAAGAATGAAATGTTTAATATTCCTGCTTTTTCCTACGTCTACGATTTTTCACAGGAGCAAATACCTGTGTATATATTAACTTTTATGTCATTGTTAGTAGATAGATAGGTGGATTGTTTTATTTTGAATCAATAGTTAATGAATTCTACTTTTCAATGGTAGCGGTGTGCATAACTGGCGGGAGATAAGAGAGTTCTTCAATGATATTAACGCTCAGGTTACGCCCCCAATTGGCGATAACCCGCAGGTCGGCGGCCGCGGGCGACGCGCCGCTAAACTCGCGATAACTTGTCATATCTAGATAGTTTTAAGCAAACTAGCTGATTCAATTTTTTGTCATCTAGAACAATCTAGTTTTACGCCAAACCACCGGTCGCGCTATAAATTTGTACTTTATGTCTGTTATGTAGGGTGTCGCAAGTTATCATTGGGGTTGACTAAATTGTGCTTAATCATCTTTAAATTTGTTTAATACAATATGGATAAGTCCACCAATTCGCATTTGGCTAGCGCGGTGGACTATGGCCTAAAACTCTCTCATTCTGAGAAAAGACCCGTGCCCAGCAGTGGGACAATAATGGATTGACGAGAATATGGATAAAACTGTGTAAAGATACATTAATCCAGCAATTTCCACACAGTCCTTTAAATTTTATTACATATAGGTATCATTATTTTATATTTTAACTACCTTTAAAACGAAATATTTAATTGAAATAAGACATAAGTAGAGGTACGTGTACAACATATACATATAAGGTACATACACTGGTAAGTACTTGTATTAAATAGGTAGAAAACAAGCTTATCTAATGTTATTGCTGTTTAACATTTCGCTATGATATGCTATATGGCCTTTCAACCCCTTCGTATCAAATCATTAATAAACATTAAAATTCCAAATAAAGCACTTTCTTGGACTTTGCAGTTGCGTCATGTGTAGTTCCACGCGTGCAATTTAATAATCCAAATACTTTACCACTTAACCATTAACAAGACTTAATTGTTAAAACATATCTTTAAAATGATACAAGTAAGTAAGTACGAGACAATTTATAAATAAGGCAAAAAGACGTGATTTGATAAAGAAGTTACCTCTACATCTAAGTTTATTATATCAAGCATAAATAAGTTCACGCGTTTTGGTAAAAGGATGTGGATGCAGATTGAATTGGATGTGAAGGACTATTTTTGTTTTGTATTGCATGGCATCAGTTTGAGGTACGATCCCTTTTCCATATACAAATGTATACACTGTTTTATACAGTTTGTTACAGATGTCCAGGGGCTGCAAAAACACTTACCGTGAGGCAGACAGTATGCTCGTTTGCTATGAAATAGCATCAAAATAATCGAGTCTTTTCATAAAGAATAGAAATCGATCGCACAGCGGGTATAACTCGCAGTTTATAGTAAGACGGTAATAACCTTGCAATTAACTAACTAGGAGCGTAGGTACTAGGAAAGCTATGTCAGACCAATTTACTTCTTTTTTCCGGTATTAAGTAAGTGAACGGTATATTGAAATACTTAAGTAACTACCTACACATTTAGGTTCGTGTTATTACATTTTGCTGGGCAACATATAACATTCAATTAAAAAGTATTGTTAACATTTGGTTTGTTTTTGTATTATCTCGTGACAATTCAGGGTTATAGGATGATTTTAATAGACAAATTATAATATATTCTACTAAATTAAGGTTTCGAAAAGGATGTAGCAAATATTTAGAAAAAATGTCAAATTGTTTTTACTCTTTGATATATCCTGATAAAGTCAGACAAATAATAACAAGACAGAAAAGGAAGACTTGATAAAAAGTTAGCAATACAAACATGCATCCTGTACCAAAGGCGTATTTCCTCATTAGCCAACTCACTGCCCTTTTTGCAGTGGAGCAAAAACTTGCTTCTTTAGATTGCCTCGATCTTAGTTCCAATGGTCGGTAGTTTTTGATATGACTAATATTATAAATATTTTTAATAACACACACCATCGATAAAGCAGTAATATCCAGAAACAACCAATGTTATTATAGTATACTTTTAGTATCATTATTTTAAATAGTGCTTTGCATTGTTATTATATACGTTTTACTGATAGCTATTTAAGCCACTACATACTGTACATCTTATCCTAATTTCTATACCCATATGAAACGCAGGTGGTTAAACGAGATTTATTCCGAGATACCACCGCCACAGCTATTTCTAGCGCGAAGCATTTCTTGTGTTTCGATGGAAGAGCGCGGTTGCCGATACACGTTTATATGAGGCGCCCATCCTAGTCCTCGGGTATAGCGACGCATCTGTGATTGATTTCTGATAGAATTCGAATTCCATAAGAAGTTGCTTACAGATATGCATGGGCGGTAGTGACCATTCACCATCAGATGGACTGCTCGCTCTTTTGCTACTTCTATCAGATAAAATAAAACTGATTATCGGACCGCACGTTATGTTTAATAGAAAATTCTTTTAATAGGCAATTTAGCGAAGTTTTTTTCTGTGACGCTTTCTGTTTTTGCATGAATTCTAAATTGCCAATGAGCAAGACAGGATAGAACAATTTGTGTTGTGTTGCACACTTTCTCATTACCTATGCAGTGGAAATATTATTGGTATAATTAATTTTGTTCACAGTTAAAATATCACAAAAATATTAACAAATTGTAAAGTTGTGATCAAATGAATGGAAACTACGTTACGTAAGTAATATACATACTTTTGTTCTAACTTATCTATAATTAACATTATTGAATCTAAGTTAGTCACGAATGTCTTTAAAAGGTAAATATTCTCCATCCCTTAAGGTACTTCATAACATTATTATAAATGGAATAATAAATTGATATATCTCAATTTAACTTTTATTTATTTTAAATGGACTGGTCATTTTTTTTACTTTTGAAACGCTTGCGGGTGAAAAATAGTAGTTGATAAAAATGTTAGCACACACTTAAAACATTTTGCATAGTATTTTTAACGTGTAAATAATATTTTACTGAATTTTCCTGTTATTTATCGTAATGCCATATAATTTCTTTGGACAAATTAAACGTTCGCTATTTGCGAAAAAAATATAGATTAGAATGATTGATTTTGTAAAATTTTCGATCTCTCAATAAGTAAATGTTTTGCAGAGAGACGAAAAATGTAGTGAAAGTCATGTTTATGGTTGCTCGGTCGGCTAGTTAGCCAACAGTATTAAAATACTGATTTAGTGAGCGTTCGCATCGCATTTCATAGCCATAACTTATTTTTTTTCGTAGCCTACCTTGTCAGGAGGTGAAGAGGACAGCTTTTTTTCTGGTTGGCTGTTGAGCACTTCCATGTTTTCCAAACTATGTTCAAGAACAAGTAGCACGCGTTTCGAGTCTCGAGAGCAATAAACGCCGGCGGGCCGCGCACACGCCGCTTATATGCGCGTGAATGACGTCGCACGATACCATTTAGATGTGGTATGAGTTGCTTAATAAGTGTATCTGCTGTTTTTCACAAAAAATGCTGTTTTTAAATGTTGTTAAATGAATGTCTTTTTGCTTCAAAACATTGAACACATTAATGGACGTCGCATCTATTGGGGCCGTTCAAGTATTACGTAAGCGCTATTGGGGGGTGGGGAGGGCTTTCTTTTGCTTATTTTGGATGACAGGGGGGTAGGGGTCTAGATGATGATTACGTCACCGCTAGTTAAGTATTTACTTTTTTACAATACTGTACAAAAAATACATTTTAATTGAAAAATGTTTACGTAAGCATGGTGGGAGGGGGTTAGAACTTTGCTTACTGTTGCTGACAAGGGGGAAGGAGGGGGGGGGGGGGGGGGGTAAATAATTGTAATACCATTGTACCCATTTTTTTTATATGAGTGAATATGCCGAAAAATGCACTTATATCGCTCATATTTTTATACATATTTAAATTAATAAACAGTTTGTCGCCGTGTTTGTTGCTCATGAACTAAATTTAACATTCTATCCATCGATTTACCAGCCTTTTGAGGACTACTGAGAGGTAAGCTCTCTCCTAACACGATTTTATCCCTGTTATAACAGTTCACTAACTAATTATAAGAAATAACCTTTTATCAATTCTATAGGTATAATGATTTAATTCACATTTAGATTTTCAATTTAACGTAATGATTTAACCCACATTCATTATGCCACCAAACATGTATTTACGCAAAAGGGATAAAAAAGTTTCTACTTATAATATTCTAAGTGCAATACTATAATTAACACCTGAATCAAACGCCGCATCAACTAAGTACAAGTTTCGTACATGCACGTCGCGGTGCAGGTGCTTGCAGCGATTCTGACACTACGCTTGCCATTTCTTATTGCTCCTATATCAGGAACTATCATTAGTTACTTAAGTCCTCAAAAGCAGTATGAGTAAACATAAAAACTAATTTGACCGTATCGTCAACTTATATGAACGCTTATAATTTAAATAAGACGATGTTTCATAAATGTATGTAAAATGACTCTAGGATAAAAGAGTCATTTTATATACATTTATGAAACATCGTCAGAAATATATCAAACAAACTAACAAATCGTTTTTCCCGACTGCATCAGAAGGGTAGTATTTTTTTAGCACGCATGTGTGCATGTATGTATGTCCATTTCCTTGGCACGCGCTACAACCCATACGGCCAGACGGATTGAACCAAAAATATGACATATCATTGGGATCGACTCTGATGTCAAAATAGCATAGTTATTATAAAAACAAAAACCCGACTGCTCTAAAACAAATAACTGAAACTGAAGGCAATCAATAGTTTCTGAGCAGTCGGGATTTTTGATTTAATAAATGACAAATTTATTACTTATCTCTTCATGATACGAAATAATTGTGTATAAACAATATTGAGAATTGCGTATTGATTTCAATATAAAGTGTTATATTATATAACTAAGTTTATAAGCAACACAAGGCATCACAGTACGCGTCATGGTGCTTTTATCACGCAACAATAATAAGTATGATAGCAATGTTGTTATCGCGCAATAAGAGTTTGTTATGATAGCTTCGGATAATAATTTAATTAGACATTTCTTAATGGATCACCATCCTTCATTTAGTCCCGGTAATGTTGTTTTATACTCCTTTTTTTGTTCTCGTGGGGGAAACCTTCAAAAGGTACCCAACGCCGTGGGAGCGACGTAGAGTTAGGTATGTGGGATGCGACCACGCAAGCCGCCGTCTTTCCCGGGGTCGCTTGGCCGGACGGTTCAAGCCGCCGTTCTACCCGCCCGCAGCCCCGGAAGCTCCTTTTAGTCGCCACTTACGACAGGCAGAGGGTTCCTTTGCCCTATTCTGGTCAGGGAAAGACATTACGTACCTGTTCGATCAAGTAAGTGGGTGTAATACCTTCTATTCGTAATATAACCTTTACAAATTTATTAATTTCTCTAAAAAAATCTGGTACGTCAATTTTGACAATATAGCACGTAACAATATTCTGTCATACAAAGATTTATTACTATATTATGTGACACGTTTTGTCGAATGCCGACATATCACGGACATAAACTTAGAATTTTTGCTTCATTGTGGCTCACATCTGTGTGTTCCAATATTATAAAAAATATAAATTAAGATATGGTGCAATTAAAGCAGGTGTCTTTGCGGCTGAAGTCTATTAAGAACATACAAAAGATCACAAAAACTATGAAGATGGTGTCAGCAAGCAAGTAAATAAACAGTCGTATCTATCTACGTAGTTGTCTTATCTCTTTGCCGCTGCGACTTATCGAAGTTCTATATCCTCGTAATAATGCTGATCCAGTGATTCAGTTATATTTAACCAGGCATAAGAATATAAAAACCAAAAATCAATTTGAAATCATTTGCACAATAATAGTATATAAGGCACCTGACCACTTTGTAAATACAGCATAGTTAAGTAGGTAGGTAAGTAAGATTATAGTGATTTTGCATGACACAAGGTTCACAAAAGCGGAGCGTGAGCTGCAAGCCGCCCGCCCCTTCGGCTACGGTCCTCGCAAATTCTATGAATCCACACAACTTGTAAAGGGAGCTGTCGACCCCAAGAAGGCCGACAAAACCAAAGAAGTACCACCAGAACAGCCCGCGGAGAAACCAGCGGAAAGCAAGGATGAAAAGAAGATTAGGAGGCTATATGTAGCGATGACATCCGACAGGGGTGAGCTTTGATATGATATGTTATCATTATTATTTGTGTATGAATTGAGGCGCGAAATATAAATCGTAGAAACAGATTTAGACAGTAAATAGAGATTACACTATACATTGAACATACCTAAAATGATTTATCCAGTTCTGATAAAAAAAAACTATAATATTATCGGAATTTACTTTCATTTGATGACGATACTTTGATTCTTCATACCCGCCACTTGGGTATAATTAAACTCTCTAATAAAAGCCTCTTATTCTGAGAGAAGATCCATGCCCAGCAATGAGACAATAATGGGTTGACGACAAGCTTAAGTTATGATATTATACATGTTATTTGGTACCCTACTTGGAAATATTTAATAATATTAGATTTTTATCTATAAAATATCAAGTAAATAAATGTACCGATTTTGATAAAAAAAAATTAAGAACCGGCACCCGGAAAACAACTGTAACAAAAAAACTGCATCCAAGTCGGTTCATCCGTTTAGAAGCTATAGCGCCGAGGACGGCCACCGGGGGGGTTTTAGTGCGGTAAAAGTCCCACATAACCCTGCGTCGCTCCCACGGCGTCGGGTACCTTTTGAAGGTTTCCCCCTCGAGAACAAAAAAATAAAGGTACGTCTAACAGACGCACATAGCAGTCTAACTCATATCATCGCCTTTTTGCGTCAGGAGTTAAAAATAACCTATTGGTTGTTTTTTTTAGATCTTAAAACTTCATAAGAATTCGGCTGTTGTTCACACGAGTGCTTTTGATAACATAACTATGCAGATTCTTAAATCGTCCTTAGCACATTTCGCACTGTATTTTATCACCGAATAAAAATAGGTCAAAACAATAAGAAGATGAATGGGTTTGACAACGTTCAGGTTATCAGTTAAAGGGATCATGGGCGAATGCTGACTACAATCCGATAATGCTTGGGGCTCTACACGCAATACAGTAATTAACAACTATGTATATGAAATTTCCTATTTAAAATATAGATTGTATTTTATTTTAAATAGAAAATTTCATTAAATTAAATAGAAGATTGTATTATAATGATAAAATATTCTTAGCTTTGTAATATTAATGTTTTTCTTGCTGGTCATATCATTAGTAAAAATAAATAGGTACTTGGACGCTATTGTGATGCCAAAACATCCAATGTTGTAATAACTACGTAAACAGTCTACTCTAGAAGTCATACAACTTATCCTAGTTAGATGTTATTTATAGTCAGATTGATGTTTAGCTAAATTCTTGATCTTTTATTGTTTTTGATGATTTCATTCTTATTTATGATCCATATATTTTTATACCCACTGCAGTCTTACCCACTTTAATACTAAGATCGTCTCCAAGAGTAGGATCTACATTATTTTAGCAACAACACGTTTTGTTTTTCTTTTGTTTGTTTTTTGAGTAATTCACTGTGTACAACAACCAAATTTATTACTGTTTTACTGTTGGTTTTTGTTCTTAATATTCATAATAAATATATTATGATAACGCTATTAAATACCTTTGCGTGTGTACAGATATACATACCTACTTATTAGCAAATTCTGTTTATAGTAATCGGTATTGTGATTTTCCTCATTGTTCAAAGCGCGTGTAGGATATTAGAGAAGGGAATTCCAAAACTTAAAGCAATTCGTTGCTTTTATTTCATCATCGACTGACCCTCGGCTATCGACGTCGTGACTCATGAGTTCAGTTTAAATTACGCATTTTGCGTAGTTGAGTTTTTGTCAAACATTAAAAAGACCCTACTGTATAATTAGTGTGACATATAATCATAGTTATGATGTCCAGTATAGCGAACCTATAATTTCGCGTTCTAACGCGACTTTTAGAAGGGTTACCATTATATATGGAATTTATAAAATATGTTCCAAGCTGAACAGCCTTACTTAAAATCACGAGCAAAATGCCTGCTTGCTAGTTCTATTTTGCAAGGTGCTAATTTGCAATTATTTTTTAATAGCATAAATAGTCAATAAGGCCAGTCTCACTAATAGCACGTAGTAGCAGCCGCCTATCCTATTAGGAACTTTTTCTTTTTATGTTTGAAAGGTGTAGTACTTTTTTGTGTGCACCAAGCAAAATTTGAGTCCTACCTAAAGTCGGCGAAAGATTTGTCGCTACTCTTACGGACTAAATTGTAATTAAATTTTATATGGGTACAACCCACTATTGTTCCACTGCTGGGCACGGGGCTTCTCTCAGAATGAGATAGTTTTAGGCCATAGTCCACCACGCTGGCCAAGTGCGAGTTGGTGGACAATTGAAATTTTATATTGACTCTTATATAAAATTTCAATTGTCAAAAGAAGGTACCGCTTAACACAGCTATCTATTATTAGGGAGAAAACAGGAGTGGCGGGAGTGACGCCGTGGTATACTTTTTAAATGACTCAGATTAAAATATTAGTGTTTCAGTGACTAATGCTAAGGTTGCAGGGCTTTGCGGCGGCGTGCACAGCGGCGTGGCGCGGCGCATCCGGCGCGAGATGACGGCGCGCCAGGCGGAGGGGCCGACCCACCGGCTGGTCTGCGTCGGCGACAAGTCCCGTGCGCTGCTGCGACGCAGCTACTCCCAGAATATGCTTGTCAACGTCAAAGATGTACAAATATTTCCCATCGATAGTAAAACAAAATACGGCGTTTTCATGCGCCACACATGCTGGAAGGGAGACATGTATACAAAATATGAGGGCAATAATAGTATGGCGGGGGATCTTTGCCTTGTTTATTCTTTGTTGATATGGTTAGTCTAGATAGTGATTACGACAGAAATATTTATCATTTACTTTTGTACATATATAGCAAACTACACATTGTGTAGTATATTTGTACATTAAAATTGTTTGCGTAAGCATGATGGGAAGAGGTTTGCTTACATTTCCTGACAAGGGGGTGAGGACAAAATAATTGTAATAGATCTGCCTCATATCTGAACGTCCCCCCATCCACCTGCGACACCTGTAGCATTCCAAATATTCGTACTTATACACCATCCATCGATCGGGTTAGTGATAAAAAATCGAAGCAGCACACTCTATCTAAAATGTCTTCCTCCAGTTAATTTTTCTTTAAAAACATTTTACCTTTTTATAAGGAAAGTAATTATGCTTTAGAATAAGGAGAGCGGAGGCGGTTGAGAATAATTAAGTAGCTTCTGTACCGCAATATTCACCTTTATGCTTAAATAAGGGGCTTGGTTTAGTTAAGTTACATCTACTCTTTAATAATTGGAATATAATATATCATAAAGATAGAAAAAAAATCTTATAAGTTTATATTTAGGTATACTTTGGCAATGATAGGTAATATAAGCTTTTCAGATAATTAAGAAAAAACCTGGAACAAGTAGAAACTTTTTATTTAGTAGATATATCTTCTACCACTTTCAAAGAAGTAGGTATATTATATTTACGTAGATCACTTTTTAATCTCTCTGCAATAACCCTGTGCCTCGTAATTGATTTAATAGTGGTGCATTCGTTTTTAAGACCAAATTAGTTGTTCAGATAATTTTCGTAGAACTTCTGCGAAGTAATCTTTATTTAAAACTTAATGATTTTCAAAAATAACATGATTTAGGTACTGCAATATTTCAGATCGGACGCATAGCCCCAGTGTTTGCTGACGCATCTATTATGGCAGCGGCCATCGCCGATTCCGGGTATGTGTTCGATATCGGCGAAATCTTCTACAACAAGTACTTCAGCCCCGTTAAATACGAACTATCCATCATACCGTTCTTCAACAAGTACAAGATCGAGGTACGGGATATATTTAAGACATTTCGCTTACTTTTCCTAAACTTCATTAAATGTCTTCCAATATAAAAAAAACTAATTATTCCACAAAATACTTACTTAAATTATTAATGCTGTAGTCAATATACAAATGCTACAGTATTATGATGTCGGCGATGTCGCTGTAGGTAGGTACATTATAATTTTAAAAACAGTCATGCATGCTAAGTTAGATGTACAGTTTACATTACGGGCATATATCCAGAACATTAGTTTATTGACAACACTAATCAGATTTTGCAACAATGTTTCCAGACGGCGCCGAACATGACCGCGTTCGACGATGTAGAGGAGGATCAGCTGGAGAGCTACGCGGAGTGGACGCTGGCAGCGCTGCTGTATTACGCCCTGAAGGAGAGCGCGGCCTCCGAGCAGTCGGCGCGCATGGCGGCCATGGACAACGCCACCAAGAACGCCGCGGAGATGATCAGGAAGCTCACGCTGCTGTTTAACAGAACGCGCCAGGCGGTCATCACAAGAGAACTCATTGAGATCATCTCGGGAGCTGCCGCCTTGAAGTAATGGCATATATACTTTATTCGTCCTAATTGTGAACGGATCTCAATTGTATGAAAAACATCGTTAGATACTGTTGGGTACAGAGAAATTACTAGTACATGTTTTACCTACTTATATAATTAAGGTAAATGAATGTGCATATCTGGTATCTGTAATTTTTATATTAAATTATTGAACCAATTTAAGCCACTATTTGATATTATTGAGATATACATGAGTCCCATTTTCGCCAAATTTCAAATTACATAATGAATTCTAGTAGAATTGTTTATTTTTCTATATTAAAAAACAACGCGCATATGACCATCAGGTAAATAGCTACTGCCACCCATGAATATCTGTAATGGAACTCAGATATTAATCTTAACAGATTTTTTGGCACATAAGCGCTGCTAGCTGTGAGGGCCAAGTTATAACGCCCAGGATCTCATAGCAGTGAGTAACGATAACTATTTGTTCTCTATCTCGATCTACCAAACTATCACCATCAAACTATAACACAATTAACCTATGTTCATTGCACTATGATATATTTTCTTAATATAAAGTTCGCCTATAGGATCTGGTATTCGTCACCTATTTCACAACACCACCTAAGAATCTAACTTCTTATAACAAAGAGTGCATTTCTGTCGTCAGTCGGTAATAACTATAGATGGTTAATAATAACCTAAACAAGTAGTTAGCAACAGGTTCAGTTGAGTTAAAAAATATATATCTACTTAAAAATTAAATTTAATGTACACATTACACACTGCTTAGTTATATTACACGGTATACTGACATAATTATATTTAAATAAGTTGTATATGTAGTATTTAGCCAGTAGATAATAAAGAGAGGGTTGGTCAGTGGGACTCCGCCAAGAACTTGTCGTATGTGGTTTGGTCCATGAGCGCCTGCACCTCCTCGAGGCTGGTCATCTTCACGCGGAACAGCCAGCCCTCGCCGTAGCACGATTTGTTTATGAGAGATGGCGTACTTTCCACAGCAATGTTCTTTTCTGATACCTAAAAATATTACATTGACTAGAGTCTATTTCTAAACGTCATTATGCTCAATCATTTAGTTATTTTCTCGTATTAGGTATATCTTATTAATATTATAAATGTAAAAGTTTCTGAGAATGTGTGTGTGTGTGTATGTGTGTGTATCTAGCTCTTTCAGGCAAACAATACAGGTTGTATTTCACTGAAATTTGGCACACAGATAGTTTATCGTCTGGATTTGTTTATCATGGGATACCCACTAACATAGTAAATGCGATCAAAGTGAGCGAAGCTGTGGGAATAAGCTAGTTTATAATAATTTACTGCCTTTGTAAGAAAATCGACATCCGCGAAATTTACACGACGACTCAGTTGGCAGTTTTTCTTAAAATGTAAGCGAATCATATGACTTTTTGTCGTCCTCGAGGGGGAAACCTTCAAAAATGACCCTACGCCGTAGGAGCGACGCGGGGTCATGTGGGATTTTTACCGCACTTAAACCCCCCCAGTGTCCATCCTCAGCGCTGCGTATGCCTGCTGGAGGACTTCGGTATCTCCAACGGAACACAACGGAGTACTCCGAGCGCGACGTCCCTATCGGGCTCTTCCCTGGTGAGCGTATACGCTCACCGCACCTTATTTTCTTTACGGCGGCGTGCAACCACACAAGCCGTCTTCTCAGGGTCGCTTGGCTGGACAGTTCGAGCTCCAACTCTAGCCGCCCGCAACCCCGGAAGCCCTCTTTAAGTCGCCTCTTACATCAGGCAAAGGATACCATAGCCCTATTCTGTTCCTAGAACTATAAGGAAAAAGAGAATCATATGACCTATCCTTATAATTTATATATCTATCTACTGGTATTTCCGGAAAAGTTCCATATTACACACACACACACACAGTTTTTCAATGTTTAATATTGCGTAAGAAATATCTTAAGAAGAATCTAGTTATAATCAGTTCATCTGTATAATGTCCTCGTAATAAACAGAAATACCTACGTTCACCTCTGTTAATATTTTACCATAACGCAGTACTTTTGCTACAATAGATCATCATAGTTAGATGATTAGATGAAATCTGTAGATACTTATTCTGTCTACTAAGATTAATAGATACATTATTAAGACTGGGTATCTGAATGATGTACCTATTAATCTTCCACAGGTGGTAGAACCAGTGTAGTTCGACCGGGGAAGTACCATCGCCACACCTATTTCTAGCGTGAAGCATTTCTTGCCTTTCGATGGAAGGGTGTGGTTGCCATGGTGAGGCGACCATCATAATTATCGGGAGTAGCAACGCATCTGTGATTAACTTCAGATAGAACCCATGTTTTATGTAAAGTTGCTTATAGATCTCCTGGTCCTGGTCCATGGGCGGTAGTGACCACTTACCGTCTGGTGGACTGCATGCTCGTTTGTTACTTCAATCGAATAAAAATGAAGATACCTGTTTGGCCGGGAATCGAACCCAGAATCAACTACCTGTCAGACTAGTATAACCACTCCGCCACGCGAGTAATCAAAGTCTAGTATAGAGGGGAAGTGTCCAACATTACGCACCGTGCCAGAAACCGGGGAGTACACTTCACTGGCCGCCTTGACGCTCTCGAGCGCGCCGCACTCCGCGCCTGCCTCGATCTCTTTCCCCACATCTGGGAGCTGCGCGAACACTACCTCTCCAAGAGCATCCTGGAACATGCAATACTACTATTGAGAGTAGGCAAAAGCACAAACCGCCCAAACCAGATGGACCGATGACCTATATAACACAGCGGGAAACTTGTATTCAGAATACACAGGAACTGTTTGAGTGGTGCCATTTAACACGTTGCCTGCGACATAATTTTCATGAACTTTTAGCTGGTGCTTTAGAGACCTAATCAATCTTCTAAAAATACAGCTTTAAAATAATGTATACCTTCAAAAAAACAGTGATATATACTTGAAATTATAGTATTGTGAGTAAGGAACATACAACATCTTATGGTGGCCATATCAATATTAAAAATCTTTAACGTTTTAAATAAAAGATTGACTTGGCACCCATAATAAACAATCTAATTTATGTATTACTTTTGAGATACATTGTGTTTCCATGCGATTGCCGAGTCAATGTATTTGCTTAAAAGTTAAAAGTTTTTTAATATTGATATGGTATAATGTATATAGATATGGGATTTTTTGGGACATTATGTATATGGTATATCATACGATATGCTTTACCACAATAGCCGTGTTCTGTTTGCTTACCACAACGATGCCGGGTTAAGAATGATATAAAACTCTATTAAATTATTTTATTTCACGAGATATGGGCAATATGCTTGACATATGATGGATATATCTTATTCCACCTAAGCAGTAACAACTTTTGGCAAATTTAACTTACATAAGATCTCGTACTATTTTGGTGTTATATTTAACAATTAAGGGGTTGTAAATGAAAACTAAAAGCAGTGATAGCCTAATGGTTGAAACTTGCCCTCTCAATCGGGAGGTCCGAGGTTCAAACCCAGGCACGCAACACTGATTCATGTGCGTATTAGAAATTAATTATCACTGCTTTTCGGTGAAGGAAAACATCGTGAGGAAACCTACACACCCAAGAGTTCTTTAAAAAAGTTCTTGGAGGTGTGTGAAGTCCACCAATTCGCACTTGGCCAGCGCGGTGGACTATGGCCTAAACTCTCTCATTCTGAGAGAAGACCCGTGCCCAACAGTGGGACAATAATGGGTTGACGAGAGAAATGAAAACTAGCAATCAGCACTTGACCAGCGTGGTGCACTATCACACTATAGCTTAAAACTCTTTATTCTGAAAGTAGACCCGTACGTAGTGGGACAATTATTGGTTGACGACGAATTAAGACTAGAGCAATTCATAACCTGTGCGTAGCTTGATATTCCGACGGTGCCGACCCCGCCGTCCACAGACACCCACTCATGCTTCTTTGTGTAATATCGTACTGAAAATAAAAATATATAGGATTAAAATTGTGGTTTCAGATTTCATTTCACATATATATTCTTTGTGGGAATATCAATCAAATTATTTTTATACATCGATAATTAATAATAATATTTTTAAACACAGAAGAGTATTGACAACTGAAAACTATAATAATTAGCGCAAAACAAGCTCTGCCAAGAATCTATAGGTACTTAGTTAAGTTCGTTGTATATAATTTTGTAAGAAACTCGCTATTCGCATAACAATGCAATTTCGCTATCATTACAATGTTTTTATTAACACTGTGTTACTGTGTATAAATGTTAAGATTCCGGGAGGCATTCGTCCTCCTTGAGAATTGCTCGTTTAAAAAGGGTAGGTACACCTCGAGGCCTAAAATTCCTTGCTCGCCACCCTTTTGTCGACTTAACCTTATCATATGAGAGTCCGGGAGGATTAGACGTCCCACGAATGAATGATTATTCGGGAGCAAACAAGTCAAACTCTGAAATCACATTTCACGTGTAAATTGCGTGCTAACGTGAAGTGAAATGACAATATAAAAATTTATATCATAATACATCTTCTTATGAAATAAAAATATCTAATTATAATGAATAATTACTATCAATAATTACCATTTACAGTATAATTACGCAAGATGCCCCTATCGTATCGCCCAATGTAAATAAGCATTCGTTCCAGATTCATTGCGAAATAACTGGTTCAATGCTATCGTGTCAATGTACCTATTTTTTGATATACTAATCATAGACTATAAATATAAATATAAATATAGGCAATATGTGTGTTACAGTTCTGAGGTCCATATGATCTGTTAAAGGTTATAGGGATTAATTATTTTCATGATAGATGAATGCCAACTTAATGTATTTTTTTTTTCTTTTCGAGGGGGAAACCTTTAAAAGGTACCCGACGGCGTGGGAGCGACGCAGGGTTATGTGGGAGTTTTACCGCACAAAAACCCCCCCGGTGGCCGTCCTCGACGCTACTATAAAAACGACTCCGGGACCTCCAACGGACCGCAACCGGAATCCTCTCAGCACGTTGCCCCATCGGGCTCCTCCCAGATGGGCAACTAAATGTCATACATCTAGTATTTTTAAGTAGTCAACCATGGCAACGGTCGTAATTCGCCCGTAATTCAACTTAAAAATTGAAATTGATATTATCCAAATTAGCATGTCCCTAAATTAAATTAATTTGTATTAATTTTTGAGTTATTTTAAAAAGATTAAAAAAGAAAAAAAAGGTTTAATTAACGAACCGACATTTAAATAAAAGAAGTAACGGGTATTTTGAAAGAAACATCTGCAATTGATAATGTGTTTCTATGCGCGACAATGAAAGTTTTATTTCAAAAGTTTGTGTCAAATGCATGGTAGTGTGCGTAACTTCGTCGCTGTAGTTCCGGGATCAGCATAGGGCTACGATATCCCCTGCCCGTCGTAAGAGGCAACTTAAAGGGGCTTCCGGGATTGCGGGCGGCTAGAGTGGGAGCTTGAACCTTCCAGCCAGGAGATCCCGGGAAGGACGGCGGTATGTGTGGTCGCATACCGTCGTAAAGACTAGACGGAGCGATGGGCCCAGCCGCTCATCTGGGAGGAGCCCGATAGGAGAATGCGTTCAGGGGACTCCGGTTGCATTACTTTGGAGATCCCAAAGTCCTCTTTTTAGCGCCGAGGACGGACACCGGGGGGCTTTTTGCTCCGCAACCCTGCGTCGCTCCCACGGCTTCGGGTATCTTTTGAAGATTTCCCCCTCGAGAACAAAAGGCACCAATTTTATGCGAACAAAGTCGGGACTGAGCTAGTTGGTCACATAACTAAATCGTGAGCCCATATCAACAGAACAATAAAACATTAACCTCTTAATGGATTTATATCAAATACCTATTTCAGTCCGATAAATTACGCTTTAGCATCTTAATTCCTTTAAGTACCTACTTTTAAATTGCACTAAACGATAGTAAAAAAATATGAAGCGGTTATTTAAATAAAGAAACAATAATAACATTAATAATAATGATCAAGAAAACAAGCTGGAGACAACTGGATTTGAACCGGACATCTAAGCATTGCCGCTTGATTTCTTACCGAGCTATCACAATAGCTCTGGTAAAAAATCGAACGGCGGTGCTTAGTGGTAGATAAATAGTGACGCTTACAGTAGTGGTGAAATTTACCTTTGTACTCTAATGATATTATAGCAGTTTTTCGACAGCATATTTTGTCTCACTCGATCAATCGCACGTTTGTATCAACTCTATTAATTTGCGCTAAGCAATGATAAGCGTCCCACATTATTGTGTCGCATTTCATCCGTAAAAAAATTACCCGCAACCGATTACAATTATTTTTATTCCATTATAATAGCTTTAAGTCGGAGACAATTCAGCATTACGTACGCTTAACCATTCCACTCATTCTACGTTAATGAAGTTATTTATTCATCCTGTATGTATGTTCGGCGACAATTTCTTAATACCGCGACTGACAGTCAAGATACAAAGGCATTCATGATATAAGTTTAGTTTTATAGTGGGTTTCATTTTGATTAATTTTACACGTAAAGTTGTAGGTACATAGGAGGTCTCTGTCTCTAAATAAATTCTGAATTAATCATTATTCATGTTGTGACGTTACTTCTACTGACAAGATGCCACATAATACCCAACACTGGGTGCATTGGAATTAGAAAATGTCCTTGCACTGACAGCTTATTTGTGTTTTGTACATACTGTAAAATTATTACTACAAATATTAGCTCTTTCCTTATTAGGTCTATCGCAAATCTCTTACAATGCAGAACCCCAAGTTAACAGCTTGACTACGTAAATCCCTCCGCAAATGTTTAAGTTTTCAAAGGCCTGAGGCGCTATCCAAATTGCCCCAACCTGAGCTTTTAAAGAAATGTCAAGATTCTATTGAAAAATTTGTCTGTTTCTTTTCTTTACAGTTTCCTTTCGTGAATTTGGCTATTAGTTAAAATTTTGCTAGCCTAGGAACTCTCATAGAGAATACATCTTACATCATACTGTTTTCGCTTAAATCGACCATGAACCGTCGCAAGAAAAACGACCAACGCTACGGGCTTTTTTGTACTAACGTTATGCAGAAATCTTTTTATCACTGAAAACATACATCTTAATTAGAATTTTTAGTATGTTTCGTTGGCTCTTTAGTAACTTAGCGACGACTTATTTCTCATTCTTTTTTTTATAAGATTGAAGTAGCAAACGAGCATGCAGTCCACCTGATGGTAAGTGGTCACTGCCGCCCATGGACATCTGTAAGCAACTTCATACAGAACATGGGGTTCCATCTCAAGTCAATCACAGATGCGTTGCTACTCCCGAGGACTATGATGATCGCCTGAAGTGAAAGTGTGTGTGTATTCCTAGAAGGATAGCAATTGTCAAATGTTACACATCTACCTTCGCATAATCATATCTGTCCTAGGGTAGCCGGTTTTTGCCGACAGGAGTCAAAAAACGCATCTAGCACAAATATGCAAATATTTATAAAGACTACTCATATTTTCACGTTCCCCACTTATAAAATACTAGTGCATTTATAAAATTTTAGTTGAACAACTGTTTCATTGTAGATAATTAAAAGCACATGGAAATATTTTGTGTTTCCGCATCTGCAGACCAAGTAAATAGTTGCTTAACTAAAAATCAAAAACTACATCAATAAGTAATGGGATTTAACAACGTTTTTGAACGAATATAGGGATTGGGCATTTCGAACTCCCTTCCTATATGAAAGGAGTTCCACAGGGGTATTCAGATATGTTCCTGAGTGTTTTCGGATGGTAATATCAAGTCTAATGAAAATGATTCCCATGGTCTATTTTACTACGAGTAAAAGTCTTGTCTATTTTATGAGTTTTGTAGTTTTCGTTATGTTCTGTAGTATTTTATTCGCATAGACATTATAAACTTCGCGTAGCAATCTACAAACTTATCATTATAATGTAACATTTTAAAAAACTACTTGTATCTAATATAAAGTAACGCACAATTAAAAAAAATGTTTATTATCTATTATTCATATTTAAAATTAATTTCATTTCTTGTTACAAAAATGACTACCGCAATATAAAGACACATATGTATTAATTAAAAGTGAAATAAATTTGTATTTTCCAGAAATTACTATAATTCGCATCAGCAACTTTTTATATGTATAAGTAGCCCAACACAGGAGTGGGTATTAGGGAGCGTGCAAGTATTATTTTCCAAATTTAAGCAAATTTCCCTCCTCCATGTAACGCAAAGTAACGTTTTGCTACATCCCTTTCTCCTTCCCTGAACTTTGGCAGCAAATCGTTGTGGCTGTATTTTACTTAAATAAGGTTTTATACTTAAATGACAGCAGTGCCTAATGGTTGAGACTTGCCCCCTCGATTGGGAGTTCGAGGTTCAAACCCAGGCACGCACCACTGATTTTTCTAAAATTATGTGCGTATTAGAAATTAATTATCACTGCTTTTCGGAGAAGAAAAACACCTTGGGGAAACTTACACACCCGAGAGTTCTTTAAAAAAAAAGTTCTCGGAGGTGTGTGAAATCCACTAATTCGCACTTGGCCAGCGCGATGGACTATGGTCTAAACTCTCTCATTCTGAGAGAAGCCCCGTGCACAGCAGTGGGACAATAATGGGTTGGACGAGATGAAACTGAAATAAAAACAAATACGATACATAATGCGTTGATCAAACCCCCCTTCTTTGACTCTTGTATCCCGTCGTAACTTTTGACGACACCCCTCCCTCTAAAATTGAGTTACATAATACTTGAACGCTCCCTTTTTTTCGATGACATTATAATTTTCAAAGCATTTTTCATCGATACCATCCAACGTAAATCTTCATTTACATTTGTAAGCTCAATATAAGTGTGTATCATGGAAGTCTACTTGAAGGACAAGCGCTCCACCTAAAATCAGTATTCAGTGTACCCTACTTTTATAAGGCAGAATTAGCTAAATGTAAAGAAGTGCGTACAGCCCAGTGGCTTTAGCAGATCTTAACGTATCTGCAATATTTAGCTAGTTCGGAAGCGTCAAATGATAGCTTGGATGCCAAAGTAATAAGAATGAGTGTGGAAATGAAATCAGGTGAAGACATAATAAACTATTTGAAACTAGGTGAAGAAATAAGGTATGCCTAGTAGTTTGAAACTTGGTTCCAAGCTTCGAAATTGAGACACGCGGCTTTTTTCAATAATGTGTTTATTTAAGCGTTAATTAGAACTTTCTACACAATATTATACAATATCTAAGCAAACCTACACGCTACAGCCAGGGCGGTGGGCTATAGCGTATACACTACTCATGCATACATAAAGGTTGAAGATCATAATACCCACCTTTGCCGTCGGTGCTGTATAAAGAGCGGCCGCAGCGGCGCGTCGCGACGCAGCTCCTCGTCGTCCGTGAAGCAACCCGCAATAGTCCGCTTACAACCATCATCAAGTATATTTTAACTGGAAATTAAAGTGATTGGGGAAATATCTGAAACTGCTTCGCTGAATCTATTCGTATCAATACACAAGTCATTTATTTAAAAATGGTATAAAGTAAACCAGTAAATAAAAATAATGGAAATTTTACATTACGAAAATCTGCTCCATAATATCGACATGACACTATTCAAAGTAAGGCTACTACGAATTAACCACAAGGAACCCTCCCGGAAGCAGCCAGGTATGGGGAATTCTCTGAATGATCCCACCTCCCTATGTCGAGATTCACTGAATCAAACGCGAACTACCTTTTGCGGGCTTTCAACTAGTAATTATGTAGTGAAATATAAAAGAGAATTCAGGGAGAACTTTGAATACTAAGACAGTGGTCTGTACGTCCTCACTAATTAGTTTGTTATTTATCAACTATAGAGATACAAACCTAAGTAAGATTTCTGCCTTGACCTGGCCCAAATACTTAGATCAAAAGATCATATGCGTATTCGATTGTTAGTAGATAAAGTTTAACGTTAGACGAACCGATTTGTCAAGATTGAAATTAACAAAAATGTTTGTGAGTATTATATTGAAACACAAGTTTAATAAATCAATAAAATTAAGCGTCGTTAACATTTTTTTATTAAAACCAATTTATCTAAAACTCTAGATTATATAGGATGAATAATAATTATTAACATCGAGAGATAAAGTTATCTTACCTAGCGTGGGGACAGGCGTATATCGCGAGCGCGGAACCGAGTCTGAAGTGGGTTTACGCCAGTGTACTCTCAGACATATAATATTATATCTTCGTATGATCTTTGGATGGCGCACTGTCCCCGTGAGTCGCAATTTACGCCTGTCTTATGCGTCGCATCCACTATATCCAATAGATAGAAGTCCGAATGTCAGTTTTAAATTAAACGATATGCGATACAGACACAACAGGCGCAAAATATGTAAATCGGCGAAGTTCTAAAGTTATGCTCATATAACTGCAATTTTGTATGTAATTGACATAGCAAAAATGCATCCCATCCATCAGCCCTTTGAGGTCCACTGCTGGACATAGGCTTCCCCTAAATGACGCCACTCCAACCGGTTCTGTGCCTTCTGAATCCAACGGCTTCTCGCTGTCTTCTTCAGAAATGCGTCCCACATAACATTAAATGGGCGCTTTAGCCTATGGTCGTCCCTAACCAACTCTATGTTTGTTAGCAGATATATAGCGTGGCCATTTCATAGAACTAAGGCCGAACATCTTGAAAAATCTACTGAACCACAACTCTCTCACCAGGTCATAGAAATGTCAACAATGCTATTCTATTATAATTGCATCACCGATAGGTTTTGCAATCAAACAAATCTCAAGGCGAGAATTCTCTAGTCTTTAGTCAATATGAGAAAAAATCCCACCGCCACGAGAATTCGACAAATTGTATAAAATATAAATTTAAAAGACATTTTAGTTTAGTTGGTTGTAAATTGTATGTTTTGTTAAATAGGGTTTTAGTTTCTAAATAATTATTTATCTTATTATATTATATATTATTATATATTAAGTTTATGCTGTTGCCGGGTATACACGCGAAAATGATTACAATAATACCTAGGCCCAGAACAGAAGTTTAAACTCATCTATATAGATGTCAGATTGGCAAATCGAACCTGGAAGCCTTTAGGGCGACATCGGTACGGACACCTCTCAAGGACACGGATTATATTATACTAGGTTATTCCAGCGCTCTCGCCCGATTTGGTCAAATCTAAAACAGTAATGAGTATCCAATATGACATGGTTTAAGCGAAATTAAACATTTTATAAAAGAGTAACAAACATACAAACTTTCGCACTTATGGTATTATTAAAATAGATTACATCACACTGATAGCGCGCTTAGCTGGGGGTCTGTTTACAACAAGATTAATACTTAAAATAACATTATGTATTAAAACATGTCAACTGCCATTGTCATCGATAAGCGTTTATGATGACGATGTGGAAGAAATTGCATAATCTTCAGATGTAAACATACTTATACATGTTTAAGGAATGTGTGTTACCGCAGATTGCTTATTATTCCTTGCGGTGTGTTAAACTGTTATTAATACGAAAAACAAATATGTTTCGAGGTGTTTTTGAAGTGAAATGTCTTTGCGCGCACGAGGGTATTTTTAAGGATTAAACGCTAAAGGAAAATGTAGGGCATTTTTTATGGGTTAACGCAAATAGGAGTTGGAACTAACGTGCAAGTGAAACAAAAATAGACTGGAAAAAGTGTTTCAATATCATTAGAGTAGGTAGAAGGGTAATATCTGTTTGGTTTTTTAGTTATTATAATTATATATTTACTCATTATTATTAATATTATTATGGCTTTTTATTTGAATTACCAGTTCATATTTATTATTTTTCTCGTAAATCTAAAGTTTTAAATTAGTATAAATATGAAGGAGATTTATAAATTACTTTACCAAAGAAGTTTCACTTCTGTCATATGTACTTTGTACGCATTTTTTTGTTAATATTTCAATTCTTATTGCAATTATGTCAAATAAATGAAACACTGTTTTTATAATAACAATTGTTTATTGTATTACAATACGAAAAAATATATTGGTATACTTATATGTAAACTAAGTTTTTATTTAAATGGTATTATTTAGATAAGCGAAAAATATGTAGGTATAAAAATATGTAGTAAACCTACTGCTCACTTATATATAAATTTAAAAAAATAATTCATCGCGATTTATTGCATTATTCCAAAAGCAACAAATTAGATGTTTGAAAATAAAATTAATAATAAAGTAAGTTTGATTGAATTACAAAAGTGATTATAAGTAATGGCCAAATAGAAATGAGTGACTATGTACTAGTAGTATTCATTTTAGGTTGACGACTAACCGAAAGAGAAACAGCAGTATCACAGGCTAGTACACAAATCTGGAGTAAGGCTGAAGTATACTGCGACATCCAAATCAAATACTATTCTGAATTTTACCTTCTCAATGATACTCTATATAATGTTGCATATCCAATCTCATTGTGTAACTTTCTTACTCAAATTTTGCCAACATTTCCTTTGACACTAAGAAGGTGGAAGTAATACATTGCACTACAACTTTAACAAAAAATAACTTAACATTTCATTGACTTGACAGGCGTAGAGCAAGGGAGCGTTCAAGTATTACGTAACGCAATTTGGGGGGACGGGGAGGGGTCTTGTTAAACGTTACAATGATACAGGAGAGGAAGAAGGGGGTTTAAATAACGCATTATGCAACATATTTGTTTTTATTTTAGTATTTAACCTTTTTTAAGGAAAATACGGCCACAGCGACTTGCTGCCGCAGTTCAGGGAGGGAGAAAGGGGTGCAGCAATTCGTTACCTTTCAATACATAGGGGGGGGGGGGTTTCTAATATCAAAAAACGCGTTAGGTTATACTCGGTAAATATGTAATACTTCGACGCTCCCCAACGTGGAGAAACGTACAGCAACTTGGAGCAGCGAGGAGCGTTGTGGAGCAGCGTGGAGTAGTGGCGACCTTAACGCAAGTAGCAAGGAAGCACCTGCGCGGTGCCGAATATGGCGCTGAGTGCGCACGCGCCGGCCAGCACTCCGCCCACCGCGCCCGCCACCGCCACCTGCCAGCACACCATCTTCATCCAACTCGGAGGAGACTCGCTGAAAATACGTCATTTTTTATATAATGAAAACATAATAAGGCAATAAGCTATATTAAAAAAAAATTAACGGCGTTTTTTATGTTTATCGTATTTACGTTTTAGTGATAATCAATAAAATAAAACCGGCCAAATGCAAGTCGACTCGTGCACGAAGGCTTCCGTATTAGTGTTATACATTAGGCAAAGCATAAAACTCGGCCGTTCATGCAATGTAATATTTAACCCCGCTTGACGTCGATTTTCTTTGTAGACTAATTGAGACTCATGTACATTTCGTACATTCGATTAATTAGTAAAAGATAAAAATATGCTAAAATAAAGTAATACTCAGTTTTTATTACAATGCTCATTCAAATCACAAGCCCAAACTGCAAAACGCTATTTATGTGGTTACTGATATCAAAAATCGAAGGAGACTTCAAAATAACCGACGATGTAAAAATACAACATCTATATTAAAATAACTAGTTTACACCATGTTCTCTAAGGCTTCATGAAATATTAAAAAAGTGATTTACATGGGTGTAGGTCCTTGACTAGAAGCTGTGTTGGTGAGGCTAAGGTAGCAGTAGGAGGGTAGCACAAAGGTGAGCAGCGCAATGGTGGTGCCGCCGACCAGCGACAGGATCGTGTAGAACCGCGGCACACTCTCCCCCACGAACAGGATGGCCAGCATTATGGACAAACGGACTAGTGTACGATGGCCCAGCGAATCTAAAAAAAAAACACGCTTTCTACGCTACTACATTCCACTAGGATTTTCTCCTATGTCGTGGGTACCATGGACACACCACGACGAATACACAAACACCCACGCTTTCTACGCTCATAGCCCCACACTAGGATTTTCTCCTGTGTCGTGGGTACCATGGACACACACAAGACGAATACACAAACACCCAGACCCAGAATTTGAATCTAAACTCGTCATTCAGATACCTGTCTGGCCGGGAATCGAACCCGGGACCCATTGCGTGTCAGACCGGTATTGTAACCGCTAAGCCACGCGGGTCGTCAATTGTCGTCGTCATCTAAAAAAATAAGAGACGCCGTTATGGACATCCCATTAAATTTTATTGCTTATCCTTCGTCTACTTGAATAATGCATTCATATTATAATAACATCACAACTTAATACTTCTTAGGTACAATTTTATTATTTTGGAAATAAATATGTAAGCTTAATACTTTAATAGCTGTAGCCTGCAAAATATTCTTTCATTTAATTATTTACTAAATAATAATATTATACGGTAAGTCTAACTCATAATACTGGAGTTACTATGAGTTAGACTGAGCGTCAAGCTGTCGAGTGTCATCCTTATTTCTGATACATTACTTTCGTTCGACACTTCGACTTCCACACAATACCACCTTATTAATACCTCTGGGAGTGTTGTACATCTCCTCCACCTCCTGGCAGACGGGGTTGACAGTGATGATGAAGGCGGAGACGAGGTGAGCGGCCATGAAGATGTTGCCGACCAGCGTGAGTGGAGTTGCGGATAGCGACAGCGCGAAGTTAGAGCCCACCGACTCGCCGTACACCGCGTAGCCGGCGATGGCGATGGGAAGGTACATCAACATGGTAGCTGGGAACGAGTTACGAGGTTTGTTTTAGTCGGTTGTCCATGATTTATGTTTGGCAGGGCATTTGACCCAGCTACGCGTAAGGCTTACCTAGTAAGCTGCCGACAAACTGGCCAACAGTTTGGCAGAAGTTAAATAAGGAACATTTGTAACTGTATTTTTTATCAATAAATTAAAAAAAAAAAAAAAAGTACACATTATAAAAGTAGACTTGTTGCATTTAGGCACATTTGTTACTTAATGTGTGACCTAATGTACCTTTGACAGATAGAACAGTTTAAAACAAATATGTTATCGATAAATCTTATAAATTCTTCCGTTGGTTAATAACGTTAACTCCTATTTCTGAAAGCTTGAAGCACTAATTTGATATTTCAGGATAGTGCTAAATTAATAGTTCGCAATGATGTAATACACCTTTTAAGAAGTAAATATAAAGTTTAAAAAATACTTTTAGTTCCATAGATATATGGGTCTCACCGAGAAAGCTGTACTGCAGACTCTTGGTGAACTCAGTACGGTCAGCCATATCGTTCTGGATGGTAGGGAATGAGGCGGCACCACCGAACGCGAACATGATGATGCCCACCGCCAAGAAGAAGTCCGAGAACCCGTGGATACCCCAACGGAACACGAAGGGCCGAAACTCGCTCATCATCTCGATGAAATACAACACGCACGCCACTGCCGCAGAGAAGAAGGCGATGATGCCCAAGTATCTACCAGAAGAATATTTAGTCCAATAAACTTATAGATACCGGAAAATGATGAATGAGGAAGAATTCATATCACTAGAAAATATATTTATGTCGTAAGGTTCATATAATTTTTGATGTATTTTGTGGGAACCGTAGTGAACGAATTATTCTAACATGACAAGTTTGTAGGAAAGGGCAACTATACACGAAAGCGAAAGACCCGTTTGTTTCAATTTAAGAAATTATTATGTCCACAAATAAAACATTCTTATGTTATATATTTTATTAAAATACTTACGAGAAATCCTTAGGCGTACCGAAGAGTAGCAAGGGCGTCATTGCACCCGCCACAATAAGGTACCAGAGGCAGATGGTGTAAGTGGGCACCAGGGTCAGGAACAGCTGCTCCACGATCTGTGCCGCTAACAGCAGATACACCACAGAGATCCCGAACTGAGTGACTACCAGTGCCATAGACACCACCGCACTGAGGAGATAAACAATGGAGATACAATTATGATTATATACAAAAAACATCGGCACATGTACCCATCATATTTGTTTTAAACTGTTCAGTAACTTTAATGTTAACGGTCACCTCCAAGTCTTCCCAAGCGCATGTTCTGCGATGATAGCGTAGGGGTTCCTCTTGACGGTCCTCAGGTCTGGCTGGCGCGCCTCCACTATCGTCCAGCAGTCACCGAGTCGCTTGCCGCTGAACGCCGCCATCACGCACATCAAAATGATGAGAGGAACTCCAAACCACCCTGTAATCAATTGGATTTGCTGATAATATCAAAATTTTGACTTATTATTTTGACTAGTTTAATTACGCAAATAGTATTAAAATTCACATCCTCTTTAAAAGAATTTGTCAATTTAATTTTGTTGATTTTTAGATGTTATTTATTGCTCTCACTGCCGCCTATTGATACCTTTTTAAAAATAAAATAAGCATAATTGAATTTAGTAACAGCTACATTCATTATCATGGAATATAATTTCAGGCTTTACGTTCATAAATACGAGTGCAAGGAACTAGCATTGTGACGAAATTCAACACTCGCATGTGCTTATTTCATTAAATCAAGATATGTAACATAATATGACTGACCAGAATGTTCGGCGATTTCGTTACATATTTGACATTTTTTAGATTAGTACACTAAATACATCGTTTCGTATATTGCATCGAATACTCTATTTTTTGTTATTTATTGAAAAATCTCCAATTGGGCTAAACAAAAATTTAGTAGTAAAATTTGGAAACTTTTGTCAAATTGATAGCACAAAACTATTACCATACCCGACTGGTCAAACTAGTTTCGAACTAGCTAGTTCTCACTCGAATAAAAGATAAAACAGTATCTCTCGGACATAAGGTTCCTATTGGAAGTTGCATGGAAATATCTCATTAATTTTAAAGCATTACGAAACATTTGCCATGGGCCAAGGGCACAGCTATAAAATTTGGGCATTTTACATTATAATATTATTATGTTAACAAAAGTACGTAGGTGATGAGCGGATAAGTGAATTTTGATCAGAAAGTATTTCTGAATTAAGGTATTTTCGTGCAACTAAGTAAAAAAACCGCGGTATTGATGACAGCTGGCCACTCACAACACCGTAGGAACCTTATTAGTCCGGTCAATTTAGACATAAAATTAGTGAGCAAATAACATTAATTTCCGGAAAGCCAAATTTTGGTAGAGGGCTGTGATTTACCATGACAAATAAAGTTTAAAAAATCCTCATCGATCTTGTGTGTGCTTCAAAAGTTATTCGGGTTCAAATGTCGAAATTTGAGGTTTTCTGGATCTTTTTGGATTTTTTGGATGGATTGGAGGGATTTTTAAAACTATTTCTCATGGTAAACCACTAGCTCTCCACTAGATTTTGGCTTTCCGGGATTTTTTGTATTTGTCGGTTGTTAATCTGGTCGGTTTTTGTGTTGTTGGTTTTTGCAAAAAAAAATAATTCGTATTAATATGCTACAATCAGGAGGCCACAGTGATTTTTTAATTGTGACCAATATAATGAGAATGAATAAATGTAAAAGACAAATATTAACATTTTTTACATATTGTAGCTTTTATTTTTATAGAATAAAGGTTGGCCTTAAAATTATTTTTATAGTATATCTTATCAAATACCTACTTGTTGTCTTATTTCCATATTCGATTTAGCTTTTTGTTTAATATTAAAATAATGGATGACATATATCTTCGCTTAATGGCATTTCCAGCGCTAGTATAAAAAATCGCATATGCTTTATACGTGTACATAAACTTTTAAACTTTTATAAGCAAGAATATTCGCTTCGCCAATAAATTAACATACAAACTTCATTAATAGTGAATTTATGAATACGACAGCTGGATTAGTCTCTATTAATATCATTAAATCGGATTATGTATTTATATATAACGTCGCTCTCGTGATTTTGGGGCCTTGAAATCTTAAATCTAATATCTAATCTTTTTTCTTTATTTTTATATTATACTTTATTGGTAGCAAATGAACATGCAGTCCACTTGATGATATGGGTCATTTCCGCTCTCCGTTACTTATCTGTAGCTAACCCTAGATATTGGGAGTCCTACCTGCGAACGGGCACAAATGCGTTGCGATACCCTTAAGTACTATCAGAGTAATGTTGGAACCTCTCAAATCAGCGTTGCCAGACGTCCCGATTCTGCCGGGACGTCCCGAGCGGGAGAGGCTTTTTCCCGGTTTTCGGGAAAAAACTATAAAGAATCTATACAAATTGAGCCGAACTGCAGGTTGTCTTCCATAAATGGCGCCAAATGTAGATCCTCCGGCACCCGTACACCTTTTTCCGCTTTTGACTATGAAATCCCGCTTTTTCCAATCAAAAAGTTTCTAAATACAGACTTGATCAAAACAAATCTGGCAACGTTGTGTCTACAACACACATACAAATACAACTACATACAAGATAGCGGTGTCACAGTAGATAGGTACTCTTTTAAGGTACAAATGGGTGCTGCCGTTATTGCAGTACAAAGCTTTTAGTATGAGAATTAACGAATACATATTACTAATTAACAATTAAACTGTAATTATAATAATAATTTGTTTTCACTTATTTAGCAACCCATAATAAAGTATTGTAATAAATTAATTTATTTGATAAATAACTGAGTAAAATGACAAGTGGATACTTCCGGCCAAAACTAGATTTTAATGAGTTGGTTCCCACGTAAAACATCTAAATAATGCATAAAACGTTATTTAGAATAACTCGATATCCATGAATCAGGATTGTTATGCAAATTGTTCAGTAGAAATACATAGATTAATACAAAAAAGAATGTTTTAATGTGTATATAAGGTGTAGTATGTCGATCTATCTCTTTAAAGCAGGAATAATATTTAATATTTAAAAAAACAGGAATAGAAGCAAAGTCAAGTGACGGTAGCATTTATCATTATTGTTGATAATGTTGTAGCACCTTCTTTTTCATAATTTGTTCTGGTCAATTCAATGTATTATTTCTACAGTGTTTTAGATAAGGCTTTACTAACGTACTCGTATTTTTGACCAACATAATATGGTCTACCGCTTTATTTTCTTCTTCTGCTTATTATACGCTAGAACGTACTTGATTCATTAATTGGAATTTAATTAAAAGAACTTTATTTACAATAAATACATATACAAATATGGATATTGCGCTGCTGCTTTAATTCATTGTATTTGAACATTTAAATTCTTAAATATTATTTAAGAAATAATATTTAAGAACTACTATTCGAGTCGATTACATGATTTGTAAACGTAAGATGAAACGATTTTGCGTAGCTTCTATGCTTACCCATTAGTCCTTTTTCTAAACTTGACCTGAAACCAACAAAATATGTAATTTACTATCCAAAAATGATTACCAGTCTTAGTGAGGGCCCGTGGCAGTGCCAGCACGCCGCCGCCGGCCATCTCTCCGGCGATGAGGAAGGCGGCCTGCCTCATGGAGAGCCCGGGGCTTCCATTCTTGCCACCACCTTCGCCTCCATCAATTTCCTGCAGGACAACGTTACCAATAACTGGTTGTATATTTCATAAGATTACAGTAGCTAAAGGCATGGGTCCTTAAGGGAGGCAGAGGTATTTTAACGTGAAAAAATTCTGTTCATGGCATTAAGTCGGATGTGGAATATAGATCTAGGATGGTCTGAAAATTCAGATATGTGTATAATAGTTTAACTTAAATAATCTTGTATCCAGAGGATTTAACAGAGACCTTGCTACTTAGATACCGGCCTTTTCGTGTCTCACAGGGCTATTGATTCGTCATACTATAGATATTTAAATTTTTTGCAACACAACAAACATTATTTTTTTTAATACGTTAAATATAATGATGGGTCCTCGTCCATATAAATAGATCCATGTTTTTGGACGTTTTCGCTGAACCTATTTAATAGTAATAGGAAAACCTAATTTTAACAGTACGTGTAGGTACCTACCTTATAAGAAAGAAATACTAAAAACAAAACGAAAATAAAAAAGGTGCAAAACTCTCCGTGTATGATACCGACCCGTATCTACTTTGCAAATTGCTGTAATCGATTGGTGAAGAATATTAAATTTTAAGGCTTCGTGTTACACCTTCAATATGAAATTGTTGTGTTGTTGAAATTGCAGTCTGTACTGAAATGAAAAACGTACTATAAAAATATACGTACGGTACCCACGAATTAAAAAATATTTAATTTTTACATCGTATAAAAGAGTTAATTGATGATTTCGTTTAACTGTGTTTTTTACATTCTCTACTGATTAGATGTCACACTGCTTCATTGTATTAACTAAACTTGAAAACAAGCTTTCCATTCTTTAGCTACTTAACGAATCGTTAAAACAAGACGCGATATTATGCTAAAAACGTTTAGGTTATTATTAACTATTTTAAACTTTGCTCTTTTCTAAGTTTAACTCTGGACTTACCCATGATGGTTACCACCACGCTGCTCCAGTATGTAGTGTTCGTGGTAGTAATGCTAACCCGTATCTAATACTGAAAGCCGTCCATAAGCTATCTTATAATAACGACCGAAATGTATCCTATAAAGCACCAAATCATCCCAATCCCATGTAATACTAGCCTACCTATGACATATTATGGTCAACACGTATTATATGTTATTATTATTAAGTATGCTTACATTGTTATCGAAAATATCATATGAAAACGGTAAATAGATCTTTATATTATTAACGAATTATGTGAAAAGTTAGAACGGGACAAGGCCTAAAATGTCTCATATGACGTATGTATAAGATATCCGACGAGGCACCTCGTGCGGAAAGTTCACGGCTAAAACCTAGTGGTTAATCGAAGTAATAGGCTGTAACAAGATACCGTCGTCCAGGTCGGCGTACTCGAGCCAATTGTAGACAATACTTAGAATTTGGCTCACCGGTACCTTTGCAACTATTACGCAATTTAAGGTAGATTAGTCCTAGTTTAGATATTGACCACTTCTCAATTATTAGGCAACTATTGAACGCACAATAGCACCAATTCGCACTCGGCCAGCGCGATGGACTATGGCCTAAAACTCTCTTATTCCGAGAGAAGACCGGTACCCAGCAGTGGGACAATATAGGTTGACGATATATTGAACACAATGAGCTTCTGCTCGAATGACCTATCACACCTATACTTTACATGTAACATGACTGCTGCACTACTTACAATAAAAAAATTTACCAGTTTCGCAAACTTTTTAATTATACTTAATTGTAAGCTTCCGGGCTGATTGCCCATTAAATTAGACCTACAAAATGCTATGATGAGCATTCTCAATGGCGATCCTTAACGATTCCATATCGATATGTAAGTAGAATTAGTTTAATTAAAATTTTATTACTTCCGAAAATGTCTTGCTACGTTAAACCTACCTCGGGAGATAGGTATCGCAACTCAATAAATTATTCTAGCATTAAGACATGCACTCTAATCAATATGAATTGTATTCGTATTGCATAAGCTGAGAATGACACAATCTCTTAATATTTTTGGAAGATGTGTAGTAGAGTGAACATGGAACGAAATCACAACGACGCATAAATATATTACGCCAACGTGACTAATAACAGTATATTTAAATATAGTATCTCCATTTACGTAAAATTCATGTTTGCTTAAGTTCATTAATCAGAAATAAATTTTAACATACAAAAAGCGTTGAAAAAACTTGAGTCGCTTACTTGTTTCTTTTGAATCTTTAAATGTTATTTCTCAATGTTATGCAATAGATAGGTACTCAGAAATCGTATTAATTATATTATACATTTCCGGTTTGGTTATAGATATGCGTCCATAAAATGAAAATGAAGTACCTAATCGATATTTAGTATGTACCTATATAATATGTAAAAAATCGGTATAGCGCATGTATTGCATGTCAAATTTTCAGATTATGAAAATATACATATACCTAATACAACAGTTTTAGTTATTGTAGATTTAAAGACCTATTTAGCATTTTTCTCTGTATTTATTAATGTCCTACAGACGAGTTGTTTCAATATTTAAATATCAAGGATTCATCTGATATGATGTAATATTCTAATGTTATTCTATTTATTAACACAACGGTATCTCGACATGGGGTTAGTTGCTGTAAACAAAATGACGTTAAATATTTATGTCATGCTAATATTTTGTGACACCAGTTGGTAATCTGGAAAGCAAAACAATATCTATCTAATTTTATCATAAATAACATAATTAATTGGGATATTATCTAAAATAATAATATACATTAAGTTCGTCGTGCATTTACGTTAGGTAACTTTGACCGTCCTCGCCTATAAGCTACCCTGTCAGGTCGCTGATCAATGTAAAGTCGACAATTTGGTAGATTGGTATTTAAATGCGCACTAATTCGCACTTGGCCAGCACGGTGGTCTATGGCAGACACTATCATTCTGAGAGAAGACCCGTGCCAAGAACGAATTCGGTAAAACCGAATTCAGAAGTCGCATTCGGTGAAAGACCTAATGAATTCGCGCCATCATATATTCAAGATGTACGACTTACGGTGTATTTCAATAGGTATTACCTACTATTGCGAGTGATTTCAACTACGATATCTATAATTAGTAAACTAACTCGTAAACCTTATTTACCTATATATTTAATAATTACTTATTCTGCACATTAACCAAATTTTCGATTGTATGGTAACTCTAAACATAAATACTTATGTAGATTTGTTATGTGGGATTGAAACTAGAGATGTCACAAAAACAAGAACCGGTCGTCGACCATCATAATCATTAGATAAACTATTTAGATTAAAATGATCTGCTTAGATATCCGGCATTAGAGCATTCTTCGTATTCTTAATTTAGAATAATACCTATTTATTTAAACGGAGCCTACCTACCTATTAACGAATGACAGTTACCTACCGTTCAGTTAAACAAACAGTTAAATGAGCAAAAGTTAGAATGAACTAAAAGTAAAACAAAACTTACATTTTTAGGCACCAAAGGTGTAGTCTCTGTGGCATCTGGGTTTTTATTCACAGTTTCTACTTCTAATGCGCCCTTTTTAGACATTATTCCTGTAGAAAACAAAAAAATATTAAAATGTGATGTGATTAAATTACACAAGTACCTACATAAAATTAAAATAGATCATCAATCACTGATGAAAAGGGGTACCGACATAAATGAAAACGATCGGCAAGAACTTATTTAGTTTTCGAGGGTAGATAAAGTCATGCATATAAAACAAATATTTTTGTCATCACTCACACCGGTTCAAAAACAAAACGTTATCCAGTGGGATTAAACTGGTTTTATAGAAGTAATGCCGTCCGCACCGAGCTCTCAATATATAAAAAGTCCCGCTTCCTGTGGTCATCAATGTTATTAGTTGTCGATCGTACGGCTTCTGCCGATCTACTCACCGCGTCCCGTATTGTGAAAGCAACTCAACGTCGAGTACTACTTCGTTCTTTGCGACTGACACACGCGACCACCACGAGATCTATTTGTCAAATGACTCCCTTCCCCGTTGCCCGAGCGTCCGCTGTAGTAGCAGTCACTCTCGCACTCGAAGTTTCGACTCATTATATTTGAACTGAAGCCATTTCATTACTCCAGCTCGGTTTCCATAACACGCGTACTTACCTAAATATCAATATAGTTTTACTTCTACGTAAGTGTGGAATTTACACCGCACTGTTACTATTGACTTAATTCATCTTCCCATTACGGATAGTCTTATGCTCATCTTTTTCGAATTTGAGCATACGCGCTTCTATTTGTGGATTTAGACTAATTCCTTCAGGTCAAGGACTTAAGTATTTATATGATTTTAGAGTTGAAGATAATGCTTTGAGCCCTTAGCCCGCCCCATTCCACCTATTACCTATACCTGATACCATATAAACCTACCGTAGAAAAGAAATAATTTTGATAATGAATACGAATTAAGAATTGCTATGAAAATTAAGCCAGGCGTAGAAAGCAATATAAAACGAATTGTTGATTTTTTTATATTCGACAAATATTAATTACTTAATTAAGCAGAAGACCTCATGCAAAAGTATTATTAAAATTACAAGCGTAAGAAACAATTTTACTTTACTGAATAAAACGAAGTCTATAAAATATATAAAAAGAAATACTGACATATCAACGCACAGCCGAAACTACTGTATCTAGACGCTTGAAATTTTGTACAGAGGTTCTTCTTAGGGCCGGCGCACATATGACGGAGCGCAGCGCAGCGCAGCGCAGCGCATGCCCGCGAAATTTTCTCAACGAATCACACACTAGCCGAAATTCGCGCTAATTACTGGGAGAATGCGCGCGGATGCGCGCGAATGCGCGCGGATGCGCGAGCATGCGCTTCCATGCTCCTCAGAAATAAATTGCTGTTATTTAATTTTGGATATTATTTCTAAAGGGACAATGACGATAATAGTTTGAAAGCAAAAAATCCGCTGCGCTGCGCTCCGTCATATGAGTGCCGGCCCTTAGTACGATGTAAGCGAGCACGAAGAAAGGATTTTCGAAATTCAACTCCTAAAGGTTATAAGGGGGGAACGTTTTGTATGAAAGTCCGCGAAATTTAATGCTACCTTAATGAAATTTAATATTTGGCTTTCTGGTTTGATATACTAATTTGAAAGCGTGTTTCACTATTTTCGTAAAATCGACCCTTATGGTGGTAAAATAGAGGTTGAAAGTTCTTTCTTAAATCCACGTACTTATTTAGCTTTGTGGTTTGATATTTTGAAATATAGAATTTACCATTTTTGGAAAATCAACCTGTGAGACGGTTAAATAGGGGTTGACATTTATTTCTGAACTCTACCAAGTTATATGCTAGCCCAATATAGCTTAGTATTTGGCTACACGGTTTAATTTAATGGGATATTCATTAAACCGCTTTTGTATAATCACACCTTAAGGTAAATAAGGATTTTAAGTTTGTTTAAAAGTTCGCTTATTTTGATTCAAGTTCACTGAAACTGAATATTTAGCTAAGTGGTTAATTTGATTTAATGGAACATCGATTTTACCGTTTTCAAAAACATAACGCATAATTTTTTTTTCTAAAGTCAGCAAATTTTGGTGCTAGCTCGATGAAACTTGGCTAAAGTACCTATTTGATTAAATGGAAAAATGTATTGACCAGTTTTGTATAATCAACCCCTAATACCTAATATTTGGCTTTTGCTTTGAAGTATTTAGTGGTTACATAGTAATAATATATAATATTACGTAAAATAGGTGATTCAAAAGATTATTTCCCAAAATAGACTATAACGGCCTCCTTTGGGTGCTGGAGGACTAGAAAGTAAGAGGCTCAGAAAAAATTGGGGAGCGCTGATGTGACTAAAGTGGGTGTTGGGTTCTCCAATTTGGCGACCCTTTTTTTTTTGATCGACAAACTGCAGGAATTGACTAAATTTAGGTAAGTCAATCTCTGTATAGTACCTACCTATAGCTTTCGCGACCTTTTTTTAAAGCTTTTATTATAACTGGCAATGTTGATAGGTAAGTATATAAATATGTAAGTTTGTGTGTTTACCACTTCTCAGTGTTCGATTGAGATAAAATTTGGAATACCTACACGTATAGTACTGATGACAATGCAATTACCTATATACAATCAATATTGTTGTTATTCCAAAATGGATGTCGCCACAAAATGGCGAATTACATATTTTTATACAACCCACTTTATCAAAAAGGGTATCAAAAGGGTACCTCTACGATTCCAAATTCAAATTCAAGATGGCCGCCATCAACAAAATGAAAGATTGATACATTTATTTTTACAACATATCCATTAAGGGCATGAAATGAAAGCGCTTAATTTGTAGAACACATATAGGACGAAAAAATAGTCAAATCGAAGATGGCTGGTGAAAAAAGCAAGGGTATCAAATAAAAGGGCTTAGTATAAAGAATGCAATAGGTACACTACGAAAAAAAGAACAAATCCTTGATGGCTTTCATAAAAGATGGAAGATTACAAATTTTAGTAGAACCCATCCAATATATGTATCAAATGAAAGAGCATCAAGTCCTGGGACAGCGAAAATAATAAAATAAAATAATATTAAAAAAATATTTTTAAAACAAGCTTTTATTTCTATTGACTGAAAAGCTTTTATTTCAATTAAACTTTATTCAAGTAAAATCAGCTAACGTTATCGTAATATAGTTTTTGTCGCTTAGGTCAGCGTACAAATGCTGTAAGGGCTCTTTTATTGGTTTGCAAGAGAGAAACCTTCAAAACGTACCTGACGCCGATTAGCGGTTATGTAAGTATTTTACGCCACTAAAACCCTCATGGCCATACTCGCCCCAACGAAGAGGATTCCGGGATATCCAAAGGAACTGAACTGGAGTTCTTTGAGCTCGTTGCCTCATTGGGACGCAGACATGGGTCAGTGGACTATGCATGCAGATTACTGTTTTTTTTTAAACGATATTAAGCATTGAGAAGCATACCTGTTTTTTATCTCATTAAATTTTTAATGTAATTAATTTCTTTATTAAAAAAATAAAAACTTTAGTATCTGATCATGGGAGTTTTTTTTATTTATTTTTTTATATGAATAAAGTAGCAAACGAGCATGCAGTCCACTTGATGTTATGAGGTCACTGCCGCCCATGGACACTTGTAAGCAACTTCATACAGAACACAGGTTCTATCTGAAGTCAATCGCAGATGCGTTGCTACTTCCGAGGACTGAGATGGTCGCCTCTTATTTATGTATGGCGGCAACCACACCCTTCCACCGAAACGCAAGAGGTGCTTCACGCTAGAAATAGGTGTGGCGGTGGTCGAACTACACTGATTCTACCAACTATAAATCGGGAGTAGTATAGATGTAGTAAAAATAATTGTTGTAATAGAATTGCCTGATTTAATGGATGAGATCGTTTGTTATCGTATCGTCTTGATTTAATTAAATGATTTTTTTATTTTTAATGTCCATTCGCACATGGAAAAATCGATTTTTTAGTAATCGATCTTTTGGTCTTTCATTTTTTTGTGAATCGATTAATCTAATCACGATTCGAATCGATTTAAATATCGATCTTTTTCGGGAAAAATCGCCATCCCTACTGACCGCTAATATTTGCCGTGCAAACTATAAAGGGTTTTATTTTTTGTGTGACCAGATCTATAACTTATAGACTTATTACTCTCAATAAAATATATCATTATTTAATGAAATATGTATTTGTTTTAGGTAGACCGCGGAAATTTGGTCAAGTAAAAAGGAACGTAATCTGCGCCATGATGATTATAAATCGATCAAATTGTGATGTTACTAACGTCATATAACATCAGAAGTGTAGCGGGACTTTGACATTTAGGAGGATTATAATATGTGTCAAGTGAAACTGATAAATGTTAACATTGTTAACTTGCGAACTGATATTGAGTGCGTGATTCTGGAAATTTGATTGATTGAATTAGATTTCCTACCTCAAATTTGATAGTTTAGTGCAAATTTAGACGATATGCGGAAAATATATTCCTCGTTCTTTTTCTGATCTCATTAGACGACTAGGTACTTTGATGAACGTATTTTTTCTTGTTTATCAGTTAATATTGCTCGCACTCTTTAATTTTTTTAATTGTTAAATGATTTTACATTTTTATATTGCATCTCGGCTGTGTGTGTATGGTAGTGTGTTTAAAAACTAATAGGTCACAGTACTTTCAACTGGCTATCATGCAGATCTGAATTTTTGTAAGGTCACTAATACCCCTTATTTATTTGTCATCAAATTGACTGTAGCATTATCTACAAATAAATGGAACATTAGATGAGTAAGTAAATGAAAAAGTTGGAACCCTTTGTTGCATTCAGTTACTCTAAAAAAGTAATGTACCATGTATTAAAAATAGCTTGTGATTCCAAAATTTGTTTTAGTTTATATTATTAGTTTATACACTTTTAGTATGAACTATATTGTTAACTCAAAGCAACAAATTTAAATATTAGGATTCAGTATTAAAATACAAATTAATCAATGTACAGACAGACAAATAAAAAAATGACAGTTGTCATGCTTCTGGCATATCTGGGTTCTTTCAAAAATATAGAAATATTTATACTTATTTGTACAAGTTTTTACTTAATATTAATTATTCTTACTTTTATATGAATAATACTAGTCAGATTCAAGTTATATAGTTAACCAGCAAATGAACAGAAGGCATGAATAGAAAATTTGATGCTTAGTATTAAATTAAATGTGAAATATTACAACACTCAATGCCTTTGAAGACTAAGTTAACCTACATTACCTACCTTACATGCTGTTGGAATAACTGTGTTGAAAGTTCTGCTGATATTTTAGAAAATGAAGTTAAACAGTATGACTAATTCATTATATATCAATCATTATTTCTTATGTTTAATCTTTCTCTAATATTTGAAGTATGCTGAGTGAAAAAAGATTGTACTACATTTGTTTAAAAAGATGTGCTTATCTTCACATATATAATTATTGCTTAAATGTATATTTCTCCAATAACATCCACACCATAAGTTCCATGTATTGAGCTGAGGCAGTGTAAGCATGGCGAATTCATACTATATATAGCTCGCGTCACGTAAAAAGAACGCTAGCGAGCAAGCTGCGCATTAGGCGATTTATGGGTCTCTTTGGTGGTATGAAGTGAGGCGCGGGGCGAGGAGGTTACCCACCGCTTGCATGCCCGTGCGCCATTGGTCAGTCAGTCAAACTTTGCTTCCCGCGTTGTGACTACGTTACGTTCATTCATAAAATACTGTGGGGCACAAAAGTTTTTAGTTACGAAAATATGGTTTTTACACAGAGAAGTGAGAAAAATAATAAATGACGTATACTGTTTTATGAAGGGAGAGGCTGATAATAATCAATTTGATAATTTGGAGGAGTTTCAAAATTATCTTAATTTTTGTAATTAGATTAAACATTATACTATATTGAATCCTAACATGTTTTTAATTATGTTTAATGATATTCTATGTAGTTTGTTTTTAATGTACCAATAATGAATTAAATATACGAAACCATGAGCTTTAGGCAAATAAAACATATAGTATTTACGAGCGCGAGTGTACCGATGCGCAAACACACTCCCTCCACTTTCATCCAGCGTTCTTTTTACATGACGCGACCTATACCTTTGTATATCATGCAAGAAAATATAATTTTACAAAATATTTATGTATGTTTTATTGGATGTGATGCATAACACAGTGTGATAAATTACTGAGACTATTCTGACATTGGTCCAACCATTTATCAATAATCATTTGTATATCTTGTAATAATAATATAATTGTAGAATATAATTTTGTTGCAGAAACAATGATAGGGGACTGGATTACATCACAGAAATTTTAGCATAGAGAGATAGCATATTAAATCAAAATGATGACATCAGAGGAGTCAGACTCCTTAAGCACAGTCCCCTCAGAAGGTCATCCAGAAGATGTATCAGGTACAAAAAATTACATCTTTGTTTAAGTATTGTTTTCTAGTAAAGATTAATTTACTTCATGTAACAAATCAAAATTGGTCAGCTGGTGATTGTGTAACCTTTTATTAACTTGGCCTGCTGATTGAGAACATATTCATTTTATGATCTAAGTCTACCAGTTACCACTGGTAAGGTTGGCTATTATAACCAAATAAGATTAATGAAACATACAAAAACACACTTTGCAGTAGATAATGTATTTGTATTTGTAAAATTGTACATTTAAGTTAACCAACCTCTATTTATTATTTAGTTGCAGCTGACAGAGTAGAGTATTACAATACAGGATGTATATAGTATGTATGTGTACAGTATTTATACCAAAATTATTGCTACTATTTATCAAAGTAATTGAATACTGCTAAGTCATCCCTTCATGCTGAACCACACCTGTATATTGTATTTGTATAATATATTGCTGACAATTTGTATACTCCTACTCCTTGCTATACCAACACTTATATTGGTGTACTTCCTGTAAACAACTTTTTAACCTAATATTAAAATTTGAAATATTTTGATAGTTAAAAAATATTTTTATGATTTTAGCATCAGGTACCGAGGAAGCCCCTTCGTCTATGGTATCGAGCGAGGCAGAGTCGGAGGGTAGTGTGCTGTCGGAACCACAGCGCCATGATATTGACCAACCAATGACCAGTGACGGTAGCACAACTGACCAGGGACTCGGCTCTATTGACAAAACTCTTGCACCAATAAATGACTGGCGAGCCATTGGCAACAATTTGGCATCTTATGTGTCATCTAGAGGTTGGTATTTATTTATTATTTAATATTAATATAAATGGTTTATTGACTTTCTGTTAAATGATTGACGGATGGGTCTGATGGACGGGATTGATCTGTCCATTCATCTGGCCTTCTAAGGCCCATAACAAGTAATAAACTACTTCTAATGTGCATATTTACTAATAGTCACTGTATCTGATGAAGATGATGAGATGCAAGGTGACACTGCTGTACCCATCCTAGGTTATACCTCAGTTGTTACTTACGTCGTCCAATAGAAGAGAGGACTATGACCACATAGCACGGGCAGTGCAAGGGATTTGTGCAAATAAATCAACAACATCTATTTTGTTTTGTTTCAGGTTCCATGTTACCGTGGGGTCCTCATAAAGGACCTGTAATGCAGCCTCCGGACTCTGATCTCAGACCAGGAGAATTTGTGATGAGGTTGCTCTTCACTGAATTTACAGTTCAGGCCGAGCGCAAGATGGAGGCTGTCATGGCCGAACCTCTGGTACTTTATGCACATAAATGACTTTTAATATTTGTATATAATTGTATTTCTTATTTCGAATAAATGCCTTTTTTGTGTTTAGTGTTATATAACAATTCACACAATGTAAACAAGGCTCAATAAATCAGAGATCATAAGTGTAAATTAAGGTTAATAGGGAATGATCAATTGCCAATGATTTCTACAATGTTGATTATCATGGAATCACAGTGCATCAGTCTCTGTGATAAAAGTAGACTATAAGGGACAAGTATTTTAATTGATTATAAATGATTGTGTCTCTTTAGGAGAAGCCTTTAAACAAGACGCTGCAGCGTGGTGAAGACCCTCAGCTGGACCAGATCTTGTCAGCGTTTGGCACTGTTGCGGAACACTGCTTGCCTTCCTTACTGCGCGCCCTGTTCGGGTGGCTTGAGCGTCAGATGGCCGACTCGCCGCAACTCAGCGAACAGGCCAAAAAACCACATCAAGATCAAAGAAACAAAAGGTGAGAGCAATGCAAAAAAAGATTAATATACGTTTACAGCCTGAATGTCTAATAAAAAGATATTGGGATTCAGTAATAACCCTTAACATATTGTGGCCATATGTATGTGTATAAAAGTTCATCAGTGTAATTAATTTGGAATGTTGTGGTTGATTAAAAATAATTTTATTGGTAAATAATGGGAATACTTCCATACCTACATAAAATAAGTGCATTTAATATGATTATAATGAAATATACTACATATCAATATTCAATATTACATATGCTGAGCCAGTGCAATGCAGTCTGTTTCATTCTTAATAATATTAGCTATCATTTAAGTACCCCATTTTTATTTGTAATATGTACCTATAAAGTACAAATATCTGATGAATACCAATGATAATGGTTTTACGGGTTCCATACCCAAAGGGTAAAAATGGGACTTTATTACAAGACTCTGTTGTCCCTCTGTCTCAGGCAATAATTAGGCAGTGGAAAATTTTCAAAAGGTGATGTATTACTGTTGCCAGTACAGTAACAACAAAACAGAATGAAATAAATATTTAAGAGTGGCTCTGATAAAACAAACATGTTTTTTTATAGACAATGGTATGCGCCTTTTTTCCGCGAGTCCGATTCGTTCCTATTCGGTTTTAGAGTAGTGGGGCTGTCAGTATCGATGTATTCTACTACGACATAAACAATGTGTTGAACTTGCTAAATTATTAATGTATCAATAAAACCGAGTTTTATAATATTAATGCAATGTTATTTTTGTTTTGATTTTTCTAGTTTAATCTGCTGATGTTCAATGTTGTTTTCCTTTTCATCATGTTTTCGATATAATCTTATTACTACTGCTAAAGTTAAAGCATTAGCATGAACATAACTGATTTAAATTCAATTTATAATAGTGTTTAAAGTGTTAATATTTGTTTATTTTCAGCATAATTTACATAGTATCAGGCAGTGGAGCAGGCACGGAGACAGTGGAGAGGACCTGCGAGGAGCTGCAAGCGGAGCGGAGAGACCTCGCCGTGGAGTTCCTGTTCTGTCTCGCGCTCATCGAGGTACTGCGCCAGCTGCCTTTCCACCCCGGCCACGAGGACCTGGTGCAATACATTGAGAATGTAGCCTTCAAACGATTCAACTACAAGGAGGGGTGAGGCCATGATTCTTTATTTTATGACACAAAATAAGCAAGTAACTGTTAGGTTAATACTGTTGTCTTTGAATCCATGCTGCTGCATAATTAATGATACTCACATGATACTCATGAACCTTATGTATTTTTAACTTCAGATGTGATATATTTCATTATCAATATTTACCTGCTATTAAATACCTTTTGGTAACTCGGTTCATTTTCAAATTAAGATTGAACTCTTATTTAACAATATTAATGTTTTTTTTTCAAAAACGGTGATTTAGATGTTTTATTATTTTGAAATAAAACGTCGAAAACTTATCTTTATAGGGTGCGTTCCATAAGACGTTCACGAGGCACACGCTCACGACTGCGGTTTTTCCCGTTCCATTAGCTTGTGAACTTTACTGACGTATTCTCCACTGGATTGATCACTTCGACCCACCTTGTTAGATGGGTTGTCGTGAGCGTCGCATAAGTCATGACGTCATGAGTGACATATTCGTCGCGACCACAACGACCGCGGTCGTCTTGTGGAACGACGTTTTGGGCGTTTGGAGCTTGGTGAGCGTCATCTGGAACGCGCCCATAGTCTTTCTATCGACAGATTATAGAAGAAAATTACTGCATTTTAATTTCATATCAATGAAATGAATTGCTTTGTTTTTGTGCGTTATTGTCTTTATTTTAATGTAGTTATTGTATTTTTTTTTTCAAATTAAGATGTACACTTAAAGGCAACTTGTTGTTATAAGTGACACGTTTTCTTTTACACTTTGTTTAAAATGTTTATCAGTGGAATTTACTATTATTTTTATAATATATATATACTATATACATATATGTTTTTTTGCAGCCTTCAATCTAATCCAAATGCGGCGAATGTCCACATCGTGGCGGATCTGTACGCCGAGGTGATCGGTGTATTGGCTCAGTCGCGTTTCGCCTCCGTAAGAAAACGCTTCACTGCTGAGCTAAAGGTATATCTTTTAACACAAATTAATATGTTGATGAATAATGAATAATTATGCAATTCCAAAGTTAGATATTTTACGAGTTTTGCATTCCAATATGACCATTGTAATATTCGTAAATTAAGCGTTCGTATTGTGATTGTGTCAGTATAGTTGGTTTTTAATTTTGCTTATCACAGTTAACACGAAAATGGTAAAAGAAACTCTATGAAATCGAGTATATGACAACATAATATACTATTTAATATTACATTATGTACTCGCTACTACTATAGTATTTTTGCTTGTACAGATGTTAGGTAAACTTACTAATCTTAATAATTGATGTATTTAGGAACTCAAAAGCAGGGAGCCATCGCCGCACACAACTCAAAGTATAATCTCCCTTCTAATGGGCATGAAGTTCTTTCGTGTGAAAATGGTGCCGATCGAAGAATTCGAAGCCTCATTCCAGTTCTTGCAGGAGTGCGCCCAGTACTTTTTGGAAGTGAAAGATAAAGACATACGACACGCCCTGGCAGGACTGTTTGTCGAAATTCTGGTACCCGTGGCCGCGGTAAGATTCTGCAGAAATGCAGTTTGAAATTGTTTGAATAACTATATTTTAGAAGCTCCATCCACAATGGTGTTAAATAGGAATTATGGTTTAATTTTACCTTTCAATTAAATGATGTGAAGTGAAGTGTGAAGTGATTATATTTTGTACAGGTGGAGAGAAGGTAAAATCATCATGTAAATGTAAATTACTTTTAAATAGTACTAAACAACATTCTTCATGACATATTCAGACATCACAGAGTTAAGTTAATTTTTGTCACCGGAAAATATGAAAAATGGAGATATCCTGATCCCTGATTTGAACCTTATAAATTACATGTACAATTCTTTCTAAATCACCATTATTACAATTACCCTTTTCAGAAATTTTCAGATTCCAATAATTACCAGTTTCAGAAATATGGATATATTTTTTTCAATTTATTGCCCTTTGAAATAAACTAACTTCTTAAATTATTTTTAATTTAAAAGACATGGTAAAACTGTAGTCCACCTTGCAGCATTTCTAACACATTTACCTATCCTATTTTATTTCTAATCGCATCGTATATACAGACGGTGAAGAATGAAGTAAATGTGCCGTGCCTGAAGAACTTTGTGGAGATGCTGTACAGCCACACGTTGGATGCGAGCACTAAGTCCAAGCACCGGTTGGCACTGTTCCCATTGGTGACATGTCTCCTATGCGTCTCGCAGAAGCAGTTCTTCCTCGCTAACTGGCACTGCTTCCTGGCCATGTGTCTCCAGCACCTCAAAAATAGAGACCCCAAAATGTGTCGCGTGGCGCTAGGTGAGCAATATAACGGCTTTATATTACAACATTTGTAACTAAGCAATATTGACTTATATCTATATTATATTTTTATATTTCTTCAACAGAATGCCTCAACCGCCTCCTTTGGGTGTATATGATTAGAATCAAATGTGAAAGCAACTCTGCCACACAATCACGGCTTCAAAGTATCGTCAACTCGCTCTTTCCCAAAGGATCCAAGGGCGTAGTACCACGGGACACGCCCCTCAATATCTTCGTCAAAATTATTCAGTTCATTGCACAAGAAAGATTAGATTTCGCAATGCGTGAAATTGTTTTCGACTTGCTGATGGTTGGTAGACCGATCAAGATAATTATGACACCAGAGAGAATGTCGATAGGCCTCCGTGCCTTCCTAGTAGTGGCTGACAGCTTGCAGCAGAAGGAAGGGGAACCACCGATGCCCCGGACTTCTGGAACATTACCATCTGGTAACACTCTAAGAGTAAAGAAAACTTTCCTAAATAAAATGTTGACTGACGAAACGGCCAGGTCTATTGGCATGAGCGCTTACTTCCCGTATGTGAGACGAGTTCTAGTAGAGATCCTGCGAGCTCTGGATGCACACTATGGACGACCGTTGATGCTAACTAATACACAAAACGTCACGAAAGAGCAGGAGATCAACACGGGCGAAAGGAAACCAAGGATTGACTTATTCAGAACTTGCGTCGCTGCTATTCCAAGGCAAATATACAAATCTTTTATACATATTTAATTTAAAAATAAATTAAAATATCATATCCGTTAGTAACATTTTCATTTCCTCCATACGATTTTCGAATGATTATTTTTCTTTTCTTACAGACTCATCCCAGAAGGAATGAGTCCTAGTGAGTTGGTGGATTTACTTTGCCGACTTACAGTCCATATGGATGAAGAACTTCGAGGGTTGTCTTTCCAAAGTCTTCAGACACTAATCGTAGACTTTCCGGAATGGCGCCAAGATGTATTAGCTGGTTTTACCCAGTTCCTCGCTAAAGAAGTACAGGTATATATTATAACTCCTATTCTGAAAAGTGAAAATTATTCATAGATTTTTATTTCAATATTAAAACTATAAATATGTTTTAAGGACACCTCTCCCCAACTCGTTGAAAACGGTCTCCGAATGCTACTGCAACTGGTGACTAGTTGGAAGAATGGGGAACCCTCAGCAAACTCTTCATCCAAACCTGAGCCACTGGTGTCTGTAGTACGGGGAACTGAAGCATTAGGGCTTGTTATGCTATGCCAGTGTAAGGCATACCCAAGAAGACTCGCTGTGCATATACTCAGGTGATCATTTTATTCAGTGTTTTAGGTTGACTAATCCTACTAATATTATAAATGCGAAAGTTTGTGAGGATGTATGTGTATTTGTTATTCTTTCACGCAAAAACTACTCAACGGATTAGGTTGAAACTTTACAGTAGTATAGGTTATACATCAGAATAACACATGGGCTATAATTTTTAATGTTTTTTTTTTATAAGGTTATAATATAACGAGAAATATCAGGTTAGTCGGAAAAAAAGTTGTGCTCTGAGAGCTATCTTCGCGTACGCTGCCTAAGCCGTTGGAGATATCTAAATATAATGTATGGTGGAATTGTTTGGCTCACATAGATCTAAATAAAAGTCCGCGACAGCATATGTCTATATTTTATGTATAACCCACAATGACTCTTTTTATACTTTGAAAATTTTAAAAATATGAAGTTGATGTTTCCTTGGGTTTTATACAAACTAAATATTAATCCTTATCAAAATAAATGATTTCAAAAAATCAAGCATCTAATAAAGATTGAATCTGCCATTTACACCATGTAAATTGGATAAGTAGTTTAGAAGATATTACGAGTATAACATATTGCGTAGTCAATTGATTGACCGGCAGTACGCGCCGTGCGCCGCTGCCGTATACAACGAAGTTGTATGATATTCATATTTGAATGGTTATAAAACACGGAGCAAAATGTGAAAGGTCAATGACGTGTCTGTAGTTCCGGGAATAAGGCTACAGTATCCCCTGTCCCGCAACCTTTAAGTTGTAAGAGGCAACTTAAAGGTTGCGGGCGGCTAGACAGAGAGCTCCAAACACCCAGTCAGCAACTTCGGGAAAGATGTCAGCATGTGTGGTCGCATGCTATCGTGAGAGCCAGTATGGACGGAGCTTGAACCGTCCAGCCAGGCGATCCCGGGAAGGACGGTGGCATACGTGTGGTCGCATATCGTGGTAAAGACCAGATGGAGTGGTGGGCCCAGCCGCTCACTTGGGAGGAGCCCGATGGGGCAATGCACTCAGAGGATTCCAGTTGCGTTCCTTTGAAGATCCCGGAGTCCTGGTGCTATAAGAATCCCAGATAACCCTGCGTCGCTCCCACGGCGTACCTTTTGAAGGTTTCTCCCTCGACAAAAAAGAAAAAAAGTCAATGAGAATGAAACAGCGGAAAGGTTAAATATTATGGTTATTCAATCGTCATCGACCTTTTAATGTAACACAACTCGGCACATATGTCAGATTAGCAGTAGTTTAGGTCGTAGTTGACCACGCTAGCCAACTGCGCGTTGGTAACCGTCACGGGTTTTGAGACCCTTTCTTAAAACTTTTAATTTCAGAGTAAGCATTAATATCTGTTGCCGACAAAACTAATTCAGATTAATATACGTGCCTGTGATTTGAAATTTGAACACACTGATTTAGGCGATTAACACACGGCACCGCGCACCGCCGCGAATAGCGGTGCCCCGCGCGGTAAGGCGGTTTACGCACCTGTACGCGCGGATGGACCGATCATCAAAATAAACTTTTCGACATCGAAATGCATTTTTGCTTCAACGATGATCCGTGCGGTTAGGCGCCAGCCCGTGTGGGAGGCGCCGACCCCCCGCACTGTCGTTCGCGCGGAGACACGGTGGTGATGAGAACACCGCTGGACCGCGCGGCCAGTCGGTGTACGTTTGTGAGGCATCAACGGATTTATTAGACCCCAATACAACATGAAATCCGCTTCACCGCCTACCGTGGCAGTACCGTATGTTAATCGCCTTAGGACGTAGGGCAAGGGTTCAATCTGAAGTAAATCACTGATGCGTTGCTACTCCCGAGGACTATGATGATCGCCTCATATAAAAGTGAGCCGGCAGGCACACCCTTCAAATGAAACACAAGAACTGCTTCACGGCAGAAATAGGTGCGGCGGTGATGCCTCCCTGGTTGAACCATTGCTCTACCACCTTGCAAACTTTATGTGGCAGACTAAATTCCACGCGAGCGAAGCCGCGGGCAAAGGCTAGTGATTTTTAACACTAAGTAGTGCAATTACCGAATGCAAAATTTATGTAACAATAAGTGATAATTACATGCTTCGAAAATGAATGTGGCAGAACCTCAAATTTTAAAAATAACTTATTTTCAATATATACTTATATTGAAAATGAGCATACACTGGAGGGCAGGTCTGATGCCGGTCGTTAAGTTTAAGAAATGGCCCGCATGCGTTACGAAATTTTGTATAAAGAAGATTTGAAATTTGTTTTTACTTGAGCTATGTATTACGCGGTATGTCTTAGGAGGTGATGGAGGTCCTTTTAATTCTCTAAATCACTTCGTGCTCTTTTATTCCCACTACCTAAGGTACGCGACTTCGCTAACCTCGTTAAATTTGGCCCACAACTTTAAAAAAAATCTATGTAAAACTGGGGAGGTACCACCACACCTATTACTGACGTGAAGGTGTTATTGCGTTTCGGTGGTAGGGTGTGAATGTCGGCTTACTTATAGGAGGCGACCTTTTATATCTCAGTCTTCGGGAGTAACGCATGAAATGAAATGAAATGAAATGAAATGAAATGAAATGTCTTTATTTTGCATAGGCCTTCGGGGGCGCTTACAAATTGTCAGTTACATTTATATATATTTTTTTACACTACCACCGGATCGGAACACGACCTCAACTGAGAAGATCCGGCAAGAAACTCAGTGGGTTTGTCTTTTTTCTTTGTATATCTTTTTTTTTTTTCTCTTTTTTTTATTTGCCATCTTGTTTTTACATGGGTAACAATAGTTATAACAATAGTCACATCTGTGACTGACTTCAGATAGTCCCCTGCTCTATATGAAGTTGTTATGACCATTAGTTGGACTTTATGCTCGTCTTTTACTGAAATTGAATAAAAAAATGAATTTAAAGTGAATCATATCCACATATCTATTACAGAGAGACAAAGTACCTCCTCGAGAAGTTGCAGTTGACGCGCGACGAGCCGGCTCTTATCGACGCGGCGGACGCGCACGTGGCGCACTTCGCCGAGCGCTGCCTGCCGCTGCTGCCGCCCGCGGAGAAGCAGGCCGTGCTCGCCGCCGGCCAGCCGGACCTCGTCTGGGTCGCTGAGAGGAGCCACGCCGTGTGGACCGCCGGTTAGTTGGCGCTATGTTTGTACTTTTTCTTAAACAATATTTTGATCTATCCGCTGCTGTTAGTTACCGCTAGTTTACGTCCTTAAGACAACATTTCGATCAGCGGCCTGCCGCTGCTACCGCCCACCGAGAAGCAGTTGGAACTCGTCTGAGTAGGCGGGAGGAGCCACGCTGTGTGGACCGCCAGTTAATTGTCGCTACGTTTGCACTTTTTAAAACAATTTAGGTGCAAGCTATGCTCGCCGCCGGACTGCCGGATCTTTTCTGGATGGCTGAAAGGAGCCACGCTGTGTGGACCGCCGGTTAGTTAGCGCTAGTTTACGTCGTTAAGACAACATTTCGATCCGCTGGCTGCCGCTGCTACCGGCCACCGAGAAGCAGACGGAATTCGTCTGAGTAGGCGAGAGGAGCCAAGCTGCGTGGACCGCTTGTTAGACATCGCTACGTTTGCATTTTTTAAAATAACATCTGGATCCATCTGCTGCCTGTTCTTGCCGCCGAACAGCCGGACCGCGTATGCGTCGCTGCGAGGAATCCCGCTGTATGATCCGCTAATTATTTGGCGCAACGTTTATTTGGATTCATCCGTGCATCCATTTATGATCCGCAGCTGGACACGATCCTCCTTTGATGATGATTTTGGCCAATAGTCACTGCATTTGGCAGGCGTTTTGGTGACCGTAGTGGATGTTGATATTAGATAAGAAGACACTACTGCTCATCTCCTGAGCGTTGTCCCACACCACACGATACAAGACAACATTTACCAAACTACATACTAACGAACAATTGAGTAATTCACGGAAAATTTATGAATATGCAATCCTCGCGCATGTATAACGCACCTTCCGGAAAAATTGACGAGCATCGTCGTGAGTAGTAAATACACCCAATTATTTTACCTACATGCTTGAATTCACTAATGCTCGGCGAATATCTAAATTAGTATGCGTAAGTTATCACTCACCGTCAAAGGGACTACATGCTATTTTTTTTCCATGAATTCTGTGAAATGTGCGGACATAAAAAGAAAATACTATTATTCTATGTGTACAGAAAACTATATTATATCCTAATTGTGTTTTATACGTATACATTATTATTGTATAAACAGGATTGCAACACGACGAAACATCATCCAAAAACAGTTGGAGCGGCAGTTCATCCAACGGAGCAGACCCTTGGGAGGTAAGTTATTAGTAATACCTATACGTTAAACTTTTGTTTTATTATTAAATCTTATATTAGTATTGATTGGTCTGCTATAAAATGTTGGCATAAGCTATTGTTATAATGTATTGAAACTACGTACTGAAGTATGCATATCTATCCTATGTACTTACGAATATTTGAAATATTAGTTTCTATATTTAGATTGCATTTTGAGTTGATCTCAACAATAAACACGCTTTCTACACTCATAGCCCCACACTAGAATTTTCTCCTGTGTCGTGGGTACCATGGACACACACAAGAAGATTACATAAACACCCAGACCCAGAACATGAATCTAAACTCGTCATTCAGAAACCTGTCTGGCCGAGAATCGAACCCGGGACCTATTGCGCGTCATACCGGTATGGTAATCGCTCCGGCGCGCGGGTCGTCGAAAACAAGTGTATCCTTCGATTGTTCCTATGATACGCGGAGCGAACGTAATTGCCTAGGTTGTTGTTCACGTTCATACCATGTTTTTAACTCTAATCCCATTATGTCGTACCAGGTAGTGCTATTCGGTCTCCTGGAACGCAATCGAGTGCCGGCGCGCTGCCCCGCCACCATCCTGCAGGCTTGGCCCATCCTCCACGCCAGGATACACGCTTTGTACGCCATAATAGAACCCACGTAAGTTATATTCTAATTTCATTACTACTTACATGTGTAATAAACTAAATAATTCGTTGATGACATGAATTCTACGTCTTACAATGAAGCCCTTTTAAACTGTTTTATTTTCCTATATATTTTCTTTATGAATGTAAATTCATTTAAAATTGATAAATATACCCTAATGTATCTAAAATTTTAATTTGATACAATATTTGTATATTCATTGTGTATACCGAAATACGTACGAGTTCTAGTTATTCATTCGAAGCATTCAGTATTCGTTACGAATACTCGGCCTTTCAAGGAGTGATGTCGACTTTTTTACTATGATTATTTTGACTTATGTTCGTGCATGACATTTACGTTAGTAACATTGCTCGGCATAACCTGCGAACTGCTTTCTAGTTTTTAATCATCGCGATACAGGTTTAAAAGGTGGTAGAACCAGCCTAGTTCATCCGGTGAGGTGCCACCGCCACATCTATTTCTAGCGTGAAGCATTTCTTGCGTTTCGATGGAAGGGTGTGGTTGCCGGCAACCGGCAATTTTGTATGCCATCATACCCCTTGGGAGTAGCAACGCATCTGTGATTGACTTCAGATAAAACTTATGTTCTATATGAAGTTGCTTACAAATGTCAATGGGCGGCAGTGGCCACTTACCATCAGGTGGAATGCATGCTAGTTTGCTACTTCAATATTAAAACTAATAATAATAACATTTTTATAACATAGACCCGTGAGCGACAATCGCGCGTCGCTACTGTCGCGCGGGCCCGCGCTGCCCCGTAAGCCGGAGAAGGAGCGCGACGGCTACATGCAGGTGTGGAAGTACTACATGACCATGGCGTACCTCGTGGTGCCGGCCGTGCCCAGCCCGGTAATACGGTGCGCGAGCCCCGATCTCAGCCTCAGGTGTGTACACACATATACATATACATGAAACACGCACACACACGGACACGGATATTGTAATAAGAGTTATATGGATTTGGTTTTAAAACTATTTATTCGCATAATATTAATTTCTTCGCCACATTTCTCGATAATTCGTAATACAAGATAATTTGAATTTAAATAACTATGCTATCCTAGGCTATCCTAGGCTATGCTAGTAATAAAATCGAATACATTGAATCGGAAGCAAGATATTTGAACAAAAACATAATACTAGTAAAAAGGTAAGTAGTCTTGCCTTTGGTAGTATATTCTGAAAATTATTAATGAATCATTGAAAGACAAGTAAATAGAATTTTTAAAGGAATTGGTTGGCTTAACAATCAATCCATGAACATGAAAAAAAAACAAGCGAAGTATATTAGCGAACTAGGTTCAGTGTAACACTATAAACAGTGTTGAATCAATATGTCTTGCGCGCTTTTTATAAAGTCTTAATTTTAATAAATTGAAAACATGTTACAAAATACAAAGCAGTCTGAATCTGACAAACACAATTGGCTTGAATTTTTCTAAATTTTGTTTTTTTTTCTACATCTGAGTGTGTTTTTATTGGCACAATTATTCAAAATTCTTTTGTAACGTGATACTTTTATTTAGAGCAGCTGGGAACAGAGTTATTTTGCTGTATTGGAAGTAGGGATTGGAATGTTTACATCTTGCATACTCTGCCGTAGTAGATATAAGTATCCATTTGATTTATTCGCCGCAAAATGGCAAACGAAACTTAATGTGTGAGGGAAACATTTAAAATTAACTATATGTGTGTGTTTATAAACAGTTAAACTATTTCCTATCCGTACTTCTAAACGTTGCCCGTGACTTGAGCTGACTATAGTGTTACCCCCTTTTTTATTAGTAGGTACAAATAGTATGAGGTAATCATGACGGGACGGCGTCCGCTTATTTAAGGCATAGGTGTGATTTCGCATGACTGAATCGTATCGCCATAGTGAAGTTGCCTCGTCCACAAATATTAATACAATACAATACACTTCAACACTTGACTACTATGTCTATTTAGGAGTTTACAATATTACACTTTTATATTAATGTTATTGAAGCTATTCATCATTTTGTGTCAAAGCAGACGCTACGCTGTCGCTGTTGATTGTGTGCGGTTAATAAAAGGCTTAGAATATATTATGAAATGCTAATAGTTTTTTTGTAATCATAAAGTTGAATACAACTTATATAGTACGACATTATGAATTAAATACTTCATAATCGTGTATTTTTACAATGATTTAAGTATTTTTTTACAGTCTTACATCGATAATTTATGATATGTTAGGGGTATGCAATTACAAAGTACTCAAGGCACTTTATGCATTGTACACCTAAAAGCATAGTTGACAAATACATTCATTCCTGTATACCTTAGTATTTTATTACAACTAATTATTATTCTACTGTTATTGTCTCGATTTTTCTCTAATGCATAGATTTAACCCTGTAATTTCCTCTAGTAGTCGATAGAAAGAAAATGTTTGTTAGTAAAATTAAGCATATGTATTAAAGTACAGTTGGGATTAGCTCATCTACGACCAAAACACATACGTTTGTATATACAATACGACGTTGCATTGTGACACTTAGCGAAGTCGAGTCCCTAAACCATATCGTGTATTACAAATCTTACAAATTCCCTTTCATATTTACAAATCATCGTAAATTATAACGTCCTGACATTGCATCATCGATGCAGAGCATGAAGTCGTGTTATAAAATTAACTATTCAATAATAATTAGATGATAAAAGGAATTTACTCAACCTCTGTGTGTTTCTATCTCAGTTTTAAGCATCTTCTTAATATCAGAGGTCGTTTTTCTAGATTTAACAAATTTGTGGCATATTTTTCATATGACAAGGACATCGTGTTGAGAGCATTTAAAACGTTGTACATTATTTTAATTAACGTAGATTTCCACACATATGTCCACATGACTTTTTACAACGTGCCACTATGCACATCGTACCATATATATGTATGTGTTTCGGTTTTATTATTATTAGAAACAAGAGTGCGTGTACCATGCGCTCGAAGTAACAGTGCTTTTACCTAATGACAGGTGATTTGATACTCTTTAACAAATCGTCCAATTATGATTGTTATACTTTCCAAATACCGATAAAAAAGAGTAAAAAACGTAAATAAGCATAAATCTATTTAACTATGAAAGGATATTACTTTTGGTCTGGCATGCGCAAAAAAAACAGCGACTCCTCACACAAATTTACTGCGATGGCCTTAGGTGAAAAATGGGTAATTTGCACTCCATTTTATCTAATAGAATAAATCTAGGTGCAATGACTCAGTATCTCTAATCTCTCGATAAATAATTAAGAAATCATCACCATATTTTTTTCTGTCGTGCGTTTTTGTGTTCTCTCACGCGGGTCCCACACGCACATTTTTCTAACTTGCAGTGTGCGCATGGCACGCATGATAGATAAATTATATATGAAATGGCAGCATGCAAATGGCACGCGGGCGGGAGGCGCGTGGAGTAGAACCTGCGCGATAGGAAAAAGGGTTTTACATTGTATTCGAAACATTTTTTTTTTACTTCATTTAAATATTGTCAATTAAAGTGCCGAGCTGGTCAATTTAACCTTTCACAATATAAGAAGATTATATTAAATTTAGTTTACATTATTTATTAAGTTATTTTTTATTTTAATATACAATAAGCGATATTTTTATGTATTTTATCACACCGAAAAATATTCTAAAATTAATAATATGTCTATTCAGATTTTAATAATTACATTTTAAGCTGTTTTTTTACCATACAAGTTGCATTAAATGTATTTCAAAAGTAACTTAGACAGGTATTCAAATGCAGAACTATCGACCATTATTTAATTCGAGGTCGTATCTAAAGTGTCGTCATGAGTGCAGCGTGTGGACGTCGAACGATATGCAACTAACACTCTGTCCAGTAGCACGGAGACGGAGGGGTGGATGGGGCTGGCCACCCTGAGCTCGTCCAGCGAGAGCCTCAACGCGCCCGGCGGGTTCTTCACGCTGCCCTTGAGCTATGCGCGCTCGCACAGGCACCACAAGCGCACGAGGTGGCCCAATTGTCGCTCGCTATGTGCACGTCGCATTCGATACGATCATTGTCTCCCGTGCGCCGGTTCCATCTCAGCCCAGCGTTTGTTTCATCGAGATACTTGTGTAGATGTGACATATTAATTACGCGCCTCGTCAGTCTCTATTCCTTTTCGAAAATACTAAGTAATTGGAAGCTTTTTTGTCTAAAAACTTAAACACGTGAAAATATCGCGAAGGACGGATGCGACGACAGGCAAGAGCAGGCCTTTTTTAATTCATAGTATGCATGTATACTTCAATTGTTCGAGATTTTATTATCAGAACTTTTACTGTCGAGGCGCGTAAAATATTTATGTACATGTTAAAATTTGGATGAAACCGACGCTACGGTCAGATATCATTGTGGGTAACATTTACAGTGGCCTTTTACACCATTTCAGTGTGAGTAGGCGACACATAAAGGTCATTGTAGCTCTCATCGTCCATCATCATAGGCTATGCACAGCTAGCGCATACCATACATACAGATTCAGTGTAACCTGTGTGGCTCTAGCCTCAAGCCTAATTCCACAACACTCGTTACAGACAACAGTGTTTCAATTTGCCAACAAAACAACGACAAATTCTCAGTACATCCACACGAGGTTCACATCGCTACTACTCATAACATGGACGCCATCAAATTACATTTTTTTTTTTGTATTTTAATTTTCATTTTATTTTACTTAATTTAGTTTATTTACATGAAAGTGACGGGCATATACCGTGACCATTGCATTCTAATGAGATTATAGCTTAGATGCCAATATAATACTTTGAAGTTGAAAGATTCTTTGTTGCTTAATTGTTTAAATTATTTAGCTTTATTTATATCCTTTATATGACACACACAATTTCAATTTATTCAGTCGTAATGCAGAAGTTGGATGTCGTATTTGGGTATTTTATTGTTAAATCTTTCCATTTCAAATTTGAATGAAGTGTGCCTAGGCTCACGTAGTTCATTTAGAAGTAGGCTAGATATTGGTTTGATTTTCGACTGTAACAATTCACCGTCACCCGGCCTCTGCTGTGGCCGTCACAACGGGAATGCGTAGAACATGCACTACATCGCATGTGTATACATAGTTTTTCTTTTCCATTATTTTACGTATGTTTTTTTCAATTTTGCATTTCTTTAATTGTTTGTGTTATAATTATTGTTACATTTTGTGACTAAGATTGGTTACAAAACGCCGGTCAGGTGCATAATCTTTATTATATTATCTTTTATAATAAATTGTATAAAGCTGCAATTGACGTATTACATTACATGGATATAAAGCAATTGACTAGATAGTCTTATAAATAGTCTATATCTATAGATATGTAAAATGAACTGCTATTTATATAATATTATTTTTTTTTATTTTTGTATGTTTATTTTATCGATTTTATTAGGCTTTTGTTTTAATTTTCTTTTTGTATAAATTAACAGGCAACACAATACACTTGAACGACTGCTAATAAGTGATATTATGTTAAGACGATAAACATTTGTATATTCGACAACCCTCTAATTAGGCATACTTAGTCGATATTACATGAAAACTAAAAATTATTTGTCTTGCGTCGTTTATTATTTGGTAGTGGGATAAGTTCTTGGCCTTTTCATGTATGAACAATGTACTAAATAAGTATAGTACAATGACATATTGTACAAGTTTTTGACAAACAATATCATATTGGTATAAAATTTGGGATAACTGAGCAAAAAATTTTATTTGGGTTCATCTTGAAATTGTTATATGTATTGTTCACTGTTGATAATATAACGTTTAATCCTTAACATTGACATACCCTGGGGAGAAATGGAAGATAATTGACGCTCTGAAATGATCCTGTATCAATGAATTTTAATATATATTTTAAGTTACTTAATATAATTAAAACTTAACTAATGTTTTTTTTAATAAATTTTATTTATAATCGTTACAAAAAACATATCAGTTTTGTGATAGTAATAATTATTGCCATAAATAAAGTAAATCGAAAAGGCCCTGAAATTTTCCAAACTAATTTTATACACAGTGAAACACACGACAGGCCAATGGAAATACTTGTTTGTGTCTATGACCCTGAGCTAAAAGTATATAATTATATACATATACATAATGCTATGTTAATACTTCGCAGGTCAAGTAAAGTATACCTACTTGCATTGGACTTTACCGTATTTTGTCATACGTCAGATATTTAAATAAATTCTATCTTCTCTTCTAGTTAGTCTTTTTTTATGGATGTCGCATTATTTTGTATACTTTGGTTGGCCATCGTTGTAGCCTGTTCAATGAGAAATAAATTTGAAAGCTTATATCATATGTGGTACGTTTTGTTTTGCCCGGACAGCGCTCTCTTCCTTTCGGCGTGTCCGGAGTCGAGATGGGGGTAATATTGTTGATGAAAATATGTTTATCGACACAGAATCATTGTCCATTTCGCGTATTTATCAATTCGATTAAAAATAATATGAAATTCAGTAGTTCCTTAATTATTCTGTACCGATAAAGGTTTACTGTTGTTTCATGTCGTATCGTGTGACTGCGCGTCGTGCGGTTCGATCTTTGAGTGTACATAGATAAGGGTTTTCACACGCATATTCAATTGAATATAAAATATATGTTACAACAATAGAAAAACTTAAAATTTTGTGTACTTACTCTTCGGGTGTTTACTATACAGAGCCTGAAATAGAGTATTTTGTTTTTAGATAAGTTTGAAGTGGCTAACAAGCAAACAGTCCTCCTGATGGTGATTGGTTACTGCCGCTCATGCACATATGTAGTAACTACATAAAGATCGGGAGTTCTATCGTAAGTCAATCACAGATGCGTTGCTGCTCTCGAGGACTAAGATAGTCGCCTCGTATTCACGTGCATCTAAGGATCAATAGAGCCTTTTAAGCAAGTAGAAAAACGCTTTCAAATCGATCCACCTGTCTGGGAGCAGCGATACCGTAGACCACTCAAAACCTCTCTTTTTGCATCGGGGGCTAAAAATTAAAAGGTTTTTTCGAATGGTTCAAATAAAAGCAAATAACAACGGTTTCTATTTATATTCTGCACACAGTTATCACATCACTTAGGTTTTAAAGGTCATATGAATATGCGTGTGGGGCTCAAAGCTCTTTACGATTAGTTTTGCATCCAGTGTAGGTAGTCTACATGTTCGTGTTTCAGCATGTGTGTGGGCTTGAGTAGTGACGTATTGTATGTCGTACAAGCGCTTCCTTCGTTCTCGTGGAACTTCACTTTGACACCTACTGGTACCTCATTACCGACAAGTTCAAGGGGAATTTAATTCTACCAAACAATGCAAAATTATACATTTATGACTTTCATTATTTTGTTTTTCTAGTACAATAATGTTATACAGAATACTTTAGTTCACAAAGTTGTGAACTTTTTAAAGTAAAAAGCTCCGAAATTTGGCTAAGGTTTTAAGACTTTTATGAAATATAATACTTGTAATATCTTTGTTACATACTTTGAACCTGTAGGAATTCATTCTTATCATCATTTCACGGCTTCAGAATTGATCCATTGGAGCGAGGAGCTAATACCTATAGTACCTATCCATAACCATAGTATAATATTAATTTCCGTTTTAGATTTGATGAAGCGTGATATCTTAACGTTTCAGCTGTATCCCGTATAATTAAACCAAATATCGTGCTAGATTAAGCGGATCATTAACCTTACCCAGAACGTTTTTGAACTCTAATCAAAGTTTAAAAAACAAACCTACCGCCTCAATGGATCAATTTGTATATCAGTTTAAATGTCGGGTAGTTGTTTGTTATTTATCTCAGCAGCTTGCTACTGACCACCTGTGCCGGTACCGGCTTCGTGATTTCGTTCCGAACTGTTCGCTTTCGATGTTCGTGTAGACATAATGTTGCGCTTTTTCAGTGTCGCCGAATCGCTTCTTTTAGATATTGTTTTCATTATTGTTATTACAACGCTAAAGTAACTCCCAATTTTTGTTTTACAATAAATGTGATTTTAGTTTCTTTTCAGTTTCATGAGGGAGTAGTAACTTAATTGAAAAAATATCTTTATGTTTTTGCGCCAGCCACACATCGAGGAGGATGCTCGATTCATCCGATGGACATTTCTAGTGTGTAGCGTCATATTCGCTATTCGTTTCTGTGCATTATCATTACATCGCATTGAAGGTTTTTTGTGCATGTTCACGGGTGTATAGTTTGTTGTCCACAATGTGTGACTATCGCACTATCACAGGGTTGTCACCGCAAAAGTGTCATGTATTGATGGGATTCTGTTTATTTTTTATTATATTGACACATTTGTTATTTTTTGTTAAGATTGAATGATTATACGAAATCTATGATGAAGTGGATTAAAATGAAAGGTAAATTAACTGGAAAAGTATGGAATGGTCATTATTACAATAATAATGGAATAACGGAATTGAAATTTAAAGGGAATAAGTACATAGAATACATGAAATATTATGTTTCAACCTTTCAATTCTGTCCTCCTGAAAATAATGATTACACACATAAATACATCACCTTCACATGCTGTATTATTGAATGTACAAAAATACGTTTTTTGCGTTGACAACCCATCAGGAACATTGTTTTTTCATGATCGTTGACGGAAAATCTAGACGAGTGCATATTGCTTTCCAAATGAAAGCCTTAAATAAAATTATAGTAAAAATTTGGGAGACTATAATTTTAGGCACACATTCAAACTATCGCTTGAAGTAAGTTACAACAACGGACAGTAAAAGCTCCTTATTCTCGGGGGTTGTTCCGCCTATATTCCGCGAATATAGAAACATTATTTGATCCGCAGCACTCAGAGACCGGCGCGCAAGTGGAAGGCGTTAAATCTTTTTACTTGTAGGTACTCAGTACATTCGGGATTAAATAAAATTAAACAACAAATGTGAAAACCGTGAATAAGGACCTTTTACTGCAAAATTAAGTGCATTTGGAGGGCAATATGCGTCTCGCGTGTTAACCGCGCTGTTCATACAATCGTCTAAAGCGCGTTCACCGGCAGCTCGTCGCCGGACTCGCTGAGCGAGCGCAGCGGCGGCGAGGCGCGGTGCGCGCACGCGTCGCCCGGCGCGCTGCACAAGCTCGCGGTGCCGCTCGCGCGCTGCGAGGTCGCCGAGGTGCGGGACGCCGCTGTGGCTGCCTGTGGACACATCAATCCTGATGCGCTCAAGTAAGGATTGTTACTCTTTTATATGTTACCAGTTGACCCGGTGAACTTCGTTCCGCCTAAAAGACAAAAATCTAAAATTATCAGTTTTCCTTCACTATATAATGCATGTATGCATATATTATACATAAAAAACCTTCCTCTTGGATCACTCTATTTAATTAAAAAACTGCATTAACATCCGTAGCGTAGTTTTAAAGATCTAAGCATACATAGGGACAGACAGCGGTGAGCGACTTTGTTTTATACTATGTAGTGATAACATAAAATAACTACTGAAATCGTATATAATAAAAACTGTAATACAGATAATGAAATTTTCCTGTTTTGTCTTTATAATATTGAATATGATTGAAGAGGTAGAACATAAACGTCAATAATTTGTTTATAAAAATATTGATCACGTTGTGTTAACTAAGTTTTATATTTATAAGTGTGTATAAAATTTCATTTTGTATGCGGTCTTAACATACTTAAGATAACGAAACATGATTGTCAAAAATTTGATAATTAGGAATGTAGTTAAAGATTAAAATTTTATACATAGGCCTTTGTTCGAAGAAATGTAGCTCATACAATACTTCCAAAATATAAAACAATCATAATGATTACATTTTTTTATTAAATCAGGGATCTCTTCGAAGAGTTATTACCACTGCTTCGAGAAGCTGTAGATCGTAAACAAGAAAACATGCGTCGTCGCCGCCGCCGCGACGCTCTGCGTCTGCACCTGAACAAGATGTTGCTTATCATCGCCCAGAGAAAGACCTTCGCCACTAGGTGGGTGTAACTAACAATATATTTCTACAAACATTTAGATTTTTGTAATTTTCGATATATTATACTTTATATGTTCTAAACATACTATTGTTTTAGAAAATACTATTGTTTTCAATGTTAGTAATTAAATTGTAGAAAACTAGTATATTCTCGCGGATCCGTCCGCTTTGATCACGTTTACCATGGTAATGTGTATCCCATGTCTTAATCCAGTTTATAAACTGTGTGTCAAATTTCAACGAAATGTGAACTGAATAAATACACATACATCCTCACATACTTTTAGACATAACTTCCTTTATGGAGATACAAACCATATACGTGTCAATTTAAAAGTGTTTTTTTTAAATTGAAGTAGCAAACGGGCGTGCAGAGCACCTGATGTTAAGTAGTCACCGCCGCCCGTAAGCAACTTCACATAGAATATGGGTTCTATCTGAAGTCAGTCACAGATGCGTTGCCACTACCGAGGACTGAAATACTTACTTACTTACGTACTGCGATGGCGCAATGGGCAATGGACCCAAAATGAGTCTCAGCCTCCGATACTAAGAGACAACACTTCGGCCTGTCATGCGCCATCTCCAGCCAGTTATCTGCCTGAGAACTAAGATGGTCGCCTCATATAAAATTGTGCCGACAACCACACCCTTCCAGCAAACGCTGCTTCAAGCTAGAAATAGAAATTATAGGTTTGACGACCCGCGTGAAGGAGCGGTTACCATACCGGTCTGACGCGCAGTGGGTTCCGGGTTCGATTCCCAGCCAGACAGGTATCTCTATGATGGGTTTAGATTCATGTACTGGGTTTGAGTGTTTGTGTTATGTGTGTCCATGACGACATCCACGACAGGACAAGATCCTAGTGTGGGTGTAGAAAGCGTGTGTTTTGTTTACATACAATGCAACCATTTGCCCCGTGCAGTTCGTTCGCGCTAGAAGGCGGTGGCCTGCACCCGACGCTGACGGAGTACCTGGACGGCGTGCGCCAGTGCCTGGAGGTGGAGGCGGAGAAGGACGTGCCCGCCGCGCGCGAACAACGCATCACCTTCGCGGACTTCGTCACGGAACTCATCAAGAGCTTCCCGCGTATGTTGTTTGATATTCAGATATTAATACGAGTAAATTATAAGCTCTGCAGATGTCTACAGACGTGTTTCACAGTGTCTTTACATTAATGGTGGTATGGAATGTTTTGAAGAGCTTAAAAATGTTCTTCTTATCGGTGAAGCAAAATTGAGGGCTAAATATGATAAAACATGTTCACATACACTATAATATTTTGAAGTTTTGTATAATTACATCGCTACATGTTGGTGTTATCGTAACACAATAACATTAACTTAGGATGTTTTTAAGTAGCCAATAAACGGTAGGCTTATGAGTGTCTAATATACAAAGTTTGTATATTCGTTAAAACTGTTATGTAACTCACCGAAAAATGACGAGTATGTAAACTTCAATTACGAATATAGACGCATAACTCTTTGATTTGTTAAATAACATCCTACACTCCGAGTAGGACGGAACATCGAATGTACCCGAGCAGGTAATTCCTTAATTACGTACTCTTATTTCAGTCTTTTCGTCCGTGTTCGATGTAATCTCAATCGGCCACGTAGAACCGTGTTCCGAATATACTATGAGTAGGTTATTAAGTAATTTTCATACTAGAATTTCAGTCTTTATTCGTGCCTTGTCTTTCTTGTACTACAAGTGCAGAATAAACCCGAGTAGGTTATTTAGCAATTTACATACTCATCTGTTCCTCCTTATTTTATTATATAACGGGTACTAGCGGTATAAGTATTTTGAATTTCTTTCTGGCGATATTTCGACCCAGTTGCATTGATCGTGGTCACGGTCAAACTACGGTGGCGGGGAGAAACCGTAGACAGGCACTAGTGGTAAATTAACCTATCTATCTTACGTCTAGTTCCTTTTTCTTTTTTAGGTTCCATATCACGACACACAACACTAACTGTATCCTTACGCACCACATTTAGCACTATTTGCGATTTAAATAAATACCGTTACATAATAAAATGTATAAATTCCGCTATAATATTAGTTTAAAAACATATACTCGTCCTTTTTCGGCGAGTATAAAACTGTAAAGGTGAGTATAGACGAGAGCATTTACTTGTAACAGAATAACGAGTCGCTCTATGATATGTTCTAGACGTCGAGCACATTACATGGAAATGTTTTGGAAACTCAGCTTTTATCTGTATTGTATCATTCGTTAGAACGTTCCATTACGCTCGGGAAAATGCTCTAGTGTATACTCACCTTAATGCTACACGAGCATATTCTGTTGCCAGTGGAGATGCACGGGTCGCTGTTGAAGCGCGAGTTGCTGCGCAGCCTGTTCTCGCTGTTCTCGGGGTGGTGCGGGCCGCTGGCGCGTCCGCTCGCCGCGCTCGTGCCGCCGCCGCCGCCGCCGCAGGAGACCGACGAGCGGCTCAACCTCTCCGCGCTCACGGTGATTACGCTATACTCTCTCTACAATATCTTTTTACTGTTAAAAAAAAAGAAAATGTAACTTGATATTATTGATTTTATTAGTATAAGTGGTATTGTACCGTTCTAATTAACAATAAAATGACCTAATGGTTGAAACTTGCCCTCTCAATCGGTACGTCCGAGGTTCAAACCCAGGCACGCACTATCGGTATTATCACTGCTTTTCGATCAAGGATAACACGTGATGAAACCTACACACCCTAGAGTTTTTAAAAAAAAAGTTCTCGGAGGTGTATGAAATGCATTAATTCGCACTTGGCCAGCGCGGTTGACTTCAGATGGAACACATGTTCTCTATTTAGTTGATTACGGATGTCCATGGCGGCTGTGACTACTTACCATCAGGTGGACTGCATGCTCGTTTGCTACTTCGTTCATATTAAAAAAATAACACTCATATCCCCACACTAAGATTTTCTCCTGTGTCGTGGGCACCACGGACACACACAAGACGAATACACAAACACCCAGACCCAGAACATGAATCTAAACTCATCTTTCAGATACCTGTCTGACCGGGAATCGAACCCGGGACCCATTCCGCGTCAGACCGGTATGGTAATCACTCTGCCACGCGGGTCGTCAGATTGTGCTGCTAGATGTTTTGTTCCAACGGGATGGTAACATCGGCATACCTATATCTACCCTAAACTAGTTCTTGCGTTCCTTGGAAAGGTGTGCATTGCGGCTAACGGCGACTTCGTAAAATCAATGAATCAAAAATATTTAAGTGGTTTTGACAGAATTCTTTTGGCCGTCACCAATACTGATAAGTGCAATTTAATTAGGAGATCAGTATATTTATATAGTAGATAAGCATTGAGATTTGATTTATTGTATTTAATGGCATAGGTGAAGGACAAAAGCTTTCCCTTACATTAAATTTCCAGTACACAACACAAAAAAAAATCCAGCATAGGCGTGCAATGGACGTAGATACATTCCATTGTATTATAACTAACTCATTAAAGTTATATTAATATAGTACATTTATGGCAGGCTATGAGCGCGTTGGTGTGTTGTGGGCCATGCTTCGCACCGACGGCGCTAGCAGAAGACGGTTCTCTGTATCCGTGGCTCAGCGAAATGTTATCATCCACTAGCGACAAGGTAAAATTTTTGATGAATTCTATACGTACCTAGATATAAGGCACTATTATAATATTTTAATAATAATTAGTATGGTAGTTTTCTATTTCTAACTACTAACGAAATTAAAATAAGAAATTTGTCAAATAATAAGTTTAAAACATTTATTAAGATCAAGATTAGTCGTAAAGCATATTATAAAATTTCTGACTATATAGAGGATAAAACAGCTTGGGACTGAACAATACGTTACCGTAATCAATTGAATGTCAAAGTGTAGCGTATCCTGCCAGATATGCTTCTTGTCAAATATAGGGTTAGATAGACAGTCAAATATAGGGTTTTATAACCAATGTAAAAAGAATATGACAATAAAAACATATACAAAGAAACAAGACAAACCCACTGAGTTTCTTGCCGGATCTTCTCAGTTGAGGTCGTGTTCCTATCCGGCGGTAGTGTAAAAAAAAATATATATGTAACTGACAATTTCTAAGTGCCTCCGTAGGCCTATGCAAAATAAACACATTTAATTTAATTTCAACGGCACTTCACTAAGAAATGAAGACTGTTTTCATACAAGACGTAACACTGTTGTCTAGATCTACGAGCTGGCCCGCGAGACGATAGTCCTCCTGTTGGAGTGCAACCCGGACATCGGGCCTCTGCTGGACTGGACCGTGGACAAGTGCTTCACGGGGCCGCCGCGCGTTGCCGATGGCTGCTTCATGGCGCTCGCTACCATCTTCAGTGCCAGGTGAGTCAACGATGCACATTGATACTAACACTTGTCTCAACATACAACAACAATCCCTACTAATATTATAAATGTGAAAGTAACTCTGTCTGTCTGTCTGTCTGTCTGTCTGTCTGTCTGTCTGCTACTTATTCACCTCTAAACAACTGAACAGATCTTTATGAAATTGGGCACACAGATAGTTTTGAACTCGAGAAAGGACATAGGCTGCTTTTTATCGAAAAAAATGGGTTGAAAGCGTTAAAATCGGGCATAAATGTTTGTATGGAAGTTCGTTTTTGACAAATCCCATATTGACAAGTCCGTCAAGGGGTACGATAGACTTACATAAAACCTTATCTAAATAATAAAACATAAAAAAACATTGATTTCGAGTCGACAACATATATACGTAAAATTCGGATTGTCGCGTATTTTGATAAATTCTAATGTAAACATGTATGACATGACAGTAGTGTAACATGACAGTAGCCATAATGGCCGCCCGGATGCCATTCTGAATTCATTCAAAAATGATACGTATAAATTTGTAACTATCAATTAACATAAAAATAGATGTGATTCAAATTGATTTTAATTTAATTTATGAATTTATGAAATATTTCAATAATAAAAAAGCATCCGTTGCGCGCTGCGGCCGCGCAGCTTGCGACCTAATGTAAAATCGCTCTTACAGTACAGGGATTCCCAATTGATAACAGATGGCGCGTCATACTATTATAGTAAAATAGTTATTAAGTACATAAATCCAATAATTCAAAGGCGATAAAATGTTTTAACATTGTTTTAAAATAAAATTATCGACTCCATTTGTCACTCCATGTTCATGTTACATAAATAGTTTCTTATCTATTATTGCATAAATAAAGTTATGTTATTGACCACACCTGTACATTTTTAGCGAAAATAAATATTAAGGACAAAATACAATTGATAGTCTTTTAAGCAAAATACTAACATTAATAAGTCGATCAGTATCTAAATAAGATATAACAATTATATCATGAATTATTATTATAAAGAAGCTTTTGCAACTTTTGTGATAAATAATTGCATTTATGAATATTGAAGCATGGTTGATGAACACTTGGCTCTAATAACAAAAGAGCAAGGTCAACATTATTGTTCTTCTTATATTTATGATATGTTCAATACAAATAATGTTATAGAAAACATGCATTTAAATAACAACATATTTTAAATTAATTTTAGAATAACAAAGTGTGTCAAAATAAGCCAAAATAGATGATGTTCATAACTCATAAGTATGAAGTGAATTTCTCATCTGTTATTAAAATCGTGATAGCCGTGTGGTGCCAAGTCGGGCGGATTAGAAACGCGAGGTCTGGGGTTCGAATCCAGTTGTCTTATGTACATTATTATTATTATTATAATCTGTAGTTTTCATAAATACCAATTTTAATATTTTTTTTTAATAACCAGCTCATTTTTAAATATTATTTAGTATCGGAAATGCAAAGCTTTCGCCCGCCTGGGAATCAATGTGTCACAAAGTTTATATGAAATTAATAGAGGTTTAACCTCTGTAACCATTTACCTTGCCGACAAATTCAAATTTTAATGTAATGAACCACAAACAAAGCTTAATAAAGATAAACTATAAACATACCTGAGCACCGCTTAAATGTGAGTAGAACCAAAATTAGTTTACGTATCATTGATACTGTCATTAGATTTTTAGTTTTAGTCAGATGCACTAGGAGGCACGGGTAAAACGTTTTTAATAAATTTACTATTAGCGAAAAATATAAGATCTGATAGAAAAATAGCTATTGCCGTGGTGTCGTCCAGCGTTGCGCCCACACTTTTAAAAAGCGGTCATAATGCCTGCCTGTTCGCCTTTGAGCGTCCACTCAAGATTTGTAGCAACGATTTATCTAACATTTTTAATATTTCAAATCAAAGGAATACTGGAAATTCAATGCGGGATTGTTATTTGACTATTTGGGATGAAGATTCTGTAGATACAGCCATCGAGATCGAAGACATTATCCAACAAAATTTTTGGATTCCTTGAACCCGCCTCCCGGTACTCCTCCACACAAACTTTTTTTTAATAAAAATACGCTTTCTACACTCAATAAAATAGAAAATTTCTACAATTTCAATTTCTACAATAGGCCCCACACTAGGATTTTTTCCTGTGTCGTGGGTACCATGGACACACAAGACGTATATAGAAACACCCAGACCCAGAACATGAAGCTATTCAGATTCCTGTTTGGTCGGGAAACGAACCGGGTGTGGTAGCTGCTCCGTAACGCGGGTCGTCAAGGTTGTCAAATTAATGTAAAAAGTAGGTTCACCTATATGTAATCTTACTCAGAAATTTATAAGGACCAAAATTACTTAAAATAGTATTTTTCAATACATAAAAGTTAAAATCCATCTTTATAATCGATGCGCTTTGGTTTAAATGTGGAGGCGTTGTTTGAAAAGATGTATTTTATACATATTGTTAATGTGACCACTAAGACTGTAGATTGGTTCAAAAAAGGGGTTTACGATATTCTGATTCGTCTTATTTTCATAACATTTTAAATAACAATATGCACCTACCCACAAATACACACTTAAAATTCGTTTTTTCCACACTGTGTTTGTCCGGCTAATCCTTGACCGGCTAAACTGATTTTTACTATAGAAAATGTTATGGAACAACATGTAGACTACTTTTATCGTAGAATTCCCACTGAGAGGAGATTTGCGCGGGAAAAACTTTGCGATACATTGATTTGCACGCGGGCGTAGCCGCGGGTACAGCTAGTATACAATAAAAGTATCGTAAAGTCATTATTAGTACTTGTTTTATATTTTTGTTAAAATATAAATATCTAGCTTTTGACTACGATTTTGTATGTATTGTATATTATAATGTAATTCTATATTATATTAAAATCCCGAAAATAAAAGAAAATCTTCGATGAAAATGTTTTACGGACGCTGAAGAAGCAGTGGCTGCCTTTCAAAAGCCGTCAAAGAGATCCCCAAGTCCAAATGGGCAAAGTGCTTTTCTCAGTGGTTCCATCAGATGTATGCTATTCCAGCGATGTATTGATGTGAACTGACACTAATTTGAAAAGTTATAATAAAACAAATAACTTGAAAGTTTACTTAGTTTTTGATTTTCTAAGAACTTTCAGTTTGACCATCGTCCATCTCTAAAACTACATTTCCAAAAATATACAAATTTAGTACAAAGTAGGGGTCGACGAGGCTGTGATCGTCAAAAACCAAGCTGTCCATTATATCTGATACAACAATCACGGTAGCAGTAATGTCCTTATCACTGTGGGAACTTATGAGACCTTCTAAAACTAATAATAACATCTGTGAACATTGTAGGAAATTTCCAAAAAACATACGCTATTCGTCTGATGTAGCCTACGGGCAACAAACGGTAATCGTGTACAAAAACTACGAAAAATATAAAATCATGTCAGAAATAGCGATAAACGATTAAGTTCAAACACTTACCTCTTCAATCGTACAAGACGATAAAGAAAAACACTCGTAAAACAATAAAATTACTATTTATTGAAATCACAGCAACAGAGCACTTTTCAAAGATACTGTCCGCTGTAAAATAAATTTAATTTCGTAACCGAAACCTGGGAAAGTAAACCAGTCATATTGAGTAAATTACATATTAAATAATAAATATACATTTGATAGTATTTCAAATGGTATGTAGGTTATAATCTGTAGTACGATACAGAAGGTTAATTTTTTTAACTACTTCAGTAGCACCCGAGCATGATGGTAACTGGTCATTTCTGTTCACCTGTAACCAACTCCATATAAAACACGAATTCTGCCTGAAGACAATCACAGAGGCGTTGCCACTCTTGAGAATTGTTATGGTCACTCTATACGTAAGTCATACGCCATCCACACCATCCTACCCAAACACAAAGTATCTTTAAAGTTAGAAATAGGTATGGTGATATGGCCTCTTTTTTTGAAACATATGAGTTCCACTACCTGCACATGTATCTGAACATCTAACCTAGTTATAAACTGCTAAACTAAGGGACTTCAAACAAACGATCAATTCAGAACTTTGAACTTCGGAATTATGCACTAGTGGCATAGAAGTCGGTTGTATTTTTAATTTTGTTTTCTTGTGATTCAGTGATATCATACTAGTCTTTGTGTTCATAATGTTTAATTGATTGAATTTGATTTCAACAAAAATCTAATATTTTATCTAAACGTTAGGTTTAAGCCATAACTTATACTTTTATAAATTATGTTCAAATAAGAAAATAAGAAATAAAAACCACTGGCATAAATATTCATATTAAAAGTATGTGTTTAAGTAAGTAAAGCAAATGGGTGTAACCGACGCGGCGACGTAACTATTCTCGTAGACAAGTAAAATAAATAAAAATCCATTTCGAAGGTGGTATCCATCCATTTTGAAGGTGGTAGAACCAGTGTAGTTCGACCGGGGAAGTACCACCGCCACACCTATTTCTAGCGTGAAGCATTTCTTGCGTTTCGTTCGAAGGGTGTGGTTGCCGGCACACTTTCACATGAGGCGACCATCGTATTCCTCGGGAGTAGCAACGCATCTGTGATTGACTTCAGATGGAACCAATGTTCTGTATGAAGTTGCTTACAGATGTCCATGGGCGGCAGTGACCACTTACCATCAGGTGGACTGCGTGCTCGTTTGCTACTTCAGTCAAAATATAAAATATAAAAAAATATTTCGATCACCAAGACAACAAAATAAAATACGGAGCAGCTATATTTCGGGAAATAATTGCCAAAGTATACTATCGCAGAAATATACTTTCTTTCATTATCAGATAAACCCGATTACCCGGAAACGAAGGTAAGCCTTTAAATTTTAGGAGAAATTGAAGCATAATTTTACTGAGTACGAAATATATCTGGATCATTAGACGCCAATAGCAAAAACCCTTAACCGCATAACTGTTGTTCAACATGAGGAACATTTTTTTTACTTTATTCTGAAAGCAAAGGTCCCTGTATCCATAACAACCTCGAAAAAATGTTTGAAACTGTGAAGAAATTGAAAAGCTACTTTAGAAATAGTATAGAGGAGCATCGATTCACTGGTTCTAATCAGCGTATGTCGAATTAAAACGGCCGAGCTAAATTTTACCTAAATCGTAAATTGAGAACATAATAGATTTTGATACATATAAGAATTTAACTTGATTTTTTATTTAGTATTTTTGTTTAAGGCATTCCTTGATATTCTGATTTAATTATGTATGCTTGTCTGTATAAAATAATAAATACATACCAAAGAAAGATTGTAACTAAATTGTTTTATTACGATTTGTCATACCAGGTAACCTAAAGAAATATTGTTTGGATATTATACATTTTATATAATAGTACGTATCTACCCTAGAGCTACTATATTTTGCCTTGCATTTTGCCATCACCACCATAAGAAAGCTATATTTACGCTCATGCTAAACAATATAGAGAACAGTGATAGCCTAACGGTTGAAACTTGCCCTCTCGATCGGGAGGTCCGAACCCAGGCACGCTCCACAGATTTTGTAAAATTATAAGCGTATTAAAATTTTTTTATCACTGTTTTTCGGTGAAGGAAAACATCGTGAGGAGACACCCTACACACCCGAGAGTTCTTAAAAAAAAGTTCTCGGAGGTAAGTGAAGTCCACCAATTCGCACATGGCCAGCGCAGTGGCCAGTGGACTATGGCCTATAACTCTTTCATTCCGAGATTCATTCCGAGAGAAGACCCGTGCCTAGCAGTGGGACAATAATGGGTTAACGACACAAACAATATCGTATTTCATATTGTTCATATTTGTCAAGTTCTACGCTTACGAATAATTCCCGTGTAAATTAGTTCAAAATATGATTACATACTCACCCCATATAAATGAATATTGAATAGAATTTCATAATTTGGTTATCGCAATCCATAATGCATTTAATGTTTTGTTTTCATTTGTCCGCAATTCAACTTTGTTATATACAAGCAAATCCCTCCAATTTGTAGTCCGCAATGCCTAATTAAAATGAAAGCTTATTAATAGCTATTAGTAGGTTGGTCCGCTCGCTATTTAATATTCAGTAAACACAAAGTTATCTGCGTCCCTCACTAGGCCTCGTCAAGCCCTTATATACTTCGTCAACCTATTATTGTCCCACTGCTGGGCACGGGTCTTCTCTCAGAATGAGAGAAATTAGGCCGTAGTCCACCGCGCTGGCCAAGTGCGAATTGGTAGACTTCACAAATCTCCGAGAACATAATTACCGTAGATTTTCTCACTATGTTTTCCTCCACCGGAAACCAGTGATAATTAATTTCTAATATGCACTAGTGATGTAACGAAGGTCATTGTTTGAGATTCGCGAATGCGAAGGCGAATGCGAATAACTTTTCATCAACATATGCGAATGCGAATGTTGTTTTTTTTCTGTTCTTGGCATTTGGTGTGCCGGAGGATAAATAAATTTAGCAATGTTTTTTTTACAAGTGGACGAACTGCAGTTCGATTTCAATTTGGATAGATTTTGCGAGCGTTGCGAGCGTAACAATGCAATTTAATATTCGCAATATATTCGCAAATGCGAATACGAATATTCGTTACATTACTAATACGCACATAACTTTAGAAAAATCAGTGGTGCTAGCCTGAGTTTGAACCTCGGACCTCCCGATCGCGAGGGCAACTTTCAGCCATTAAGCTATTACTGCTTATTGATACTTTACTTGCTCAAATTAAGAGAATCAGCTGAACTGCAATAGTACATAGTTTGAATAAATGTGATAATTAGGTTAAAGCTAACTGATAACATGTTTCTCTATTACGTTACGTATTGTGAATGATAACAATCCACCTTTAGCTCAAAACAAACTTCGAACCTAGCTTTAACAGAATAAGGAAAATAGGTGTACTTGAGATGTTGGTACTTCTCTCGTTAATTAAAAACAAGTGGCCTCTTATCACATTTCTGTACAACGCGGTAAAATACATAGCCGGTATTAACGCCTTTTGTTTTGGTAAGTTTTACTGTCTACTAAAGTACAGTAATACTTTAATTTTAGTAACAAATTAAAGCACAGTTAATTTATTAAAATCAGACAAATATTTAAATGTATTTCAAATAATCCATAAGAAGCAAGTTATTTGTAATACATCCTTTTATATTCGAGCATAATATAATTCATCCATTCGTTATATTTAGACGACCGCGATGTGCAGCGGTCACTATCCCGGTCTGTCTGACACGCAATGGTTCCGGGTTCCATCCCCGGCCATTGTGGCCAGGTATCTCAAAGATGAATTTAGGTTCTTGTTCTGGGTTTGGGTGTTTGTGTACTCGTCTATGTGTGTTTCCATTGCACCAACGACACAGCAGGAAATCTTAGTGCGAGGCTGTGAGTGTACAAAGCGTTTATTATACTTGGAGATCAACTGCAGGACATAGGCGTCTTGTAAAGAAGGATTTGTCATTGACAAATCTGAGCACGAACGCATCCATAGCACGCTGAACGACTTTAAGCCTTTGAATAAGGCCTATTGTAAAATACCACGTTTCGGCGCCAAAGGTCATCGCTGGCAACACACGTTGCTAAAATAATTTCGATTTCAGGCACTGAGGAATTTTGGACGAGAAGATACAACGTAATTTCCCAAACGTAGCCCAGCCGATTTATTTGTCCCAGGTACTCGTCGACAACTGTGCCATCTCCAACTACCGGTGCAATGAGTGTTGCCAGTGGTAACCTGGGGCGCCGAAACGTGGTATTTTACAATAGGCCTTATTCAAAGGCTTAAAGTCGTTCAGCGTGCTATGGAGCAGAGTATGCTCGGAATTTCGCTACGAGACATGATTTGCAACGATGAAATCCGTAGACGAACGAACCTTAAGGACATACCTCTCAAAATTACCAAGCTGAAGTGGCAATAGACCGGCCATATCGCTCCAAGGACGGATAACCGATGGCGAAGAAAGGTCCTCGAGTGGCGACCACATTTAGACAAAAGGAGCACATGTTGCCCCCCTTACCAGATAGACTGATGACCTAAAGAAGATAGCGAGAAACCGTTGGATTCAGAGGGCATAGGACCGGTTGGACCTCAAAAGGCTGATGTCCATCCAGACATCTCAAAAAAGAAGGATTAAAAAGAGAGGATCTTCTTGACCTTAGCATGCAGTAAAAAAATAGGAGTCAGGGATATCCCTATCACCCCTGTGACAGGAGGATATCTAAGACGAATATTTCCCCTATTAAGTGTTTAAAATCTTAATATATATAAATTACGTGTCACTTTATTTGTCCGCAATGGACTCTTAAACCTCTGAACCGATTATAATCAAATTTACTCAACGTGTGCATTTTGATCCAACTTGAAAGATAGGATAGTTTATATCTTAATTTATAGGTTTAATTGCAAATGTTTATGTAACATTTCTTTAACCACAGCAACGCGTGGCCGGGTATGCTAGTTCTCTATAAAAATTGTTGGTGAAGAAACATGAAACTTTAGAATTAGAATTTGAGTTACGAAGAAAAAAAATCCCTAAAACATGTTTAAACCTTAAAATGGGTCGTAGCGTATTTCCGTGTATCGTCAACACACCTTGTGACTATTGGTAAACCTTTATTAGGGGAGGCTTAGTCCAGCAATGAATCTCAAAAGTAGTGGATGGTTTATATTATAGCTTGCGCAAACAAAACTGCGGTCACTGCTAATAATAAAAAATCTTTCAATATTGACGTAGTAGATTATAGGTGCAGAATGCCTCGTTATTACAAATTGTCCTGCTGAAGCTCGTTAAAATATTCGTCGAAATATATATTAATCCTTTGTGATAATGATTTAACGCATTCGACCATGTCGTCTACTTTAAATAGCGATAATAACTATGCGCCTGAACGTGGTGCGGAACATCGGTGTGCCCATTATCCAGTTTAATTAAATCACACGAGAAGGGTCCGTATCGCTCGTAATGATCGCAACTTTCATCAAAAACTGTCGAAGCGTGATTATGGACTAGATTCCTCATCTCAAATTTTGGCTTCGTTCGACCGTACGGTGCGAATCTTGCTTCATAATAATATTATGACGCCAATAAATATTTTTCATCTGATATGATTCTCAGTCAGGTTTGTTGGATTATAAAAAATATTATATTTGTGTGTAGGTGCGTATAACGAAAAAATATATTTTGCCTGAACGAACTAATTTCTAATGGTTTAAAGGGATATAAAGATTGAAGTTTCTAGCTACTATCCTATAATAAGGCAAAAAGTAACTTGGAAAGGCAGAATCTTTAATTTTAACGAAATGGCAGTTCCTTCCAGATGACTAGTAACAAAATATGTATTCCTATGCTCAGTCGAAAAACTTCTTGGATTTGATTTTTTGTAGTTTTTTTTATTCTATAAATTAAGCCCTTCCATTTGATATCCATTTTACATAGGTTGGACGAAAGTATGCAATCTTCCATATTTTTATGGCTGCCATCTTGGATTTGTTTTTTTAGTAGTGTATTGTATTCTACAAATAAAGCCCTTTTATTTGATATCCATACTGGGTTAGTCTGAGAAAAGTAACTAGTCCGCCATCTTGGATCATCCAGAATATTGGAATTACAAGGACGTTATATAGCTAAACATGCACCGTCATGCAAACTAAACGTGTATACCAAATTTCAGTTCAGTCGGTTAAAGGTAACTGCTTCAAGATTCAGTTGCAAGATTCCACCCTGACAAACATATATACGTTGTAAGTTTATAGAAGGCTTGTAATTAACAGTGTAGCGTTACAAAGCCAGTATAATAAATAAATCTTGCACGTTGTAGACATTGAATTATTAGCTTATTCTATATGGAAACTGGATTGTAATAGCCACATTTCGTATACAATTGATTACCTACTTTTGCTAAAATACTATGCATTTTTTCCTAAGTAAAAGTAGCCTAAATTACTCTTATCAGTAATATCCGCTGTCTAACAGAGAACAGCTGTTTCAAAGATGAGCCAGTTCAAACGGAGGGACAAACATTTTTGTAATTTTTGTTTGTTCCAATATCGTGTACTAAGTATTGTGTAAAAAGCTGTAATTTTGATTTTACAACCAGACACTTCCATTTTATTTATATGTGTGTAGTAGTGATGTAACGAATATTCGCATCAGCATTCGCGAATACCCGCATGTTTTTATATATTCTCAATCGTATGAATTGTGCGAATGTTATAGATAGCACCAAATGATTAACGCCTACAGTTAAGCATCAATATCCTTGCACCATTAGGGTTGAGGAGCTATAGGTCATTTTTACAAAGGTATTTATTGAAAAAAAAATAAACATAATAGTTTAATAATGAGTAGATAAATTTTCGTTGTTTGCAATTATCACGCTAAGTTTAGCAGTCAATCTTGGCTCTGCGAAGAATCAAAATCCTATTTTAAATGATGTTTTCTACCACTAAATTAAGTTGGTATTATGAAGGTTGCATGTTCGGCTGATTTGCTGACTTGCATTGATTTCAATATGAATTTGGTTTTTAAAGCGCATAACTTTTAGCCAGTTCTTTCTAGGCGCACGAAATTGACACGCCTAATGCGTAAATCATCTTAATGTATTTGTTTAGACACTGTAAGTTGAACTAGTCAATAGTGGAATCTGTAAGTAGATATGGAACAGAATGCAATCACACGCGCGCCCACCCCATTTCGTGTGTAAATTTGTACAGTGTAATACCAGTGCTTGTGCCCGGCAACACGCTTCAAAGGGCAAACTCGGAGTGGTGTGCGATTATACGAAATGACTCGCAGGAAAACTACCACTGGCTTTAAACTTTGAAACCATGCTCGTGGTTATTTTTCTTCTCTTTGTGGGCCTTTTAAAACCACGTTTCTACGTCAAGGTAAACTTACAGGAAGTTTACGTTTATAACTTGACGATCCGTTTGAAAATTCATCATCAAGCCACTTCAATATGTTTACATCGAATAAAAAAATTACATTATTTGCAAAATTTGCTAAAGTTTATCTACACAATACATTTCTACATTCACAATTTATTTTAAGTGACAGGGTGACACAATTACTTCGAAATATGTAGGTAATACTTGAGTTTACCAGGTATTATTAGGAGTATAATTTAAGGAAAATATTAAATTTAACTATTGGTCAGAATTATATGTTACATTTATCGGCTACAAATCCTATTCACAATGCTGTATCTAAGTATGTTTCGTATAGCGATTGCTTCTTGAATACCCCTCCGTAGAAATTCCGCCTACATGACTCCTAATACGATGAAACTTGAAGGACACTACATTACCGTTATTCTCATGGCTACACGTGTATTTTCCCAGAAATCTATTCAGAAAATTTTCTTTCAATAATGTATAATATATCTTCTATATTTTACATTTCTGGGAGTGTAATAGATTTATAAGTTATGTAAAAAAATATGTTGTGAGCATAAAATGCTAAGTGGAGTGAAATTTGCCGATATTTTTTATATGTTGCCCATTTCTTTATTAAAGCCGTTGTCGCCGAATAAGATTGATTTCAATACATGTGGCCTGTTCGACCAGAGCACAAGAGTGACTTAAACAAAACAGATTATTAGAGTGATGAGACTCAGTAAACATATAATGCGAAGAACTTCACCTCTCATTTAAAAGTCCCATTTTTATGAATACTTCGCCCACGATTAAGTATGATATTAGACATACTTAAAATAAATGTTACAAATATATTTAACAAAAATTAAATCGATAAGCTCTTTATTGCTTATAAATTCGGCGTACCTAACCTCATTATATCTATAATGGTTGTATTTTAAATAACTTAAAAGTGCATATAAGCTAAAGTATAGGTATGCAAACTCCTTTCGTAATATGTTAGTTTTCAATATTAATTATATTAAGTTATAACTTCGGAATTGTTATACTTCTATGAATAACTATTCAAAAACGAAGTTAAATGTCGTCCACCGTGCGGAGCGAATACAAATTATATATTGTTTTATATTATGTAACATCGTTGTTTTATTTTCCCAAGCATGACTCCCTGGGAATGCTCCCAGCTGCCAGGTGGTAATCATGCCATTTATTCATATTTTATTATTAGTACATGTCTGCCGTTTCACCTGAATTTCAAAACATGGTTTAAAATATTTTTCCGCAATCCTTCTATTCCTATTCCACTCGCCTCACACTGCCCACGCACCAGACTTCACTATTTTCATCGATTTCCCGGGTTTCGCCGCGGTTTCAAATGAAATACTTCTTTATAAACTACACATACCATTTTTAATGACGTATCAAATTCAATGACTAGTACTTGCAGCAATGAAAGTTTGAACGAACAATCTATACAGCTTTATAAACTTATTACAGACTAGCGCAGCCCCGCCGTTTTACCTGCGTTTAAAAAGTTTAAGTAGACACACTAACATTTTATATGCATTTAGCAAAAACCAGTTATTTTAATAATACAAATAGAAACTTCAATTTTGTTTATATGTAGATAAGAGATGCTCAGATATTGTATGCGTTTTAATTCACTTTGAATTTTGTTCTTATACCCGTAGGAACTTTGGACGTTGTTATTAGTTTACTCCACAAATGTTTGCTTCATTATCGGTAGATTTAGAAAGAATCCATAACTTTCTTGGAGGACTTTTCAACCTCCACGTGTGTTAAGTTTTAATTGTGTATCTGAGCTTCAGCGCGCGTTGCAGCTCCTAGTAGTTATCAAACTAATAACAAGATGTTTACTTAATAAATCCAGGGTTTGAATTACATTCGAAGCTTTAAAAGTTACATGTGCGAATACTTTTTTTGTTTAAACAATATATGCACTATATGATGCACGAAAACATTGACTGTGGATTTGTAAACGTTACCAATGTAAATTTCTGGTTCAATTTTAAGATCTCAGATTAGAAAAAAGATTTGAACATCTCCACCTGTCAAAGAGTTTCTTGAGAGAAGAGATGGCTTAGGAAGAATTAGTTCTAGTTAATACTGTTCTAAGCGTAGTTGTCAGCAAAGGTCGATTTTAGGTCATTTATGTGTTATAGCTACAAATGCAAGAAAATGGACGGCAATGACATGATGATCTGATGGATGTTAATTACGGCACTCTGTGTCATTTCACCCGGCATATTTTGCTTTTCGTACATACTTTTTGATACTAGGTGGAATTCGATATAGAACGACAGTAACGAATTTTATTAATCTACATACATTTTACTGTCCATCACTAATTTCCGCATACAATATGTATGAATAAAAGCGCCGATACAGATCGGGACTTTTTCGCCTGCCACGACCCCTGTCTGGCACGTAAAATGCCTGTCTATATATATTTCAAGTATATTTGTCATTTTATTAAAATTTTAATTTGGTCGACAATAACCTTAGCCAATAAAATTGTTACATTTACATCATTTTAAAATATTCGAGATAAGACGATTCGCACATTATGCAATGATGCTAACATTGTAAACCTGGAGCTTTTTCTACAACTCTTTCATTAAACAATTAAACAAATTGGGTGTCGGGTATAGAAAGGGCTTATTATATGCAACTTTAAAAAGTGTTCGTTGTGCTCGTTCTATCACAAGCAAATGTCCTTTGTTCGCGGATCACCAAAGGACTATACCATATCGTAGTATGGATTTACAAAGCGCAGAATATATTATATTTTTGATGAACACATTTGCGATACGGCGTAAAAGTTTGAATACAAATATTTATTTATTTATTGTATCGAAACTTATACCTAACATTACAGGAAACCCCAATGCGTTAGATATGTACATAACATAAGTATTTATAATATTTTAAGTAGCCTTCGTGAACTCATGCAGTGAGCAATTGAATAAATCAATATAATTATGTTTCCTCACACCACCACTAAGAGATTCTATATGTTGGGTCCAATTTAATTTAAATCAAATTTAATGAAAATTAATCATTGTTATCATTATGTGTACAAATTTTCAGCCCAATGAAGCATGAACGTAGGTATAACCAGTAATGCTCCTAAGATATAATAAGTTTATCAATCCTAAACATTTCCAGTTAACTTGTGTAACAGGGGCACAGATTAACATTGCGATATTGATTTCCATGTTACGCTTCATCGCACTTGCTTCCAATGTTTGGCAGGTACATATGTGTTTCGATACATATTTTAAGAATTGACTACCTACCTATCAATTCGAAAAGCGAGATAATATATCACGTAGATTTAAGTTTACTGTATGTTGAATAATTAGTGTAGGATCTGTGATTTTAAAATGCTTTCCTTGATTCGGGTCCAAATGTGTGATAAAATATTTTCACATTTCGTTCAATTTTAAGTCGACGTAAGAGGATTCGACATTAGTACAGTTCCACGTTTTCTCCGATATTTTAAAATAGAGTTGAATGGCGGTGGGTTATTTCTGTCAAGGAGGTTCGTGGTTATTGCATAATATCTTAGCTACGAGTATCATAATATTATTATTTTGTTTATATACCTCTATAGGTTTGTTTTTATGTATTTTTCCTAAGTAATATTTATGATAAAAATATTAAGGAATCAAAATCAATCAACAAAATTATTTATCAACCAACACGAAGTACTTAAGTCCACATTTTTTTGTAAGATTGAATTAACAAAAAAGAGCATGCAGTTCATCTTAGCACTATTGCCCGTGGATATCTTTACAGCTGTCCACCAATTCCAAATCCAACACATAGAGAACAACATTTACCCGAGTCCAATCGCAGATTAATTTTATGAATGTGATGCTGGATTTCTCATGGATATTATAAATGTGAAAGCTTATTGAGAACGTATACGTGTTTGTTACTCTTTCTCGCAAAAACTACCGCTCGGATCATAGTTATGACCAAGATTAACACAGGACACTAATTGGTAATTGGTAGACGTGACCGAAACGGGCGAAGCCGCGGTATAACCTAAACTATTATAAACGAGCAAAACGTAAATATAAATGTTATTATTTATAAGAATAATGTAACAGTGAAGTGTTCGTCAGGGAGTACCCGTGCGACCACTACACGGCGATCATCAACGTGACGCTGATGTGCACGGGGTGTCCGCGTGCGCCGGTGCACGAGAGCGCGCTGCAGCTGCTGCAACTGCTCGACAAGCGCTTCTTCGGCGCCGTGGGCCCGCTGCCCGTCGACGACGACGCCGGTGAGTGATCGCTTACAACGCTTAGCGTCGCCAAACACGGGCCACTCGCGGCGGCCACAAACGCCGCCACTAAAACCTAGAAGCGTTCACCGTGTGCGGCGAGTCCGTGTGTAATGTATGAAAACAACAGGAAATATGCCAGTTTCGGCGTTTTGTGGTTGTGGCCGGTAGCCCGTGTGCGGCGACGCTTATATGTCATATATGTGCATGAACTGAACGATGTAAAAATTATTAGCAACTATACAATGGATTGGCCCCTGAATAGGCATTAAAATGTGATTATATTTTCCCATATACTTCCGTAGTTGATACGTAACGTGATTTTACATCGATTTCATAATTTGCATGACATATTTTTTGACCCATACATCGTTATCACGCAATCGATTAGCTATAAGCTCCAGTTGAAAACATTTTATGACGCGTACGAGTTAACAAAATTAACTATGTTCTTAATCCTGGTAGTTCAATAGTAAGTTATAGCTACCACCACTATCTCCGTCATTTTCTTTCTCTATATAATTTTGTCGTTTATATTGTTGTCTATTTAGCAACCTACTCGAAGTAGAAAGTTGTGATCGAATAAAACTTCTTTAAGTTTATTTTTGTAAAACTACAACAATTAATTGTATGTCTTTGTGTTTATCTAAAAGCAAGATGTAGATCACGAACAAGAATGTTTTCGGATCATTGTACTGGCAAGGAATCTCTATAAAGAAAACTTTATGCGAGTCTGGAATGTACATTAAATTGCTTGTCCATGTAATCAAAAGACTTGCTTTTGTTGCATTTTTCAATTTGTTTCAGTACAAGGATGTGGTGATTATTTGGGATATTATAAAATACAGATTTTTTGCCTTAGCAAGTAGACTGTCGTAGCCAATCAATAATGTCTTAAATCCAGATGGACATGAACATATTTACTAAATGTAATAGAACGTACTATACATACTATCTAACTGCAAATAAGTTGCCAAAGGTACTTGTCATTTATTTAATCTCGTCTTTGTTCGATATTTTATAAAATAAATAATTACTTAAGGGCATTTTAACCGACTTCCAAAAGGAGGAGGTTATCATTTCGTCTGTATTTTAAACCAGCATAAGAATAAAAGTTATAATAATAAAAAATCATACAAGAAAGTAACAAATACTGACCGCAGTTTAATTTACAAAATTCATTTTTTATTTGCTCGCCTATTTGATTAATCAATTGGTCACCTACGAATGAAATACAACTCACATTTACTTAGAACATCATTTATAATCAGCCAAATCAGCATGTATCATCAGATATGTGTGTTTGTGTATTTTAGTACGCGAGAAACGCATGAAGTTGTTTTTAAATAGTGCAACTGTTGTAGTGCTGGTCGATAATGTGCAACACTTTGTAAGAATTCCTTCATCCTCCTTATATATTACTCAACATAACTACCGCTTACCTTATACTTCTATGTTTTCATAAACACGAATGAACAAAAAAAGTACGGAAAAACATCACTTTAAAATATTATTTAATGTTATATGTAAGAAGCTCTGCTTACAAGCAGGGATGATTTAAGAAACATATGGCGGTTCCGTACGTATTACCACATCTAAGCCGCCGATAGAAGATATTGATAAAGGGATGAATAATTCTATTGATCCTTTATATGTCGCCGCTTAAATTTTCATAAAATATATTATGTTACTATTACACATGACTCAAGGTCACGAATTAAGCTTGTTTACCCAGAGATAGGGAATAAAATATAATGATTTCACCCAGTATTTTATTTAATCGCAAACATAATCTCATTGTTATTATTGTAGCCATAAGTTGTTTGCACACGTCAGTATTTAAATTCTAATTGAATATCTAATTACGAATACGTAAACTTTTCGATTTTCATAAACTATATTATAAAAGTGGTAAATAATATTTTACGAGTACTATAAAGCGATTTTATATTATATATAAAAATATATTATTATGTAAATAAAGTAGTGCGTTGATAAGGTATTTTTACAATTATTAACATCTACTGGTATGACTATTTCCTCTACGCTACAAGTATTGATTTTTAACTCTCATCTTACCTTTATTAAAATACGTCTTGGTTGGCTATACAAGGAATATCTGTTTGTAATAAGTTTTAAAATACTTGAGATATTGCGTTATTATTTTCAAAGATAATTTGATACCTTAAATCTACACACACTTATTACATTTTTAAATAACAAGTGTAAACAATTTAAATACATTTTTGGGTATCCAAGAAACACCTAGGTATACGAAACTGGGCCGATATAAATATGCTTTTCCAGGAAAACTACCGCATTCAGGTACACTGGGACCGTCTAATATAGGGGTTAAATTGGCTGAATTAATAATAACTTAAATGCTCTGAAAGTTGGGCGGGCGGAAATACACCCCGCTTAAGTTTCCCCTTTCGTCCAAACTTTCCTGGAAGTACCAGATAATAGGTCTTAAACGGATTAATCGTTGCATGGATCAAACAATTTGTAATCGGATAATACGTGCATGTTCATCTTGCTCATTTAATGTTGCCCTTCGTAATCGGTGCCTGACTTAGAGACTTATACTCAAAAGGTATCTAATCATTTCAATAATCATTGCCACTGCATTTGATTTCATTGTCAATGCCTGTGAGTAGTCTAAGTAAGTCGTGCTGCAAAAATATAATATATGTTTTGCATTTAGTGATCGTTGGAGACGACAACTTTGTCAGATATTAGTGTCCGACCGAAACTGGTTTTCACTCGAAACCGAAACCAAAACCTTACTCAAAAACATTTAAATTTTTTGTTGTTTACTGAAATCTAGTGCTTTACGCTTAACACATTTATTGATATATACATACAGTATGTAACAAATATTTTTTGTCATGACTCATGAATATATAAAATAAATATCTTGTCGTAAGGATTCAGTTACACTTAGATATATACATACAGGCTTTAACTATATTTTTTTTAAACACTGTGTTCACATTATTTTAGAGATTTTTCAACCTAGCAGATTATTCTAACGATCTGAGTATATTTGTCCAGCATTATTTAACACTTGCTCACTTGAAACACCAGGCAGAACGCAATAGTACTTAAAAAGAGCACTAGTTTGTCGCCAAATTCACAGAAAAACGCATAATAATTCACAAAAAAACGAGTTTCGACGTGGCCGAAAGTTTTGGTCGTATTTGGCCGAAACCAAAACTAAGACGGAAACCGGTTTTTTTGGCCGAAACTAGTCGAAACCGAACTTTCGGTCGGTCACTATCCGAAATATATTTGTACTAAAGTTACCCTGCATCTATGTGTTTGCATCTCGTACGGAAAATTTCTAGACAGAACTGGTGTTGTATTTAGTGCTTGGGTGTATAAACATTGCTATCGGTACAAGTAGGTATTCGTTTTTATGTTTTAATTAATTGATCTCGTATTCGATGTCTTCTATGTCGCTATTCTCGGTGAAGTATTTAAGCGTGTAAAAACAGATTAATGTTGCCTTTGGCTATAATTTGTGATTTTTTTATTAAGTGTTCAGTGTTTGATTATTTTTTGTGTGTTTAGTATTTATTCCCCTCGTAGGAGAAGCCGCTGAATATATGGTGAAACGGAAAAAGCGAAGCCGAAGGAAGAACAACGATCAGTTTTATTCATAGTAAATACATTTCGAAAAAGAAACTTAAATAAATGTAATAATTATAACAATTTGATATGTTACACATGTATCTTAGTATTACGATGTTAAATGTACATGATCGTATTGAATAAATATTTGTTTATAAGATGTTGTCTTAAAGACCAGATATATTTATACTTCTATACATTATGTAAAGGTAAGATTATATATTATCACTTTACTGGAATGTATTTACGATATCGATTAGTCGTTTATATCCAATATTTAATTAATTAACCTAGTAAACTGGGATGCAAACAATTGACGTCACTAATATTAAAAGCTGACTACCGCCAAAGGACGTCTATAATCAACTCCAAAATTGGTACTTCTGTAAAAACTTTCTTTAACATAAAGCTGTTATTTTTGTCGAGCTATAGTTCGCGCGGTATTCGTTGGGTATGTATACGGTGGGGCTGGAGGTCTCCAGCATTTGTTATTGTTGTCAGATAACGTCAGGTCGCCGTCGATCACCTGTAGCACGCACTATTATTTTTGGTCCGACTATCTTGAAGTTACACACAAGGTCGATAAGGTCAATAACACCGCTGTAAAGGACAAACACTTCAAAAAAAAGGTTTACAGGTGAGAATTAAAGTTCAGATCTCCGAATAATCCAATGTTGTATAAATTATAAATACCTATCAAACCTATAAAACTTTTACGTCATCTAAAAATATAAAGCACAAACACTTCAAAAAAAGGTTTACAGGTGAGAATTAAAGTTCTGATCTCCGAATAATCCTAGTTGTATAAATTACAAATACCTATCAAACCTATCAAACTTGAACGTCATCTAAAAATATAAAGCACAAACACTTCAAAAAAAGGTTTACAGGTGAGAATTAAAGTTCAGATTTCCGAATAATCCTAGTTGTATAAATTACAAATACCTATCAAACCTATCAATCTTTAACGTCATCTAAAAATATAAAGCACAAACACTTCAAAAAAAGGTTTATAGGTGAGAATTAAAGTTCAGATCTCCGAATAATCCAATGTTGTATAAATTATTAATACCTATCAAACCTATCAAACTTTTACGTCATATAAAATATGACGTAAAAGTTTAGGAACTTCAGGGTAGCATCTATTACAATTTATTATTTAAATTACCCTTTAAAGTTTAAAGTATGATCGACTGATAACTATTGCTACATGCACGTCGGACGAATCAATCAATATGTACGTAATAAACAAGAAAATAATGTGTAGATACTTCGAAGACTTCAAAGATTTATTGGACAAGCAAATAAAACTTTAGAAACTGTACATTCATAAACTGCAATAGTAATAAAAATTGTCGCAGTCGTTTACCCCTGCCTGTGGACGCGAAGGAAGTATGTTCTATCTGAACTTAGAAGTTTTGAAAAATGAGTAAACGTGAAATTATGTTACTACAAGACTGCTTTCGCACTGAGTCACGCGCATTTTGAAACACCATACAAAACAACACATACCGCACACCTATCTTTTGTAACTGCCTCCGAGGCTGTTACAGTTAAATTACTCTGTGACTTATAAACGTACGCGCGATCAACGAATCTCGCGAAGACTACTACCACTATATTTTATCACGAATATAATAGGACCCAATAACTTATATATGAGAAAGTTTACAGAGTTCAAAATAAAGTAAATTTACAAATTACTGTGACGAAGAGTGAATGAATAATAAATTTATTGTCAACAATTACGCTTTGCATGCAAAACGTGCTTTCCGGGAAACTGTCGACGAGTGCGCTGTAAACACTTGAAACTTTCAATGTTTTGTAAACAATTGTTTACACAACGTTGCATCATCATCACTGTTACTAGGGTATTTAAAGTGTATATTTAATATTGTAATGGATTGAAATTGATAAATACTTTGTTCAGTTCCGTTACAATACATTTTTTGTAAACATCTGCAAATATTTAATATATGCAGCAAGGACAAGTACAGTACGTACTATATAGTGCAACGAGTTTCTAGCGTGCTTCATCTCGTGTGGTATGCAGTCATTTAGAAGGCAAAGCCAAGTTGGCATCTAAAAAACTGGGCGTTCTTAACAGAGCCAAGCAGTACTTCACTGGGAGCATCTCCTTGTGCTTTATAAGGCACAAGTGAGGCCCCACATGGAGTACTGTTCACTTCTCTGGGCTGGAGCGCCTCAGTACCAACTTAACCCAACTTGACTCAGAAGCGAGCGGTCCGAATCGTCAAAGACCCAAGGATCACCGATCGGTTAGAACCCCTTAAGCCTGCGGAGGGACATAGGTTCCCTTTGCGTGTTCTACCACCTTTATAATGGTGAGTGCTCCGAGGAACTGTTTTATTTGGTTCCCACACACTCTGTCTTTATCGCACCACGCGCCGACGGATGAAGTTCCATCCACATCAACTGGACCCGCGGCGGTCCTCCACGGCTCGGTTTGTGCGGTTCCTGCCGCGGACGTGCAAGTTGTGGAATGAGCTTCCTCCTGAGGTATTCCCGGAGCGCTAAGACAAGGGACTCTTCAAGAAAGATGTTAAGAGACTCCAGAGTCTTATGGAAGGACAGGGTGCCAAATCAGCGACTCAACCATTGCTGAAATATCAGACGAATTGCCTCGACGTAGACGTACAACCCGGCGCTAGGATGCGCCAGCTGGACCCTCATCCGCTGCCTCCGAGATGTTGGCAGCAGCGTCGCGCAAAGCCCTGACCGTGGTTCCTTTCAGGTTTCTTGACGAGCGGTGAGCTCGATTGACACCTTACAGATTATGTCTACCGACGACTGGACGTGGCCTTCCAGTTCCGTTGCTAGAACCTCTTCTGCCGCCTCCCTGGCGAAGCCTTCCTCGGTCGCGTTCTACGAAATTATATTGGCTCGTACTTTGTAATTAATACATTTTACACTAACTTCTTTAATTTTTTGACTTCAGTCAACTATACTAGGCTTTTACCGAACGAATTTAGAATTATCTTCAATTAATGATCTAAACATGGATTCGTTCTTTACTGATGTTTTAGCTTGAGACGGTAATACAACTACTTCTTTATAAAAACATTTCAGCGACACAAAATATACTGACCTTTTGTTTTAATTACTATCCTACTGGCGTGGTGGTATACAAAGGCCCTAAAATTGGCGCACAATTGAAATGATTAGTGTCTATATTTAAATTTACAACGCCCGGCTCCCGCCCACACGCGAAACAGTGCAACTGGTTATGACGTCATTTCGTGGAAGCATAAAATTCCATAGAAGCCCTTTTATATCAAGGGTACGATAAAAGAGGGCTTCTATGGAAAACTTTTAAAAGGAATGCACATAATATATTTAGAAAAAACGGTACAACGCCTCGGGACTTGTGCGGTAACTAAACATTGGAGGCTAAAACTAAATCGAGCTTCTATGATTAGGATGACACGTTACATTAGCCGACACAGGATGCTCATTATTAGTGTTTATTCCTGCAAATTCGCATGTTTGATGAAGTATGCTTCAGACTGCCCTCATTCGTGGAGCGAAACTTGTGCAATAGGATTGCAATATAAACAGTAGGTTTACTATACTGAAAATGAAAACTGATCACCCCTACTAATATAAGAGATAAAAATATTATAGAACTATTTTAGGGATGATTAGTAAATGATAGTGCAGTTGAGCTATTTCTCCTTTCAAAATATGAAATATCATATTTTATATATGAAGCCATGCAATTTTGCCGACAACAAAAGTTTGCCTTGCAGAGTAGTTTATACCAGCGCCCTCCGTCGCTTTAACTGTAGTATTTTCTTCTAATATTGGAATTGGTAAATCAATATTACGTGGACGCAACATAGTTTTTATGCATGATATCTTAAGGTTTCCTGACAAAAAGCTTGCCATCCAAATCGATCGCAACTTCGTTTTAATTATCAAACTCTTTGTCGAGTCCCGTCTGGTTTTTTTTATGTCTGTGTGCAGACGACGAAACCAAGCGCCATCAAATTTTTACCCTCATCTGAATATTTAACTAACAAATAATTTTAAGCTTACTTAAAGAAATTAATTCAATAATTAACAATTGCGTCTGCTTTTTATTTAATCTCACAATTGACACATTCGTGTTTTAGTACTCTCAGGTTAAAAAATGTGACCACTTTTATTCTCGGACATTCGGTACAAGTAAAATCATTCCTCTTTGCGCGTCAGTTTTCTTTGAGTACTGCTAGTTATTTACAATTTCTTTAGTTGCGGAATATGGACTGAACAATCCTCCTACGAAAGCTTTTATTTATTATATTACCCCTTGTTCGACCGACCTCTAATATTCAATGTACAGAATAAATGACAAGAGTTATGGATTCATAAAGCGCACCGAATAATAAATGCATGTTGCCTTTTATTATTAACTTACTGACACAGCCAGATTTAAAATGTATTCAACCACCTTTGTCCCCCAATTCGTACTTGACCAGCGCGGTGGACTAGGACCTATAACTCTTTCATCCCGAGAGAAGACCCGTGCCCAGCAGTGGGACAATAATGTGTTGACGACAACAAATTTCACGACTTCTTTTTTTGACTGTCGTCGAAAAGATACAGACTAATCAGAAAAAAAAAAACAATTTATTTAACGACTTGGAAATCTGTATCTTCCATTTTTGATATAAAATATATTTGGATTATAATTCGCTAGACCGCGCTACTACATTGTCTGCTTGTATTTACATTTACACTTATCTTTACATAACGAATATATATGGTTTTATATACATTTTATATTGTATTTATCTTTTAAATCTTTAGATGACTTTCTTGAAGCCATGCAGTGAAAAGATTGATTGTACAAATTAATCAAATACTAAAATCGTATCAGCATTAAAGGCAAAGTAAGGGACTCTACATAAAAAAATATTGAAGGTACATAATTAATATAACTACTAGAACATCATTCGCTATACCATGTAGGTCACGCCGGGATTGCCGACACCTGCACGATCAAGATACGTGTAGCCTCATTATCCTGGAAATAATGTAATATCGTTACATTTTTTGTTTTGTTTTTATATCATATATTCTCAGTGGATGTAGTTTTCTTAAGATTTAGCAATTTTCATTCAATATTATGTGTAAACACATAATATTGAATGAAAATTGCAAAATTGACGTTGTTTCCTTAACACTGAATTCGAGCATAATTTGGTTCACAAATCTTACATTACTATCCCTATGTGATATAACTGTATTATTGTATCTCATACAAGATTAGGTGTATGTTTCCGATAAACATGATGTGCGAAGGATCCACAACACTTCCGCAACATTATCGACGATTACCTTCCAGTATTATGACTAATGTATCGAGTGCAGAATATGTTAAGGGTTCGATAATAATTCTCTCTCACTTATCTAATTTGTGATCTTAATACAAATGTAAGCTATGAATTATGATAAGAGGATGTGTATCATTTCGATATTGACAATATTTTATTGTACTGAATATAGTTCTATTAGATATTTTACCATTCTAAATAATTCTAATAAAAAATTAAAAAGATTTTTTTTTATAAACCTTACATTTAACACTTAATGTCATTTTTTTAAAGCAACGAATATGTTTCTATGGCTAACTTTCGCGGCCGATTTTAGAAATATCTTAACTAATTTTAAATTATATTTAATTAATCAGTATCTCGTATATACTGGACATAATTAACTATAATCAAATTTAAATATTAAGTAACTCAACTTTCCTCCAAACTGTTCAACCCAACATCCTATATAGATCATATATACTCCAAAGACCGTTGACACCCCTCGTACCCAATATAATAAATTCATTCAGGATATTTTTAGAGCACCGCGGCACTGTAGCGCCTTTGGCATTTACGCAGTGGGGCACTTTTAAGATATTTTTGCGTGCATGTCACACAAGATTTCACTAGTAGACGGGGCCACGCGAGCACTAATGTCATCTTGATAACTGTGAAGTAATGTAATTATGCATATTTTATTCATTATTCGAGTGCTAAGTAATAAATAAAACTAACGCGGAATCTAAAAGTACCACATTACATGAAATTCAACTTGATGTATAAAAAACTGACTCGTATTTGATTATAAGGCTATTAGATATCTAGCGCTTTGGAACATCAGACATAATGCTTAAATAATAATAATCACACAGTTAAGATTAGGATTTCGCTTCGGAGTGTCTTACAAATTACCATATTTTTTGTTAATACATATACATGAACCAGGTAGTGAGCAAATGACGTAATTGCTTCTCACATAATCCTCTCTAATTAGAGTGTGTAGCTGCCCGAGCTCGCGATGCGCGTTGAAGCAAAAACATAACCGAGCTACCCACTTACACGAGCTTAACTGAGCAAAATAGGAGAAAATTATAGAGCTAATTATTGAAGAGGCTTGAGATTCACTTCAGTTTTGATTTCCTCCTGGAAATTGTGTTTACTGGAAATAATGTTTATTACCATGTTTATAATTTTAGCGGGATCCAACTGATTCAGGGGCGCTCATTCGATAATAAAGCGTAGTTTCTCCATTCGGACTAAATGTTACTGCAGCGCCATCTAGTAAGTTACTGCTAAAACACCTACTTAATAATCCTTACTAATCAACCACAAATTCATTGGACCAATAGTTTGTATATATATCATAATCTGTCCAATAATTTTGAAAACAAACGCGTTTTGCAGCGTCCCTTGGTTAGTTGTCATCGTAACACATAAGAACATTCTCCAATTAAACCCGGTCTTATCAATGGTATCCATACCCAAATCGGACTATTAGCTCGGGTTTTGCACAAAAAAATGTTCACGGCAGCGTCCTCTGGTGAATTCTCACCGTTAAAAAATTGGAATAGTAGTTTTGGAGAATAACGGGAGCATTGGTTTGCATAAACACACATCCTCTTACGCCAAAAGCCTATGCTTTTGGGGTAAGAGGATGTGGTATGGTATGTTATTTGTGATGTGTAAACATACGATTAATGTGTTTATTTTATTTTGCTATCATTTGTGCATCTACGTATATTACCTATAAGTTATATAAGATTGTCATAATTAAAACATATCACATTAAACAATAGTTTTTATTTCCTTTAACATCTTGAAATTATATACACCACCATTTTTAATAGAGTATACATAAATAGATAGACGTAAATAAAATAAAACAGTATTCCTCAAAAATCATTCCTCTAAATACACGGGGACCATATCCTTCTGCTTTATAAGGCACAAGTGAGGCCCCACATGTAGTATTGCTCGCATCTCTGGACTAGAACGCCACATTACTAACTTAACCCAGTTGACTCCGTACAGAAACGCGCGGTCCCAATCGTCAACAACCCAAGGATCACCGATCGGTTAGAACTCTTTAGCTTGCGAAGAGACTTAAGTTCCCTTTGCGTGTTCTAACTGCTTTAGAATGGTGAGTGTGCCGAGGAACTATTTGGTCTGGTGCCCATATGACCCTTTCTGGTTCCATCCACATCAACTGGACCCGTGGCGGTCCTCCACGGTATGATTTGCGCGTCCCTTCCTGTCAGGAACGTGCAAGATGTGGAATGAGCTTTTTCCTAAGGTAAAGAGAAAGGTAAAGGAAAGATGTAAAGAGCTCTCCTTCAAAGTGGGCGATGCATTGGCGACTCATATGGTGTTGCAAATGTCCATAGACGGTGGTAACTACGGCCATCAGGCGCCCGTATGCCCTATCGTTAGGTACAATTATAAAAAAAAAATTAATTAGCCTGTTGTAAATGAAAAGAACTGGCAAGAATTAAAAACATAATAAAAAAAAGTTAAATACAATAGAAACTCGTTAAAACGGACTAATTGTTGTTACTAGGCATTCGGATAATCGTCAAACTAAGAAAAGTGGGTTTTGTGAATATATAGTGTGTAGAATACTATGTGTTTATTAAGGAATTATTACCAGATCCATTTTACGACATACGATGATAGCACTTATCTACGTGCTCGACACGGCCGGCTCAACGTTGATCACTTTTTTTGTATGCGGTGAACAAAGGTTACATTCCACGAATACGGTACTTGTCCTTTGGTGTAAGAAAGCAATTATAAACGCCAAGATGGGAGCCAGCTTGCGAACGCCCGTCCCCAACATCACTGCGGGAATTTCGTCAGGCCCACTCGTCTTCTCAACATCAAGAGTCAATAGTGCCAAGAAGATCGGCATTCTCCTTTGCCGTACAGGCCAAAGAGTCGTCGAGATTTCGAAGGGGCGGTTGTGACGACTGTCAGATAGACAGACTGCACGACCCCTAGAGGAGTAACTAACCAATCGCTCGCTAAGTCCGACGATGTGTCTCGACTTCGCTTTAGCCTGTGCGCTCTTTGCTGACCGGGAGGCCGCATTAAAAACAGATCGAAGCTCAGGGTACCTCGGATCTTTGCACGCGCTTCAATAAAATTATTAAGACGTAATTAATAAAACGTCTTATAAAACAAATATAACATAATAATAAACATTCTAATGGCACTATTTCTTCCTTTAACATAGTCTGCTAAGTCAGTAATTAGAGTAATCTAGAAAAAAATCAAATTTTATTTCGATAATTTTTCTTATAAAAAGTTTTTAAAAATACACTAACAGTATCAAAACACACATTCTTTGTCGATACTGGCTTAATATTGTAACAACAATGTGCTACGTTACACTCGTCAAGTGTTATAATATGTGTTTTTTTAGTTGACTGTTTTTTCCTCCGTCTCGGCTACAGACAAATTTCTCGAGAATTCTCGCTTTATGAATTCACGAGCAGAGCCCCTAATGTCGATGAATGGCTGCATAATTCATGCTATAGAATTTATAAACTAAAAGTACTTAAAGTTTATTAGTCTGTTCAATAAAAACTTACTACAATAAATTCAGATTTGTTGAAATTTTATGTTTGCCGCCCATCTCAGGACATCTTGGCCATCGGCCCTAACTTCGCGGGAGGCGTTATTATTTCTTCGCCCACGTATTCAACAAGTAATTATACAAACAAAAGTAGACAAACAAGGTGCTCCGTAGGTAGTTGATGTCCCAACCCTGTGTCTGTCACCCTAATGCCTATCAGATTGTCGACTTTCCTTGTACAAAACATTCGCAACGTTACACTGAGTTGCTGATAAAGAAAACTCTTCTGTCTAGTGTAAATAGTATTATTTGTAGTGAATAAAAACCTTAACAACGTTTATCACGGCGAGAAAGAGCATATAAAAAGGGGAAAAATAAAATGGGTATATTCAATAACAAAACACATTTTATATTTTTTCATTCTTTATTACCACATGATAACATAAGTACTGACATGAGTATTTGTAACATTCATAGGGTCTGTAAAGTATACTGGGATAAATGCACAGCTAGCTATCTTAAAACATATTTGAAATGACACTTAGAAATAAAAACATACCCGCCTTCATCCACATATCCATCTTCCAAAAAAATCAAGCAACAATAACCCAAATGGGAGCAATCTTATGTAGGAATAAATATAAAGTGTACTAATTATATGTCTTCGAATATAATTATGTATTATTTACTTCGTATGTTCAAGTACCCGACGCGGGTTTACAATATTGTTTAATCGTCAGTGGACTCTACCTTTTGTACTTCAAATCTTACTACATATTACTTTTAACTAAAAGGTGTATTGAAATCGCGACATGTAATTTTCGGACTACTAGTAACCAACCTGAGTGTTTTATCATATATTACTGTAAAATCTCCCTTTTCACGGTTTCACATTCACATTTTCAGAATTAGCATGTTAAACATTGGAACCATTTTTTTCATTTCGGCGGTAAAAATATCTTTATTCGCGGTTATAGTCGGTACAAATAAAAAGATTCGGCGACTTCCATTGCGAGTCACCTTTCCTTGAGTATTGCTCATCATTCGCGTTTTCTGTATTCGCGGCATGTAAGTGAAACGTATCCTCCGCGAAAAAGGATCTTCTACTTTATTACATATAGTAAAAAATATAGATCAATATGTCCAGTATAGTACATACAAATGACAGTAAGGTCTGAATAAACAGAGAACTATTACAAAGATACTGTATTTATTTCTTGTATTGTAGCACAATCTCTACCCACTTTCGTCAGTTATATCTATAGTACTTCTTACTATCATATAATAATTACCATAAATACACCAACTTATATATAATTATATATGTATTATACCAGAAAGGTTTAAGTTGTGATGACGCAGTTAAAATAAAAATAAAATGGTGCAGCTGATACTAGTATACAAATTGCGTCGTGCTTGCAGTATAAATGCCCTAATAACAAAAAAATTACTACAACACACAATTAAGCTTTATTCAACACATAAGTTAATTTATTTTAACATGAAACAATAATAATGTAAAATGTTAAGACAGAATACAAAAGTAATGCGTACACGATAGTAATATTATGCTTAATAGTACACCAAAAGATACATCTTTCAAGAATATAATGTGTGTATGTACATAGACAAAGAACGGCAAAGATACAATAATTTTCAAATACATTTATGATAGGGCAAACAAACTATGATGGAAAAATAAATGCAAGTTTAGAAATAAACACCATTATATTAATTAATCTTGAATCATAAAACATAAAACGAGTTCTGTGTAGGCAACTTTTTGTACGGGAATGTTATAGAAAAGTTAAGAAGAGACTTTCTCAGAAGGGTTACAGAAATTGTTTTATCTTAGTATGTAAACATAATTACGCTAAAAATAAGACGTGTGGTGTTTCTAACGGCTAAGAGTAGTTTGTCGTCGAATAGGTTAATATAGGAACTAGTAAACTTTTATTCACATCTTACGGGGACACATCTGCTGAAGGGCATAAGTGAAATATGGGCGACCAAGCAAATTATACCTCTTGCCTCTTGCCTTATAGCTCTTGCCTATAATTATGCCTTTATGCCCAAATATTCACTATGCAATCCTAAGTCCAGAAGTATATTTATACCGGATATTATTTAAATTTTCATTTCATAATAGAATAACAGTTTGTTGCCTAGTAAGCAACCACACGTCTAATAAACACAAGATCCTCAGATTAATAGCTATATGTTTTCTATATAATTACGCAATTGCATATTGCCCTTTGTGATTGTTTCACTGATGGCTACGGGGATCTTAGGCCAAGGTCTACCCCGCTTAAGCGCTTTCAGTGCATATTTATGGAGAGATACTATCTCTTACCTATAAAATATTGCCCTAAATCAATAGGAAAGATACAATATTATATAGGATGACCATAAATTGACATCGATATTATAATACTTATCCTAATTTAGAAATTTTAACGCTTTACAATATAATTGGCATCTTCGTTAGCTATAATATCTAATGTAGAAGTTTTTTCTCTACACGGTCTTGTAAATCTTTCTACATAAATCATGGACCTAATAATTATAGAGGAATGAAACTTTAATCAAAATATATTTAAACCATTTATAAATAAATGTTGCCGTAACATAAATTATGAATTAATTGTCATTGCGATGTTCGTTTATGTAAAATAATAGAAGTTTTCTTTATTTTTTATTTGTGTGATTAATTAACATGTACTAAACTGTGCAACCGACACTTAAGTGAAAATGGAGAGTTAATTAAGACTTAGATTATTTAGTACATACTACGACTATTTTACTAGTTAATAAATAGTTGAAATATTTTTTAACCAAATAAATGGCAAATGAGTTAAATAACTATTATACTTATGCAATATAATAAAGCATTAACCAAGCATTTTAAATAGGTTGCGATTTCCTATACTTTTTTATAGGATGGAAGTAACATACGAGCATACAGTCCATCTGATTTTTAGTGGTCACTGCCAACAAGCTAACATCTGTCAACAAGATTCGCATATGACCGCATGGACCGGGGAGGTACCACTGATACATCCATTTTTAGCGTGAAGCAGTCCTTACGTTTTGAGAGAAAGGATAATGGAAGAATATAATATAATATTTTTAATCGAGCTCAGATATTGTTGTATTTTGAAGCCACGTAATAGATGTTAGTATTACTAATGTGTATCATATGACACTATACGAAATTGAATTGTGTGTAATTTATTATCTGAATTCGACATAGATTTCATTGAAAGCACACATAGTACTCCTAATATTAATTAGGTATTGTAATTATTTGATCCTATTATTGATTTATCTGAATATGTAATAATAATGATAATTGCACAACAATATAATTTAAATTTGTACATCGTATAAATTTGCATGCCTTGACAGGTGGACATTGGCGAACTTACATATATAACATTTTATTGTAGAACATTTCGTGTACCCATATCCATGCAAATAAAAAAAAATAAAAGTGTGGTTATCGGCTCACGTATAAAATGGTAAGCCGGCAACCACACCTTTCGACAAAGACTACTTCACGCTGGATATAGGTGGTGACACCTCCCCGGTCAATCATACTCTTGCCGTCACTGTTCATGTAATAATATTCGTGTCTTTTGATCAATTATCAACAACATAAAATTGTTGTTATTTACTTGGTGTTGCTAAAATGATAACTAATGCTATTGTAGCGCAGATCTGCCGCTCGTTAGTCGCTATATTTCACACCAACGTGACTCATATATGTTTTTATACATATAATAATAAAAATTTTGCTACGAACTTATCTCATTTTGGATACCTTTACACTTGTTTTTTTAGGATAGTTTAGGATACTATTGTAATTGAATTTTAGTAAGGCAAATTATAATTTGTGTGATTATTTGCTAGTGTTTACTAAATTCCCCTTAAATGCAAATCTAATCGTCCGCAGAGATGTAATAAAGCTCAGGCTATAAAAGTAGTTAAAAGTCAAGAATACACCCCCTCCAGCTAAGCTTAAAATAATTGAGCAAACGCAGCGACAGGCTTTTGGATCAGAAATACCGAGCACTTAGAAATGAAGTGAATACAGCAAACCCTATTTTTAGCAACTCAAAGAGATGGTAAAACTGGGGAGCATTTATAACTGAGGTGCCCTTTGGACATGCAAAAATAGCTGACGATCCATTGATAAAAGGACGCACAACAAAAGCAAAGGTTTGCAAGAAATACGTGGTCCGTATTTTTGATAAAACATTATGTGAGTGTAATTTAACTTTTGACTTCGTCAGTCACATGCTTTTAAAAGGGAGAGAATGAATAAAGAGATTTTACAGGGCAATTTAATGAAAAAAAAAATATTTATAATTGAAAAAAATATATGTTGTATTGTAAAGATATATTTAAACCGCTCGAGACATAAAGATGACATGCTAATCACTTTTTGTCTAGAGTGTAAGAGTGTGTCAGTATGAAAGAGTAGAGAAAGGAAATTCTTTGAACGGGCAATAAGTGTGTAATTGCTAATGAGAGGAAAAACATTCGCTTGCTTTTTTTCGTGGTAATATTCATAACGGAACATAGGGACGTAATTATGTTACCGGCTATGATCTATTTCTTCCTATGATTTTAATAATGAGAAGAGGCACCTCAGTTAATGACGAAAAAAAATATTTGCATACTAGTGTGGACGAAGCCCAACTTCGCAGACATGGAGAATCTCACAAAAGAATAATGTAAATTATAAAAATGTGGTTAATGTTGGTTTAAATTCAGAGTTTCCCTCTCCTAGACGGATTGCAGCCCAATGCTGACGAGGCCCGTCTCCCCGGACCTACAGAATGTCATAAAAGAGTGATGTACATTGTACTAATCTGGTTGAGGTTGGTTTGAGTTCAGAGTTTTCCTCTCCTAAACGGATTGCAGACCAATGCTGACGAGGCCCATCTCCCCGGACATAAAGAATGTCATCAAATAATAGTGTGAATAATAGGATCCGGATAAGGTTGGTTTGAGTTCGGAGTTTCCCTCTCCTAGACGGATTGCAGACCAATGCTCACGAGGCCCGTCTCCCCGGACATACTGAATGTCATCAAAGAGTAACATAAATGTACATTGTACAAATTTGGTTGAGTTCGGAGTTTACCTCTCCTAGATGGATTGCAGACCAATGCTCACGAGGCCCATCTCCCCGGACCTAAAGAATGTCATCAAAGAGTGATGTACATTGTACGAATCTGGTTGAGGTTGGTTTGAGTTCGGAGTTTCCCTCTCCTAGACGGATTGCAGACCAATGCTCACGAGGCCCGTCTCCCCGGACATAAAGAATGTCATCAAAGGGTGATGTACATTGTACGAATCTGGTTGAGGTTGGTTTGAGTTCGGAGTTTGCCTCTCCTAGATGGATTGCAGACCAACGCTCACAAGGCCCGTCTCCCCGGACATAAAGGACGTCAATTATACGAATCTGGTAAAGTTGCTTAATTTCAATGCCCTAGGCAGCTAGAGATGTGAGCAATGGTCCATACAGAATTGATTTTACATTAGATTACACTTTATAAATCAGTCAGACTTGCCTAGTAAAGCAATTCTTGCTTTTTTGTCATGTTACATTCTTGGGCATAAAGTTATTAAAAAAACATTTGATATAGACGGACAAACCCATTAGTAAATACTTGACTTTAATGAATATTAGACTTCATATGTAGTCGCGTCGTAGAAAAGTATGAAGTTAGTTAAAAAATAATAAGAATTTTCTTTTTTTTTTGGAAATTGTATGAATATTTGCACATCTTGCCATATTCAAAAATTGATTGGTGCTTGCAAGTCTGCCCTCGATAATATCTGTCCTCACGCACTCCCTACTTTCTAAATTATTTGGAATATATGTTAATACATTAAACATTTGAAACAATGTAAAAAGGTCTCATTGCATTTATTAATATTTACCACACAATATAAATCGAATAGTGTAGCCGCTAAACATGTTTTTTGTTTGATCTTATGTACTCCCTTTACATTGTCAGTGATAGAGAAACAGCTAGCGAAGCGAGCGCATGTAATGTGAAGTTAAATTACAACCAACTAGAACTAACATATTTTGAACATGCTGGTTAATTGCCTAATTGTCCATTCGATTGTATGTATTGTGCGCTAAATATGGGCTCACTATGTAAGGGGGCCTTTTTATCACTAACTACTACTCTATAATTAATAACTTTGAATACGAATATAGTGTATATAATTTATTTTAACCTCTACTCATAACGGCGCATTGCATCTATAACAATACTATTCTAACATCTACATACTACCGAACAAACATTAAATATTTCATCTACGTTTATAACATATTTTTGTATTTTTTTCATATTGAAACAAGCTACGTTTTACTAGATAACATTAACATTGTCAAATCTCTGCCAAAAACCTGACTGCTAAGCACCTTTTATCATCATAACATATGTATAAATCAAGACTTGGTTGTCCGTCTATAAAGAGAAGTGGTTGTCAGTGTGTGAGAAAAATAATATATGGATTTTGCTCAAGTAACCAAGATAAGTATTACTTTTGTTTTAATTTCACGATATTTTAACACGTAGTTCGGGAATTTACAACAACATAATATATATTTTATATGTTTATTATATGATTCGTAATTTAACATCAACTGATGAGAATACTAAAAATTACGTTGTAAGACTGTCGAAAAACATTACGCCCAAGAACAAGAAACGTTGTTTGTTTGTAGGAATGTCATCAAAGAATAAGGTGAAATATAAGGATAAGGATAAAATTGGTTCGAGATCGGAGTTTCCCTCTCCTAGACGGATTGCAGACCAATGTTCACGAGGCCCGTCTCCCCGGACATAAAGAATGTCATAAAAGTTTGACGTCAATTATACGAATCTGGTTAAAGTTGGTTTAAGTTCGGAGTTTCCCTCTCCTAGACGGATTGCAGACCAATGCTGACGAGGCCCATCTCCCCGGACATAAAGAATGTCATAAAAGAATAACATGAATTAAAGAGATCCAGTTAAAATTGGTTTAAGTTCGAAGTTTTCCTCTCCTAGACGGATTGCAGACCAATGCTGACGAGGCCCGTCTCCCCGGACATAAAGACGGTCATAAAAGAATAACATGAAATAAAGAGATCCAGTTAAAATTGGTTTGAGTTCGGAGTTTCCCTCTCCTAGACGGATTGCAGACCAATGCTGACGAGGCCCGTCTCCCCGGACATAAAGAATGTCATCAAAGAATAACATAAATTGAAGGGATCCAGTTAAAATTGGTTTAAGTTCGGAGTTTCCCTCTCCTAGATGGATTGCAGACCAATGCTGACGAGGCCCGTCTCCCCGGACATAAAGAATGTCATAAAAGAAAAACACGAATTGAAGGGATCCAGTTAAAATAGGTTTGAGTTCGGAGTTTCCGTCTCCTAGACGGATTGCAGACCAATGCTGACGAGGCCCGTCTCCCCGGACATAAGGAATGTCATAAAAGAAAAACACGAATTGAAGGGATCCAGTTAAAATAGGTTTGAGTTCGGAGTTTCCCTCTCCTAGACGGATTGCAGACCAATGCTGACGAGGCCCGTCTCCCCGGACATAAGGAATGTCATAAAAGAAAAACACGAATTGAAGGGATCCAGTTAAAATAGGTTTGAGTTCGGAGTTTCCCTCTCCTAGATGGATTGCAGACCAATGCTGACGAGGCCCGTCTCCCCGGACATAAAGAATGTCATAAAAGAAAAACACGAATTGAAGGGATCCAGTTAAAATAGGTTTGAGTTCGGAGTTTCCGTCTCCTAGACGGATTGCAGACCAAGGCTGACGAGGCCCGTCTCCCCGGACATAAAGAATGTCATAAAAGAATAACATGAATTGAAGGGATCCAGTTAAAATTGTTTTAAGTTCGGAGTTTCCCTCTCCTAGACGGATTGCAGACCAAGGCTGACGAGGCCCGTCTCCCCGGACATAAAGAATGTCATAAAAGAATAACATGAATTGAAGGGATCCAGTTAAAATTGTTTTAAGTTCGGAGTTTCCCTCTCCTAGACGGATTGCAGACCAAGGCTGACGAGGCCCGGCTCCCCCGACATAAAGAATGTCATAAAAGAATAACATGAATTGAAGGGATCCAGTAAAAATTGGTTTAAGTTCGGAGTTTCCCTCTCCTAGACGGATTGCAGACCAATGCTCACGAGGCCCGTCTCCCCGGACATAAGGAATGTCATAAAAGAGAAACGTGCATTATACGGCTCCGGTTAAAATTGGTTTGAATGCGTAGTACCCCTTTCCTAGATTTCCTAATCCACAATAGTAGCAACGCAACCAAGGCAATCATTAGATGGAATTGTAGATTCCTATTTTAGGATGCCTTTATAGACGTTCTTTTGGGAGAGCGTCCACTTACCTTCAGGTAGCTTACATGCTCATATGCTACTTATATATTTTTAAAAATACTTTTAAACAAGATTGGAATAGTTTTCTGTTTTAGTAATCAGCACGTAGTTGAAAAATGTAACCCTATTTCTAATCTTCCGCTGTCTAGTTCTCAGTCACAAAGCTATAAGATAGCAAGAACCGTAATAATAAGTCTAGTGTGTATCATAACGGGCATTACAACAACAAATACCATATTTTATTATCCATCTCACCTTACTGTTTCTAGATTAAAAACGCCTTATGCGTGTAAATTTAAAGATATTTAACTACCTAAAATCATTTACTTTTAAATCTATGTTATACTTCTATACAATGTATGTTTATATCTACATTACATTCCCGGGCTATCACGGGGCGTATCTGATCAGTGCCGGATTAGCCATATGGCAAGAGTAGCAAATGCCACGAGCCCCGCGGCCCAACACTTACCTGGTATTTATATTTGACTATCTTTGCTATCCTCAAAATTTTAAACTGAAAGAAAATATAGAAAGTAGAGATAGAAAGTGTCATCTCAAAAATTTCTTAGATAAAATCCAGAAAAGTTTACTAGTAACAGTTATTTTTATTAGTATTAGTAGTTTATTTAATACACTTACTTATGACAAACTATGGGCCTCCTGTCAGAATTTGCTACAGGCCGCGCGCTGGCTTAATCTGGCACTGTATCTGATAAAATATTTTATAGAAAAAAATGTTTCTGTCTGTCATGTAACGTTCGATGTCCCTAGCTGTAAATCAAGCCCAACTCGTTAAGCTACCATAATTCACCTCAATTATTGTCAAAGGACAAGTAGTACTAATATATATGGCACGTTCTAGGTACATAAAATTGAATTGAAGATTTTATGTTTGCGATTTGGAAAATAGATGTATCGTTTCAAACTACTAAAGTCGATGAAATCTTACAGGTTTAAATTAAATTGAACAAAGATTTACTACGAGGTCTAAGGTAAACAAATTGTTAACAATATAAATTCTGTAACAAGAAGCCTTGCGTAACGTAGCTCGTAACGCATTTTATCTTTAGTTATGTTTATTTCTTAATTATGAAGAAAAAGTTTATTTCTCCCACCAAACACAACAATTGATAAAGAAAATTAGAAGAAGTACATAACCATTAATTTAAATCCTTTTTTGCTATAGCTCTATTTGTTTACGTCTACGGAACTCGAACGGCCACGGCAAACAAGTATTTTTATACAATACTAGCTGACCCGGCGAACTTCGTTCCGCCTAAAAGTCAAAAATCTCAAATTATCCGTGTTCCTTTACTATATTCTGCATGTATTATACATAGAAACCGTCCTCTTAAATCACTCTATCTAGTAAAAAAACCAGCATTAAAATCCGTAGCGTAGTTTTGAAGATCTAAGCATACGTAGGGACAAACAGGGCGAGAAACTTTGTTTTATACTATGAATTGATTATTTAGATAATATTTCTGTTTGTTCACCACATTGAGTGTTGTTGTGTTTGTAGATAAAAACGTAACTTCACTCGCTTCTGGTAGAAGTAATCATGTCTAAATTGCTATATAAATATTAATACGGGAAGCAAAAATTTGTGATTCGTTTTAAGTTACTTGCCGCAGGCGAAGGAGTATGAAATTACTCACGGTTATAGTTGATGTAGAGAAGGATTGCGCAATGCTAATATTTTTTTCAAATAATGCATAAAACATACATAAAAACACACACTCATCACACTCACTACCTTGCATTTGACACATACACATACATAATAAACGAAATAGAATATTCAATGTCTTACTATGAAAACACATAACGTAAAAAATGTCAGATGTGTTTGTCAATAGCCACTATTGCTTTTAAATGCAGCTTACCTAATTAAACCTCTTTTTACCTTCAATTTTGAATGAAATGAATGAAAATGATTGTAATTTATTTTAATTAGAGAAATATTTTTACTTAGTACTTTGGCCAATATGAAGTTTAGTTTTTTAATTAAAACTATGGTTGATATTTCGACCGTTGTGACGTTAGTTTACTGTTATTAATGAAAATGTTAGAAACTTGAGTTTTTAATGGTCTTATTCGTTTCAATGGCAAATCAATAACACGACGAGTATTGTGATAATTATTATATATCATCGTTCTTTCGGAAACAATTTGTCAGGAATGAAAGCATGTTTAAAAACAGAGCTACTGCTAACGGTTTATTTTTTTACTGTATGGCGGCTCCCGTATATTTTAACACCGTTTTATTGTGCGATGAAATGACGATGTTCAATGTACGAGTATCTATACGTATCTTTAATCCTAAGTCTACCAAAGGTCTACCGAGACAGCTGCCTTCAAGCCTCAAGTACCCCTATGTAGCTAATTTAACCAGAGCGTTGTTATCTATTAAACTACTTATATAAGATTTAACTTCCTGATCGGAAATAAGTATAACGTAATACATATAGGTTTTTTTTCCAAAACTCTCGCAAGATTTAAATTAATTAATAAAGTATCCTTTATGATTCGATAGAAAAAAAATGAAGAGAACAACACACACACATACACAGATACAATACTTACATTTTACCCGTATAACGCTTATGGGGCCATGAATTACTACATCCTTCGCACTCACATATATATGCACACGTTCACATACCTATATACATACACATAGAGCGATAGATACATAGACTAATAGACGTTGCTCAGCTGCTGGATTTTTTTTAAATTAAGGAATAATTTTTAGGCTACACTTTTTAATGATTATATTTACAGCAATATTCAATGTCTTACTATGAAAACACATAACGTCAAAATGTCTGATGTCTTTGTCAAAATACCCGCTATTGCTTTTAAATGCAGCTTAACTAATTAAACCTCTTTTTACCTTTAATTTTGACTGAAATGAATGAAAATGATTGTAATTTATTTTAATTAGAGAAATATTTTTACTTAGTACTTTGGCCAATATGAAGTTTAGTTTTTTAATTAAAACTATGGTTGAATTTCGACCGTTGTGACGTTAGTTTACTGTTATTAGTGAAAATGTTAGAAACTTGAGTTTTTAATGGTCTTATTCGTTTCAATGGCAAATTAATAACACGACGAGTTTTGTGATAATTATTATATATCATCGTTCTTTCGGAAACAATTTGTCAGGAATGAAAGCATGTTTAAAAACAGAGCTACCTCTGTAACATGAAATATAAGGGTGTTATTTATAAATTCTGAGGTTCTTCTATGCAGGGCTGTAGACCAATGCTGACGAGGCCCATCTCCTCGGACATACAAAATGACATGTAAAATTTTAATAATTGTGTATTCGTTACTATCGAAATAATTAGATGAAGAGAAATAAATATCATATGTATGTGGTATGAGGTGGTATGAGTTTGGAACTACCCTCTTCTACCTTAACCTATAATTAATATAATTCAGACTAGCGATAGTAAGAGATCATGTACTTACATTTATTAATAACTCTAGGTATTATAAAATATAATCAAACCTAGTACAAAAGTTCGATATATAAGTTTTTACTAATTAGTTTTATGTACATATGAAATATGTATTTTTAAAAACTTGTAACACCCGCTGAGTAACAATACACAAAGAAATAAGTGTGCCGATGGTGCCGCCCGAGCCGGACCATAAAGCGTTATATCAAGTCTGTGTTATGACACTTGTCGACCACTAACATGAAGCTCCGCCCCGGAATAGAAACTGACAGTGAGCATTTCCTATACACGAGGGAAACCAGAAATCACGAATACTTTGAATAAATTATTGAACTGTTAATAGAAAAGGACAAGTTTGACATTAATAACAATGGGAAATAAATTGTGCTTGTATAAATTAAATGTAAAGTATATTTTTTAGTAAATAATAACCTCTGAATATGTACTTAGATGGCTTACATCTGTCTTGAGATCAATCTCAAATAATGTTTTGAGAACTGAGTATTATTTATTTGAATAATAACGTCAATACACATAGTTATATACATTAAATAAGGGGTAATATCGGTCCATAAAAGACCACCCAGCCCTTTATACAAAAACAAAATTGACTAGAATTACACTATCCAGATTCGTGTTAAATATTATAAGTAAAACTAGCTGTCCCGACAAACGTTGTTTTGCCATATAAAAAATAAAAAAAAATTTAAGGGTGGACAACCCTTAAGGGGTATGAAAAATAGATGTTGGCCGATTCTCAGACCTACTGAATAAGCATATAAAATTTGGTAAAAATCGGTCAAGCCGTTTCGGAGGAGTATGGCAACAAAAACTGTGACACGAGAATTTTATGTATTAGATAGTAGTACTTTCTATATTAAATATATATCAACAGCTATTAAAATAATATACAAATATATACTATGACTTACCTTATATCCTGTAGCAACTGCACACCGTCTGTCCAAGTAGCCGCTTGCATGCCGTAATGCAGGGTGGCACACTCCGGCGCCCTGACACCCATGTTTGTCGCTGCCGTAGTGTTTTTAATATATGGATTAATATATTATACCTTATATACACTGTATAATATTATTTTTTACACTGTTATATAATAAGTTAAATAAAAAGTATTCTATAAAAAATAAGTATAATTACTACTTAGACTATTAAGGTGTTCGAAACACCGGAAATGTAGAAAAAAATATTTTTCTATTATGTAAAACGTTAAATACATATTTCAGGGTATATTATGTCCTATCCTATAGATTAGGTTGGCTAATTCATTAAGATTAAGACCAATTACTGTCGAGAGACCAATTACTGTATAAAGAGATTAAAATACTTCACGACCTTTTAACTCGTAGAAGATTCATCTCGTACCTACTGACTTAATACATCGAAAAAGAAATAACTCTAACTACAAACTTGTGTTATTACATGTATTTCACGTGTAACAAATTGATTACACGTTTCACTATACCGACATACAGTGACTGTGTTTGCAACTCGAAAGTGGTGAACTTGGTTTGTTATCAGTTTTCTACTTTGATCGCATTGTTAGTTATATTCTCGTTTAGTAAACATACTTGTAGTATGTTAGATTACACTTTTTTGGTTTTGTTTAACCTGTTTTTCGTTCCCAAACGCACTCTAATAATTTGACATATAAATGCACAGCCCAAACTACTGTAAATAGCTATTTTAAATTTGGAAAGAGGAGTTCCTCTCAAGATGTAAGTGGGCACTAACAAAGGATTTTAAGAAATTCGCCCATAATGGGGTGAAAGACGGGCGCTAAGTTTGTATGGGACAACGTGTTTTCTTGGTCCAATCTACTCCAAATTTCGGAGAAACATATTTTAACTGATTTGGTGGAGTACGTATTTCATATTTTATATCGTCTCCTAACGCGGTAGAAAATTATTTTAAGGTTTTTTTTTTGCATCAAAGTTGATATAGTATCGTTATCAATTTAGTGCTTTTGAGTTAAATTACATTTATTTTTGACACATTTGTTTGAAAAAACTGAGTTTATATGAAAGACCGCCGATTTTTACTTATTGGATTTTAATGATTAATATAATGGAAAATATTTTGCACCATCTTGAGGGTAAAATAAGGATTGAAAGTCTATTCGGACATCCGCCAAATTTGATGCAAGCTTAATGAAACTTAGTATTTGGCTTTGGGGTTCAATATATTGGTGTCTGTTGACAAAACAGCATGTCCACCAGTGGATCCTAAAAGTGTAATGGACGTTATATGGTTCGCGCGAACGAAGTCGCAGATTCTGCTAGTTATTTATACAATTATCGGGAAAATCTCGACTAATTAAACCCTCAATCTGACGAGTGGTAACAGTGAGCTTGATAAATATGACATTGAATAATATTCAACGTAAATGTTTGGTCATTGCTAACCGATCGCCTCGCCGCTGAGAGCAGAAGCTACATGCACATTAAATCTATCGTACTTAATATCTAGTATATTTCATTAGATTTAAGTTAACTATATATTTTAAAAATACTTTTTTAAAATATCTTTAATATTTTATTTATTTTTTTAATGTAACGAAATCTTTTGATTAATATAAATAAACAATACCAACTTAATAGTTTTTATCGACTATTTTGTTGGTTTTCGTTTAGTTATTTATTTTAATTGTTGTTGATAGTTGATACACGTGTACAATTTATCTACAATATATACAAATACATAGTATAATACAAACATCGCCTATTAGCAATTTAAAATGATTTAAAATAGAGGGATATGATACCTCTGACTACTCCTATTCCTAAATTTTCATATGTTAATTTCAGCCTTCTTGGATTCTCAGACCATTCCACAAATCATTTAACAATGTCATAATTTTAAGTAAAACCGATTATAGTTTACGGAATAAAGTTTTTGAACCAGTAGCAAGACATCCGAATTCCTTCATATCACATAATTTCGTATCGTCTACGCTACGAATCAAGATCATAATCGCTGTATTGTCAAGTAACCTCGTAGGCGCGTAGCATCTACGTAACTGCGTAGCCCTACATGCTACGAACAGTTTCTCAATTTCTACTTTCTACTTCTAAGTCTATAATATGTATAAGTTTTTAGATTTAGAAATAAGTTTAAAATACTAAAAGTGCACGTTTCATGAAGCTCGCCGATTTGCTGAATATTTTATAACAGAAAAATCCACAGTCTATCTTTCAATAGCGTATTATTACTTGTGAATTAATTTCGTTGTTCATACCTGTCATACAATTCGATTCGGTATAGAAACTTACATACGAATGGTATACGAAGAAAATTATAAGAAACGAATAAATTTCATAATAAAATAAATAACATAATTTTGCGAGAGACCTAAAAGATCATTTTTCGCCCGTTACTGTTCCACCGAAAACAGGCAAACCCATTAAGTGTCACGCTCTATTTATCCAAAATGAACTACACGTTACCCAGAGGTAATCGGCCAATATCCATATTGCCATTATGCGACAATTTCTCTCTTTTCTTACTAAGTTATGCATCTTGTGCATACTTTTCTCCATATTTTTAATGGAAAAGTACATAAATTCACACGGCGTATCTATAAAATATTCTTATATTAACATACAAAACAAATAACTATGTAATATTTAAATATATCATTTAAGTAGTAGATAAATACATATGCAGTATGATTTTGATAGTGTAAATATTTACAATATTTAAAATGAGTATAATAGAATTTTTACAGCTAACAATATATAAAATATATCAATATAATGTCGTCTATGTGATAGTATCTATATGAATATATATATGTTTGTAAAACATGCCCTATTATTGTATCCTGTACAGGCCTCGCGTCGCTTCTAGCCTGTGTCTAGATTATCCGACATTGCTTTATAAATCCATACAAAACTAGAGGTGTTTTTGCGATTGTCGTTTTACGTTTCAGACGTTATACGTCGGTTCTGATCGCCAACACCATGAATTCGGCGTTTAATTACTATTTAAAAATATACTCCTAATGATGATGTATATTTGTACCAGAATACCCTTATTATTGTTATTTACAATATAATAAATATTTTCTTTTCATATACAATCAATTTGGGTAACATTGAACAGCGGTGTAACTTTGAACAAAGTTGTGAAAAAAATATATTAATTTATTACATGGAAACTTCTTGTTGTTTCAATATCGTACCTGCGTAAAATGGTTTGCCAAAATGTTGTAATAGCAATGAAAGTAAAAAAAGGTACCTGTCAATGTCATAATTTTAAAAAATACCGCCTTTTCCGTAGTGAAGTTGTTGCAAGTGTTTAGTGCTTCATTTTGAAATAGCAATTATAATATAAAACTTACCGTAAACAGGTGTGTTTTGGTGTTTATCTTTAAAATGTATATTGTATATTATTATTTTGAAACTGTACTATTCGTATCCCATGTTGAATATTGCGTAAAACTGTTAAACTTTTGACGACGTCGAAATTGGATGTTATATGGGTAACTTTGAACGGTTCAAAGTTACCTGTATCATAAAAAAATATTTTTTTCGGAGGCTCAGGGTCGCTCAGCGTGCTATGGAGAGGGTTATGCTCGGAATTTCGCTACGAGACATGATTCGCAACGATGAAATCCGTAGACGAACGAAGCTTACCGACATAGCTCTCAAAATTAGCAGGCTGAAGTGGCAATGGGCCGCCACATCGCTCGTAGGACCGATAACCGATGGGGAAGAAAGGTCCTCGAGTGGCGACCATGTTTAGGCAAAAGGAGTACCGGTCGCCCCCCTACCAGATGGACCGGTGACCTGTAGGAGACAGCGGGAAACCGTTGGATTCAGAGGACACAAGACCGGTTGGAGTGGCGCCATTTAGGGGAGGCCTATGTTATGTCCATGTTCCGTCCATCCTTTTTTTTTTTGTTTTCGAGGGGGAAACCTTCCAAAGGTACCCGATGTTCCGTCCATCCTATGGATGGATGGAATAAGTAATAAAAAAAAAACTAGTATCTTATTTTACCACCAAATTGATCGACCTTGATTCATATGGCAAGACCAAGTTGTCTATTGTATTTATATATCAAAATAAATGTATTTTTTATAGATTTGGTTTTAATTAACAAAAATATGTTAATTAATTTTACTCAGACCTTAAAATATTCGATTAATGACGGATTTTATATCCTCAAAAAATTATATTCAAAGCTACCCAAAACTAAGGATAACTTTGAATTTTACGTTTTAGGGGTAATTGTGGATAGTTTAATTGTTTTCTCCGTAAATTTATTGTGTTAGATTAATAAACCAGCTAAAAAGGACACTATTCATTTAATAAAAACAAGGTGCAATAAATATAAAACAGATTATAATATCACAAATATTGTAAAAAATGTTCAAAGTTACCCAAATCGAGTTTAGTTAAACTTATTTATATTTTACTTATCAGATACTTTTGTATGTACACGTAAACTTATGTGATCGCGTATACGAAAGTCAAAGCTGGATTCTAAGACAGATGGACTTCTACTGAGAACAATGCTATAGTAAATTAACCGTCTGTCTGAAACATAAATAAAATAAATAATATTTACATTTTATGCGTATATGTATAAAGCTTATGCGCGTATATTATGAGATCATACGAAATTTGATTGAAATATTTAATTTCCTACTGAATATCCAACCCCACACACTCACAAAACACAAATTTACAAATCATGTAAAGTCATATATGCACTCGAAAATTATACGACTATAATATAATAGTCGAACGTAATTTTAATAAAAATCACGCCATCCTCCAAATCCGTCGTCTCGTTCCTAAAGGACGTCTTCTAAAATTTGCGTGGACGCAATTACCAACCTTGTTTATGAATCCTTACAATATAATAGTATCCTTTTTAATGTCATTCTTTTTTTATAAAATGTATAGAACTTATCAATTTGAACCGCAAAAATGAGCGCGAAACAACTATTTCCACTACTATACAAAGGTGTACGTGATTAAATTTCAAGACATTCTAAGGTAAATAAGCACCTTCTTCTAAATCTTGTCATTTTTATCAAAGTATGCAAGTATTTAAGCACCCTTATCATTAAATTCTAGATGGTCCCAATTAAGTCCTCAATTAAAAAGAAGAAAAAGTATAATTTCCGACGATACGCATCTAATTTAGTAGGTACCTCTTCTACTTTTTAAAATTTAAACGTTTCAGAATGACACGATGATGATAACTAATAATTATAGTTGTTTAACGCATTCATGTTTGCACGAAATTAAGCTTAATAAAAATAACAAAAATGTGGAATACACGTACACCTCATAACATTGAATTCACCCTACTATTGAACTTCAGAGATTCTCTTATATCTACGTGATAGACCTATGCGGGATTTGCTACTTGTTTTTGCAGCAATATTTATACATGTACGACGACAATAGAACTAAACTCGTGGTCACATATCGTAAATGATCCGGGGTCGGAGATGCGAAGGGCCGGGCCGCGGATTGATGGTCCTCATCTCGATGTCCTGGGAAGCGCGCGAGGCGGCCAGCTGCCGGCGCTGGCGGCTGTTGTCGAATGTGAACCGCATGATGTAATCGTCGGAGTAGTATCGCTGTAGGTTCCTTGACACGGCCGATGAGCCGTAGGTGCTCGTCACTTCTGTTCCGTTGCTCGTGCCTGACACTGTGGACAAATCTTAATTCAAGCCTAGGACTGAAATGGAACTTCGATAGAACGCATAAACTGTTTTTCAATAGAAATAAATGTGTGAACAAATTGGTCCACTTTTAATTATAAAACTAAATTATTGTAGATTATTAGTGAACTAGTAGTAGTAATTGCAGTAGTATTTAACTTAGAGGTAAGCGACGCCGTGACACTTAGATCTAAATACTATAATTAATTTAGCCGCTCAAACATGCATTGCTGAAATCGCACGGTCAGTTTCAATATAACATGACGAGAGGTAATAAGGTACTTGTTTTTGTAGTGTTTAAATGTTAATGTTAAATTTACACCATTTTGCCCAATCCAAGTGCCTTAACGCACTGTGTCTAATAATTTTTAGCATTAAATTTCGGCTGAATAATGCTACAAATAGCTTGTATTCATTTCTGATCGTTAATTAGGTAATTAATGTATTATCAACATTGAGATTTTTAGCCTAAGCACGATGGTCGCTTATAGTTATCGAGGTGTTAATTACTATGCGAAGCAGCTTCGTCATCAGGCTTTGGACAGAGCTACCGTTTGTGTTTACTGTTCACCTATCAAAGGTGATTCAATGAAATGAGCCAAAAACCTTCAAAATGGCTACCCCGGTTTTCCTCAAATATCTCGAATAGATAGATATGCTTACAAGTAAAGCTTTGATATAGTTTACATATTTGAAACCTACGAAACGTCTAACGTCTTTTTTGTGTGGGGGGAGATAAATACTTTATTCAGTATTATTGACTTGCAATTCATATATTTCAGACAGCCTATAAATAGAAGTTCTTCTCGTATTAACTCTATAGAAGAACGAACTAAATTAATACAATTTCAGTACTTTCACTTTAGGTATAGACATGTGCTATTGCTGGGTACTACGGTGATTGATTTGCACCAACTGTGTCATAAAGTCCATTTTCTGGACCTCACTGATGTGAGGTTAATATATAACTAGCTGAGAAAACTAAACTGGGTCAAGTATACTTTATGAGGATAGCTTGAATTTGATGCAGTAAGGTTGTTGTAACACTTCCGGGCCCTATTCACTGTGAATTAGATACGTAATGCGCTCAGTTGTGTTATTTTATAGTCTATGATCGGACGCCGATATTTCTACGTTTTCTTGTTTTCATCTAAACTATAAAAATATTTAAATGCATATAACCTCATACTGAGCAAAGTCCAAACAATGCCGGAAGTTACTTTTGCCAAAATATTATATTGCATTGATTATGTAATTATTTCAATAAAGATAATTGTAAGAATGTACTTCGATTTTAAAAACACATGAACGCTTAAATCAAGAAGTGAGATCTTAGATCTTAACGCATTGACGTGGATTGTTGTTCTATATTTGATAACGAAACTTAAAAACCGCAAAGCGCTATATCTGCGCGATTTGGAAACAGCAGCTTTTAGCTACCGCGTTTTTAGAAATGTGCACAAACTTTTAAACGTCCTGTGAGCTCTTTTATCGTGCATCGTATATTATATTCGTTTTAGCGAACTATGACGTAATGCGTTTTCGGCTAGAAATCTCTTGTTTCGTAGAAAATCAAACCGTACAATTATAAATCAGTTTGACCGAATGCGTGACATTCCCTTTGCGATCAGCACAATCATCTGCACATCGGACACCATCTAATACGATTTAATTGGACATGCGACACTAGACACGTCACAGCGGTAACGGGATCATGGAACATGCTTAAATAAATTAAATGCGGGAAACTATAAATCCTTGATGTGTGTAGCATTGTGCTAAAATTACCACATCTCAAAATCACTTACTTGCATCTCTGTAAGTACGAAGAGCCAATGTAATTTTGAAGTACATTTCCGATATTTTTGAATAATGCGCTACGGTTATCAGTGGGCTATAAACTTGAAAAGAAACCCTTTGAAGATACTCTAAATTAAAATACGTACATGGTTAAAAGGATTCTTCACTTACTAGTAAAACTGTTTGCTCGACCTCGACGTGCGGGAGCGTTTGGCAAGGCACCCATTTTGCGCGCCAACCACGCGAAACAGGGCACACTTTCGAGTAAAGCCTGTCGGAAGTTCTGGCCGCTCAGGCAGTACAGGAAGAAGTTAATGCCGAAGTTAGCGTTGAACAGGATCCCCGATATGTGTTGGACTATCAGCCATTTGTCGTCCATTTCTTTGGCATTCTGCTGATAGAGAAAAATGGTTAGTTTATGTATTCAGAAGTAAATCTAATAAATGTTAAGGCAAATATCAGGGTTAATAAATTTGTAAAATTACGAAAGTTACTAATTTTCGTAAATTTACTAGTGAATATGTGAATTTATGCTCTATTTAATGATTACCCAAGATCTCATAATTAAAACTTTATTTCTTAAGTAACTGTGTTTACTGACAACATTTTATGATGTTTTTTTTAGTTATTACTGGCATATATCATTTATTACATAACTGTTTTTCTATGTCTTTCCTGTACCATCCTCAAAAACATTTGCTCATTTGCAAATGATCATTCATGGATCATTTTTCAACTTCATCATATTCCTATTACAGTACTCCTGTTACAGTAATTGATCAAAAGTAAAACTGAACAAATAAATCTAAAAGACCAAATATTTGCATATATAAATGTAGATTATCCATGAGTGTAAACTGTAATAAACTCCATGCTGTAGTTTTAGCTATAAGAGAATTTAAATCTTTCCTCATTCTGAGAACGCCCACTTTATTATGATACTGCGTTGTTCGGAGAATCCCAGCTGGAGGAAATTCAGGTAACCGATATTAATAATCGATTAAATAGTGCGCCTAGTAGTCAAAATATAACCGTTATCATGCGTTTTTTTAAATATTTATATCTTTAAATCTATCTAATCTAATCTCTATCAAACAACATAAAATAGTGAGTGTCTACTTATCTACACGCGGTAGATGTTATCCTTCTTTCGTGTAACAAGATAAAAATCTTTTTATTTTTTTTATCTTTCGCCTTATTCTACGTTTGTAGAAAAACGACACTAATAATAGAAAAAATGTTATGAATCACACGACTTATGCAAAAATATTGTGTACCCTGTTCACCACTTTTAAAAGCTGTTACGAATCCCTGTTGAAGATTTTGAAAAACGGTTACGAATATCTGACGCTGAATCGACTAAAAAAGAAAAAAAGCCATCCACACGCCTCTAATGCTGGCCAGCAAGCATGGCAACCCCAGCAGCGCGGAACTCCGCGTGCAGGCCTCGTTCCACACCGTCAACATACCCATGCCCAACTGTGAGATTACGATTACGATTTACAAAACACTGTTACGAATCCCAGTTCACGACTTTACATGACAAAATGTTACGAATCCCTGCTCATAATTTGGTATGTTTCGTACATCATCTACATACATCTTAGATTGAAATTTGTCATAGAGCACAGTTTTCTACTATCAAGCCCATACGATTGATACCCATATTGAGTTGGATGTAGAAATATATGAAATCCACCATTTTGTCGCAACAGCCATGTTGGGTTAACAATGATACAAAAGCTGTTAAAGTGTATTGTCACAAGAACAAAAGGTGTGTACTGATTTTACCAAATTAATGTGTCAACAGGAAGAGTTAAAATTTTAATTACTAAGTTTGATTCAAACAAAGAAAGCTATTTTATTCAGATTTTAGTGGCAATAGCTCTTATTTTTCAATCATACTTTACTAATAATAAGGTAACGGGAAAAGTTTATGTGCATTGATCGTCGATTGTTACTATTTTACATAATACTGCTGATCGTTTTTAGATTAAATTTTGCACACAGATAGCTTATGAACTATATTAACACATATCCAAATACCAATACCAAACCAAAGGGGGCAGAGTCGCGGAAAAAGCTAGTACGCTATAATTACAGATACTGTTTCTCAAAATAATATGCGCCTTATAAACTAAGTAATGACTGAGTTACGTTTTTTACATAAAGTTCTAAAATATTAAATTAAAAGTAAAAACATCCAATGGATGAGCTATCATGTACGTAAGATATAATAATATTAATTAATACGTGAAGCAAAAACTTGTGGTGCATTTTTAGGTAATATGCCGCGGACGGATTAGTGTGAATCGGTTATAGTGGACTTAGAGAAGGAATGCAGAATGTTAATATTTTTTCAAATAATACATACATCATACATAAAATCAACTAAAACACATTACACACACTACCGTGCATTTGTCAAAAACATATACATAATAAACGAAATAGAACATTCAATGTCTTACTATGAAAACACATAACGTAAAAAATGTCAGATGTGTTTGTCACAATACCGCTATTGCTTTTAAATGCGGCTTAGCTAATTAAACCTCTTTTTATATTTAACGCGCGCGTTCAAAATTACTTGAATTTTTTTTACGTTTTATTTGAATTTGAGAAATATTCGTACTACTTTGGACAATATGAAGTTAAGTTTTTTAATTTAAATTACGGTCGAATTTTGACCGATCAGACGGGTGACTAGTAAGTATTATTGTTTGTTTGCACTGGACCTCTTTAATAATTTTTAAAAAATGCCATTAGAAAATTAGAATATCGTGAGATGATTTACATACGTACTTGGCGAAATGTGTTATCTCAATTTAGCGGGGTAGCTAAGCGACATTTACCCGGCGGAATCTTGGGACGTTTTCCGTAGACAGATTCGTCACCCTTCCTCCTCGGCCCGCAACAGGTGTCAGCCCGCCAGTATTATCCGCTAACACCCGTAATGTGTGTTAAGGGCACTTTATACTTTTATAGTACTGTTCTGCTGTCGCTAAATACAATAACATTTATATATATTATCCCACTATAGCAAAATGGTCGCGTGTCAATACAAAAATGATGTTATAGTAAGTATTTGTGTTTTTAATTATATTCCACTAAAATTTTAAACAAAATCATTTTCGAATTAAAAAGGTAAAATAGAAACCCTATTACAAAGGCACCAGTCTCCATCTTTTCGTCTGTCTGTCTGTCACCAGGCTGTATCTCATGAACCGTGATAATTATAGCCTTAAAATGTTCGCAGATGATGTATTTTTGGCGCTATAGCAACAAATATTAACTAAAAACGAAATATTTAAGTGGGCCCATATTGATTTCTTGTCGTTTTTTATAGATAATGGTACGGAACCCTTCGTGCACGAGTTCGACTCACACTTAGTCTGCTCCTTTATTTTTTTAAGAAAAAAAAGCATCGGTCAATGTATATAATGGGAGATCGTTGCTTTCACAATGTTACAAGGTAGTCTACGCAGAATCTGTTGTTCCGGATTTGAAATAATGCCGAACGAACATTATTAACATTTACTTTTATTAAGTTTAGGTAACCCTATAAACCTGTTTAAATGGTTATAACAGCGTCAATTTTATACTTGAATTAATGAATTCGATATAATCGTTATAAGCAAAATTAAACGTTATCGAATTTCCCTATCTCATACAATGCGTGACGCTGACGAGCCGGACATGTCGGGGAACTGAATTTCTAGATTTAACTGGATTACCTCACGCTAGCATCTATTTCTAGCCGTATAATCTAGTGCATTGCGAATCGAATTTGCGAATCTCCTTGTGATACTAAGTTATGTGTAAAAATAATCAAAAACACCTATCTGAGAGCTGTCGTAGACTTTTGTATATGGTTTAGTTTGCTTGGGTCCCATGGATACGCACAAAGACACATACGCGATACATCATCAAAACGTAGATTCAAAAACCAATTTCATCAAGCAGATGTCTGTCTGACCAGATATCGCACCCGGAACCCATTGCGTGACAGACCGGTCTAATATAATTAGTATTTTTCTGTACCGTTTCAGGGTACAACTCCGCTGTAAACGGATAGGAATATAACAATGACCGACCTTTAAAAACTGTGTAAGCTGCGGTTTACCGCATCAAATGGAATTAATACACTAATCTGTAAATTGGTCATTTATCTGGTAATAAATGGAATTAATACACTAAATGTGTTTTCATTTTTAGAGTTGCCTATCTAAGTGTTAAAAACCCTATTACTAAGACTCCGCCTCTCTGCCTGTTTGTCACCAGGCTTTATCTCATAAATCTTGATAACTAGGCAACTGAAATTTTGACAGATAGTGTACTTCTGTCCCGCCATAAGAACACATACTAAAAAAACGGAATAAACATTTTCGGGGGCTCCTACACAATAAAATATTTTTGGCGTTTATTAGAGATAATCGGAACATTTCGTGTCCAAGTCCGACTCGCGCTTGACCAGTTTTTATAGTACTTGATTTCGATTAATGTGTATTATTCCCACTAGTTCAATTTAGCTGTGTGCAAAATGAATGATGAAGCCTTACGCCGATCTTCGGTTTCATCGCCATGACGTACATGTTCCTAATGAACTGGTCCACTGAGCAAACTATTTCGTATTTTTTCTTTCAATCTTAAATGATTGATAAATAAAATTTAGGAAAACGCTGTCTTAACAATATCCAAGGAACTTAAAGTATAAATCCTTGTAAATTTTCCTAGATAGTTCAACATTAATTTATAAATCTATAATACCGTAAATAAAACCGGTAAACATCAAAATGTTGCTTTATTGAATTATTTTTGAAAGCTTTAGTCTTTATTTTTTTACTCAATAGCCCTTATTCAATTTAATGAACTTAGTGCCTCATTATTACAAGGTTTGTTTCCTAATAAAATTATAAGTTGACAAAGGTCTTTATTTCGATTAGATGCCTAGAATAAAAATCTAAATAACAATCCCCTATGCAGTGTTCGTACCCATAACGAAACAAATATAAAAAAATTAAAGTATTGTATAGTATAAACGTACTATATTTAATCAACTATTTCATACCGGCGGCCATCTTTGATTTGAAATTTGTCATAGCGTCCAGTATTCTACTAGTCAATCTCTTTCGTTTCATACCCGTATTGATAGAGTCGTGTAATAATAGGTGTCATTTTATTAGATTATTATTATTGCGGTCATATTTTTAGTGTGGTACTATTTTACTAGTCAATTCTTTTCATTTGACACCCACATTAAGGTTGATATAAATATATATGATTGATGATAATATGATTATGTTAATCGATGAGTATAATGTTAAAACCGAACGGAAATATTCATTTACATGTAATGTTATCTATGTAAACAGGCGTGAGTAACAAAGACTAGCGGAAAAGTCAAGAGCGATGTAATGCATGCAATGAAAATTATGTACGGATGTGACGCGTCCGCCGCGTAGCGCCCGTCGCACCAATCACGACGCATTTGTCATCTACGCAAACGGCAAGGTGCATTGCTTGCAATTCGACTATGTTAATATTACATAGACCAGCGCAAAGCTTTGCGTTTCAATAAAAACAATTTAAAAAGCCCGTACGCAGTGACATATATAAATTATTACTCAGAAGCCAAAAGGGTCAAGCACGATCCCCACATATGTTTGGCAGGCCGCAGGAGAAACCTGATTGGTTAAAACGATCGATTTCTTGTAGTGTCGAATTATTATCAGACGGGTTTTTTGTTTTCACAATAATTTGTTTTAAAACACTTTGGGATTTTGCGTCAAAATAGTAACATAAAAATGTTATATTTATGTAGTGGTCTATTTACTAGTTTTCATTTCATACCCATATTGCTGTGATAAGAAAATCAGTTTGTTCCCATTCATATGTCATATATTACAATTCATCAAGTCTTTTGGGTTGGGTCAAAGAATCATACATACCTATATACATACAAACATACATATCCACATTCCTTCTGACGCACTCAGGTGATAAATAAACATTAATTAATTATAATATGTAAATAAGAATTTTTCGTGTATTTATACCGTTTGTTCTTTTTTTAGACTCGCATTTTTTCAAGTTTCATTGGCAATTGTCTTTACTTGGCTCTTATAATTAAGAGTCAAGTAAAAACAATATATGAATTTTAATTTATTAGTAATTTTTATTAATAATATGATGTTATTACTGAAAAGTTATTAGCGCGACTCAATTATCTTATAGTTTCTATATTATATTTTTTGTTAGCAAATAGAAGTTGGCCTAAACAAGGAGTTAAACTCAATTAGTGTACTCTAAATTAGTCAACTCTAGCCTAATGGTTGAAACTTGCCCTATCAATCGGGAGGTCCGAGGTTCAAACCCAGGCACGCACCACTGATTTATGTGCGTATTATACATTAATTATCACTGCTTTTCGGTGAATTAAAACATCGTGAGGAAACCTACACACCCGAGAGTTCTTTATAAATAAAAAAAAGTTCTCGGGAGGTGTGTGAAGTCCACCGATTCGCACTTGGCCAGCGCGGTGGACTATGGCCTAAACTCTCTCATTCTGAGAGAAGACCCGTGCCCAGCAGTGGGACAATAATGGGTTGACGACGAGTGTACTCTAAATTCGCAGCGTATGCGATGAAAAAAAATTTAAGCGAACTTCTTACACCCTTATTCACATTATTGAAGTTTTGGCAATTATGTATTCTAATAATAAAAGTAGCCTATTTTACTCAGGGATAATGTAATATTCTAATGTTGAAAGAATTTTTGGAATCGATTCAGTAGTTTTTAAGTTAATTCATAACAAATATACAAAAATACAATTTTTTCCACTTTATAATATTAGTATAGATAACATCTTATTTCAGCAAGAACATATATTATGTAAATTACGCGAGAACATATTAATGTTCGAATTTTTTAATTAGTTAAAAACAAGTAGGGAGAGATCAATTCGCAAAATATGTGCTTGGTGTGACAGGCAAAACATTGCTGCGCTGGCGGTATCAGAGATAAAGTTAAGGTCAAAGAACGATAGCGTTCACAATATCCGCGAGCGGCGGCGGCGGCGGCTCTGACGCGCTGGGCTTCTCTCGCCTAGACAATTGTCACAAATATCCCGCATGAGGTCACGGTCAACTCGTCCGCTAAGACGATCCTGTTCCGGTATTCGTGCATACTTTCATGCTTCAAAACTTATTTAATTTTTACTTGAATATACAAGCAAAATAAGCTACGCAGCGCAATTAATGAAAATGAGCGTATTTTGCATATTTCGTTATTACTCTTTTTATTAAAGTACCCGACGAGCATGCAGTTAATAAACGATCGCTACAACGATCAATTTCATCTGAAATTATTCACTGATGTGCTGCTACCACCGAAGACTAAGATACCTCCCATTTATCGACCATATTCATTCTACCGCCGTTTAAATGTACTTAATGCTTTAAGTATTTTTTATTTTTTGTACATTTCAAATAGTCGGCAATATTTAATTATTTTGTAATGCTTCCTGCTGCGAATTTACCTTGACAATCAATAAGCTCATAAGTGACGCGCACAGCCAACCATTTTTCGTCGGCATTTATTACTCCCTTTAATTTTTAATTAACGCACAGCTGGCTAAAGACTGCTCATTGGCTCTGGTCGACCTATTTCAATAGTAAAAAAATAACTTTACTTTTACTCACCATATCATACAAGTAGGCCACAATTCGCATAGTGTAAGCAGGCAGATTGAAGATGACAAATACAGATGATACGAGGAGCAGCATCCTCGTAACTTTTTGCTGTGACCTCGGGCAGCCCACATGGCAGATGGTTCGTTCTCGCTGGCTCAGCGGCGGTATTATCTGTTCCGTCTTCACCATCCTCATTCGTGCTCCTTCTACTCTCCATACCAATATCATAATCCATGTATTGAGGACTATAATCAAAGCCAACGGTATCGTAAATGACACCACGGTGTCTACCCAATTGAATGCCGCAGCGTGCACTAACTTCTCTCTGTCTATATTGCACTCCTCGTCTCCCGAACCGGCGAACAGTAATACTGGGATATTCACCAGTAAAGATGCTATTACTAGTGCGCATATGACATATCGAGCCCTTGTCACGGTGCATACAGCGTTGCGTTGCAGCGGATATTGCACCGCGACAAACCTCTCAACTGTGAAGGCTATTACTAGCCAAGCGCTGAGACAGCATGTCACGTACGATACATATACGAAAGCTTGACAGAATCCTTTTTGATGAAACAGGCCGTTTAGTTCGAGAGTGCTGAACCAAGGTGGAAGAAGCTGGATCAGAAATAATGAGTCCGATAATGCGAGAGCCGACAGGTACTGGCTGGTAGACTGGAGACGCAACTTACTCGTAAAAAAAACATAAATAGATAGGAGGTTGCCCAGTACACCCAGCATCACGAGGAACGGAGTGAGGAAGACGTACATCGAGCTGGCTACTCGAACGACGACTATCTCATATTTCGTCGTCGTATTCGTACCAGCGGTACTAATGTCGCCTTCGAATAAACTGAAGTTCCCATATTGCAGTGAAGTATTCGTCGTCCAAGGGTCAAGCGAATTATACCCGATGTCCGAGTCACTCTCGTAACCGGGAGAGTGGTAAGACATGGCGCCGCGCGCTCGCCGCGCTCGCCGCCGATGACTAACTTTGGGACAGGAGTGGAGCCTTTTATAGGCACAACCGCGCCGCCCTCGGGGATGGAGCCGCCGGCCGCGGCGCTGCAGCCCGCGCCCGCAGCCCTCCCGCCACCTCCAGCCCACCCATGTATTATATCCGTGAACGCACATATATGTCGAACTATTTTTATTCTTGAAAAAAAAGTAGTTTTACACAAAAATACATTTCCAACTTTCGGCTTCCATTCGTAGATGGAAAACTCTACGACGTAGCACTTACAATTAGTGCATCAGTAATTGCAATTAAACAATATCATATATAATATGTTAACGTGTCAAAACTGTGTCCACTTTAAAGCCTGTTACCCCGATGATGATGATTGCGTGAAGATTTATTTCATTCCAATATTCAATTTATGTAATAGCTATGTTTAATATGTTATACCTCTGTATTTACGCAAAATACCTACACAAAGTTCTATTTCTAATATTCAGCGAATTTTTTTAATAATTCCAAACATTTTAATATTAAAACCTAACTTTGTGACTATAATATCAACAGCGATCTGACGCAATCCATTTAATTTTTGAATATTTATAAAATTTCATTATATGTTTTAAATAACAGTAGTATGAAATCGCACACCTAGATCTAAAGGGAGCTAACTCAAAAATCTGTGTATTTGAGTTATGGTCACCATTTAATTTCCTGAACGGATACCTATCTAGCAATAGAACAGATTTAAAAATAAGTGCAAAGGCACCTAGCCTAGCTTTGCACTTATTTTTAAATCTGTTCTATTGCTAGATAGGTATCCGTTCAGGAAATTAAATGGTGACCATAACTCAAATACACAGATTTTTGAGTTAGCTCCCTTTAGATCTAGGTGTGCGAAATTGCTCTTTCCGGTGATGTGAAAGAGTAAATACACAAAAAGTTATGAATAGGTAAAAAGTATTAACCGCCGATTTAGGCGAATCGGCGTTGATATGTGCATAGTAAAAATATTTTTATGCAGTTATCTACTGACAGTTAATCAGACTCCAAGGATCTGCATCTCAATGAGTGCCTAATTAGACCAGTTTGGCGACTGGTTTCTCCAAAGTAGCTGACTTCCCACTCTGCCAGGCAGAACCAGTGTATTTCGACCGGAGAGGTATCACCGCAACATTTATTTCTAGCGTTAAGCAATTCTTAGAAAAATGCTGTTATCAGCTCACTTTTATATGAAACGAACAGCTTAGTCCCCGGGAGTAGCAATGCATCTGTTTATTGCTGGAGATAGAAACGTTTTTGTGAATAAAGTTGTTTACAGATGTCCTTGGGCGGCAGTAACCACTTTCCATCAGGTGGACTGTATGCTCCTTTGCTAATTCAATCTGATTTAATAAACTTATATTAATTTCAACGCTGTTTACTATTGATAAAATGGGAAAATTTAAAGCTGAAGTAAAACTTTCGTTACACGATAAGCTGTTATTTTGACCAATGAATAATTATACATATGTAATGACTAGGAGAACCCGCGACTTCGTTCGCGCGAACCATAATAGGTACATATATTACACTTTTATAATCTAAAGCTGGACTTCCTGTTTTGTTCAGACACCAATATATAGAACCTCAGAGCCAAATACCAAATTTATTGAGCTTGGATCAAATTGAGTGAATTTTCGAAAATACTTTCAATCTCTGTTTTACCTTCTAAGAGGTAATATACCCGAAGAAAAAAGATTTTTTATTATATTCATCTCGAAAGCTTAATACTAAGTTTCTTTAAGTTTGTTAAATTGGGCGGTCTTTCATACAAACATGCCACCTCATTTTTTCATAGTAGTTTGGTTGTGCGTCGATATGTCAGTCAGTACGTCAGCCACGTCAATGTTCAAACATGTATCAAAAAATAAATATAACAAGTCACCCGTCGCAACGGTCGAAATTCGACCGTAATTTAAATTAAAAAACTAAACTACATATTGTTCAAATAGCACGAATATTTGTCAAATTGAAATAAATTGTAATAATTTTCTAGTTTTTTTGAACACATCTGTTAAAAGTAAAAAGAGGTTTAGTTTTGACAAAGACATCTGATATTTTTGACGTTATGTGTTTTCATAGTAAGACATTGATGTTCTATTTCGTTTATTATGTATGTTTTTGTCAAATGCAAAGTAGTGTGTGTAATGTGTTTTAGTTGATTTTATGTATGTTTTATGCATTATTTGAAAAAAATGTTAGCATTGCGCAATCCTTCTCTAATTCAACTATAACCGTGCGTAATTTCATACTCCTCCGTCTGCGGCAAGTATCTTAAAAACGGATCACAACTTTTCGCTTCGCGTATTAATGTGTAGATTTAACTGGAAGACGCTAAGGAGTCGATATAAGAGAGTCGATATCAACTTCGATGCAAAAAACCTGACATAATTATCTACCCTGTTAGGCGACGAGTTTCAATATAATCCGAAACACGTATTCCACCAAATCTGTTAAAAAATATTTCTCCGAAATTTGAAGTAGATTGGACCAAGAAATCCCATGTCCCATTTAAACTTTGCGTCCGTTTTTCACCCCGTTAGGGGGCAAATTTCTTAAAATGTTTTCTTAGTGTTCACTTACATCATGAAAGGAAGACCTGTAACAAATTTCAAGTTTCTAGATAAAAAAGTTTTAACTGTTTGTTGATACGTCAGTAATTAAGTCAGTTTTGCCTTTATATATATTAATAACGGTTAATTGTTTGAATAAACCATACAATTGACATCTTTCCTTAGAGAAATCCGTTTTAAAAAGTTGTCAATAAAGTCCGGTCAAACCGCGTATACATTGACGACAAAGCAGCGGGTAACAATAATGAAATTGCATTATTATCGTGCTTTAGTTTCAAATTATTTGTTAACAAGAAGAATAATATAAAAAAAATACAATATACTTACAATTATCCTTATTGCATTTGTACCAGGTTATCCTGACGCTGCGCCCGCTTTGCTCACGTCTACCAAGGAAATAATAGGTCATGAACATGTGTGTGCCAAATTTCAATAAACGTAGTTTTATCGTGAACGAGAAATTAACACAGATACATCCTCACAACTTTCGCATTTATAATATTAATCCGTATAGCCGATATTGTCAATATCTCAGACTTTTGTCTATCTTAAATTATCACAATGCTGAGCGCCCCGCGATAGCGCGACAGCTTATTTCTTAACGTTGAACCTAAGTACTTTATTTGCATAGAAAAATCACGACGTACAACTACATTTCTCTTGTCTCTTTCATGTCTTTAAACCTTATACGTTAACCGTCAGACAAAAATGGTATGTCCTGATATTTAAGGTTATATTTCACTGCAATTTGTAGCGGAGTTTACTAAAATTTGCTCAACAATTAAAATGACGGTTAAGTAGAATATTTCGTGGTCATCGGGTTAGATGTATCGATTGTAATTGTGCTTAACCCGTGAGATAACCTCGTGTTGAGCATAACACTATTCTTCCAACTAATTGAGGCTAAATGATCACGTCAATCATGTTGGTTCAGTGCAGCTGTGTACTCGGAGAGCTGTTAAAATGTTCCAACAGAATGCTACGTGCCACCGTCCGGGATATGCATATCCATGCTTCTGGCGACGCTGGCGTAATAACGACACCCGTTATGACTGGCCACGAGTGCGACATGATCCCCACACTTCCGTACTGACTTGAAAACTCTACATTCGTCTAGCCAACGACTAGCCCGCCGCCCTAGACTCCATCTGCTGTCGGAAAATTAACGCTTTGTTTTATCATTAGCCTAAGATTAATGGAGAAGTAGTGCGCATCCCTTAGTATTAACATGTTTATGTTACAAAGTAACGATCAGATTCCTAAGACAATACTAGTTTGAATAACTTGGTTACTTTTAAATTCATCGACATGTGCCTGTAGCGTGCTTCGGAGCGGTGCCTCCGCTTAAACGGGCACATTATATAAGTGATAATAGTCTTTATAACTGAAGTGCGGCCAGTGGGCGGACGACAGTTGATTCCACGGACAATGTGGCGTATGTATACACCCAGATTTCTTGTATTTTCATTATAAAAGTGTTATAAACATGTGTATGAATGCACGTACTGCATGTTAAAGTGTTGTTTCTATTTAATTTATTTATTTCGTTAAATTTCATTAGACTTTTGGTATGTACCCATACTAAAAGTATCTTCTATACAAATGTATAGGTAGTGATTGCTTTTTCGACGTGACTGATGCCCTTCATACGAATTTAACACGTTTTCTTCAGAAAATCATTGTTTACGTTTTTGCCCATCTGTTGTAATGGACATCAAACTTTTACGTTTACGGCTATATCTTGCAATGTTCTTATACTTTGCAATTATGAGCAAATGCGTAAAGAATTATTGTTCCGGGATAACGTTATAAAAACCGGATAAACTCATGGGCACAGTACTAACTCTGAGAGACAAACTATTCGAGACAACTCTATTTACACGAGACTTAAACGCATACGTCGAGACCTTTACAAGGTATTAACTATTTATAATAAAAATATATTGCACACAAGCAAATCTACAAGTTTAAGTACGTTATGAGACAATAAGATTATAACTAAGTATACTAAATAAATTCACATTAAAAGGCTTATTGCAAATCGCCTATGGACTGATTATTCATGATCAATAAAGAACTCGGTCAATCGGTATTAATAAATATGGACACTGCTTACATATTTTATTTAATCTCTAGCGCGGAAAAGATGGAATCTAGATATTTTTTATACATAAATTCAAATATTGTTAAGGACGCACCTCCCACGCAGCCTTCGAACGGCGCGACGTCTTAAGCGACATCTTACCGGCCCAGTAAATAAACCTTTTGTTACCACATAGGAATGGCATTAACTTTGACGATTCATACTTGTTGAATCTAGTTTGCTACTCTATAATATCTATCATGAAAATTCCATATTATAAAGGAGAGTTAAAAGGCTAAACGAGTGAAAACTAAAATTTGTATGTTATGAACCGTTATCAATTCAAAGTAAATTTTAAAATAATGCTTAATTATTCTAAAATCTGTTCACAAGATACTGAAAATGTTCTTAATGTACATGATGTATAACTGCAAAAGTACAGATATTAATTAAGTAAACTATTATGGGAATTCAAGCAAATCGCACTTAGTCAGCGCGGTGGACTATGGCCTAAAAACTCTCTCATTCTGAGAGACGGGTCTTCTGCCCGTGCCCAGTAGTGGGACAGTAATGGGTTGTACCCCAAACTATTATGGGAATGCCTCGCTCGCTTGCATGCATGGTATTAAAATTTTCGCACGTTACATTTAAAAAAATAAGTAAATTTAGATGTGTCTAGTAACCTGTAATATTGTATTTTTAATTTCTTTAATGTAACACAACGTATTCCGCTATTTCTAAAATGACCTAATACGGAAAATTGAAAAAAAATGAAAATCAAAGTTTGTTATTTACTAATTAGTTGTTTTGACGGGTAATGAAATATTTAAGAAAATTCTCCTTTAGCAGTTTCCTAGTTCCTTAGCGGTCGTCTGAGCATGCGGATGCCTCGTCCGATATACATGTACCTATAGTTTTCAATACGTAGAGTGGCAGGCTTACATAACCGCAACCAGCGAACATCCTGCGCTCCGTAGCTTTGCAAACTGCGCCTCATGACGCACGATCCCCCGCCGCGCCAAATTACCAAGATGAGTGCGATTCATTAGTATGTAACAAGTCACAACGGCAGACCTAACGAATCAAAACAACTGCAGGAAAATTAATAAATTACGAGTCTTTTCATAGCGCTCACTGGAAGCAATTGCGCCGTTATTGTGATGCAATTGACATGGATTTTATTAAATTTTCACGGGGATTCAATTTGTGGTTACGAGATCGATCATAATTACAATATGAAAAGAACAATCTTTGTTGATAATTAGGAGAAGTAATAATATATGTGTTGGACAAGTAATAATTTAGTAATTTTGAACTATTAATATTATAAATTAGGTCTTTTTAAGCTTATAAGTAATTGGCTTACTCTATGTAAACTTACAAATCATTGTGAAAGGAAAACAGAACACGTACTGTATTTTTATATAGTGGTCCTGAGATCTTGTTTATTTCTCAACTCCTACATGAAGTTAATAGAAATATCATTTTTTATACATAGGTATATATTTTTTTCTTTACACTTTTTTTCAGTTTAACTAGCTCCAATCTGCCTATGACGTTAGAATAAAACGCATTGAAGTTAACTCTAGAACGATAACCTCTACTGATAAGATGGTCTTGCGATAAGTTTTACGATATAATATAAAACAAAATCGCTTCGCGCTGTCTGTCCCTATGTATGCTTAGATCTTTAAAATTACGCTACGGATTTAAATGCAGTTTTTTCAATAGATATAGTGATTCAAGAGGAAGGTTTTTATATATAATACATGCATAATATTGTTTACGAACACTGTTAATTTTAGATGTTTGCCTTTTAGATGGAACGAAGTTTGCCGGATCAGCTAGTATTAAATAAAAAGGTGAAAGTTTGTGAGGTTGAATGTTTGTTAGTCAATCATGTCAGAATGGTGGCCCTGGCGGTGATTGTGTTGTTAATGATAGTAGACACGTGGAGAAGATGGCAGTGGTTGTGGTGGTATTATTAGAAGTGGTGGTGATGGAGGTGGTGTTTATTGAGATGGTTTTGGTGGTAGATGTGATGATAGCGTTGTTGATGTTTGTAGAAGTGATGGTGCTGGGTTCGTTGGTGGTGGTGGTGTCGGAGGTGGCAATAGTTCCAATGCTGTTGGTGACAGGTGGTCGTTTATGAGGGACAAGTAACTTTTCGCACTATTTTGCACAGCAATTCACACTTAGCCAGCACGGTGAACTATGGGCCTAAAAACTCACTCATTCCGAGAGAAGATCCGTGCCCAGCAGTGGGACAATAATGGGTTGACGACGGTGAATGCAAACGTTTGTGAGGTTGTGCGTGCTTGTTTGTTACTCTTTCTCACAAAACCTACCGGTCGAATTTTGCTGAAATTGGTATACACGTAGTTTACGGCTTAGTATAACGTTTAGGATACTCATTAGATTACGTGGTAGACGTGACCAGTGGCGGCTGGTCACGTCTACCACGTACCAGTGGCGGCATCGAACTCGTGTGCTGGGTTTTGTTTACTTATTCCCAAAATGTTAGGATTGTAAATTACTATTGAAATTATATTTAACGTATTTCTACTTACTTCTTACATAAATTCGTTAACATTTTTTCCGATGCGGACTGTTCTATGGGAAAGCAAAAGAGTGCAAAAGCGCTCACATCCATACAATCCTCTTTAATATACATTCATGTCACATTAAAACTTTGCGTAAATAATTATCTTTTAGATTTGCAGTCTTGCTTTAGTAGTCCACCGCGATGGCCAAGTGCGAATTGGTGGACTAATTGCATTCGTAATATTAATAAATTAGTATTTTATATTTGTAGGTTTCACTTGTGTCGTCACTTTTTGTTTGCCATGACTTTAAAAACTGCAATCTGTAAGCCTCCGCTACGCGCGGAATAATAAAATCCTTATCAAGCGGTAGTTGCCAGCTTAAGAATCTCAGAATGTACTAATCATGATTAAATTCAGCTTAATGGTCACCTTACTTCTGGCGTCGTGTGTGTCTGTTTTACTATCAATCGATTCATCCAGCATATCTTTGTTCATTATACTTCAATTATCGTTGAAACCTTGAAACAGATTAATCATCTGAAAATGGCCAGTTCCTTCCATATACCACACAACACAATTTACTCAAACAGAAAGATAATGGCTCTATAGATATTGACTAGCAAATTTCGAACAATAAACGATGGTACATTATAGTTTAAAAAGGTAACATAAATAATACTAGGTATATTTCTATACCTAATATTCACGGTAGCGGAGAAATGTTTTATCTAGATTTAAAAATTCAACAAAGTATTGAAAAACTAAGTTTCTGCTATAAAGATTCGATGAAGAATAAGTATTTGTGTATGTCCCTTATAGAATAGAAAATATTATATCATAGTACCGATTAAATTTATGCAAATAAACTAGTTTTTGGTAATATCTATGTAGAAATATATAGACGACTAATAAGTTCTTAAAGTATGTAAGAGTAATAACGAGACGGCAACATATATGTAATATGGTTGCAGTCTCGTTATCTCGTCGGTTCGATATAAGGAGAAACGAAATGCCAGTATTACTCTGACTTCCTGCCTTAATTTCTTTAATTACACATAAATATTTATAGGTATGGAACAGCGATTCCCAAAGAAGTCCAGGTAGACTAGAGAATAAAAAGGTGACTATGTGTGCGCGAAAAAAAACCGGTTTCACGGGATTAACGAAAATTCATCTCGTATCGGAATATGGTAAAAATGTAAAGGCAATCCGCCGTGCCTACTAAAATTTTGAAAATGGTATACGATGAAAAAAGGTCTGGAAATCTCTGGTATAGCACATGCGTTTGAGTGAGTATTGTTGTATTGAAAATGGTTTTATATAAATACATATCTAGTGAACTCCAGTGTATTATTCACCTATCACTTCACCAGTTACATTGTGTTTCATAGTTACAAAACAAAAGGAATGAAATTTAAAAAAAATCGTGCCCTTGAATGCTCAGATTCTGAAAACCATTTGCGGCGTGTTTGTTCTCTTCGATTAAATTTCCCGAGCGATGGGAATGTAACAACTGTTGTCCTCGCTGACCTAAAATTGAAAACGTTTGTTTTTATTTAAACTATCCTTTTGGTTTCAACGATGCTATATACACAATAAATATTAAAGATTTCATTTTCCTACACTGTTAAAAGAATTCATAGATTCAGATATAAACACGCTTCGACAATAAGGGTTGATTATATTGACTTATTTAATTTCTGCGAGTGCAGCACCCGTCAAACACTAAAAAAGTATATATAAAAAAGAAAATTATATATAACAATTTTAAGATAAGTGTACATTAAGTTAATATAAAACTGATGAAAAACACTTTTAAGTATTAAGTTCTTTGAAAATTTATTATGGTTACAATAATGAAAGGTTAATGAAGTTAACCTGCCGTAACTTGGAAAACGGTTTACCTTCGCTTTTATCTATCTATTATCTATCGCTTTCACTTTATATATATCTGCGTCCAACAAAAACATTAAACAAACAACATTCTTTATTCTAGGTATAAGATATTTCTAATGTAAACTGCATATGTGTCTATTCTTGTAAAAGCACACTCTTGGTATTAATCATATTTATCGTCTGATTTCCATGATGTACTTCTTGCTATATATACAAACGCTTTCTACACTCTAGCCCCACAGTAGGATTTTCTCCTGTGTCGTGGGTACCATGGACACATACAAGACGAATACACAACACCCAGACCCAGAACACGAATCTAAACTCGTCATCAGATACCTGTCTGGCCGGGAATCGAACCCGGGACCCATTGTGACCCGGTACGGTAACCGCTCCGCTATGCGGGTCGTCAAGACTTACACATGGACTTACTAAAACGACTATTTTATAAAATATTTCATAAAATGACTATTTTTAATTTGTTTATCTATTCAAGAGAAGAATTTTTCTTTTTATTTCTGACAAGACAGATTTCTTTGCAAAGCCAGCAAAGTGTATGACTTGAGTTTAAAAATACATTTCTCAGTACGGGGAGCACTGCAGGTGCAAGTTATATATTTTTTCAAAGAAGTTAATTCAAAGGGTATTTTTTTCAAAGAAGTTAATCCGACTACCTTAAAGGGGAGAGGACTGCTCGTTTTCTCAGGAATATTCGTTTGTTTCCTTCAAGGATTTCCTTGAATATATTAACAACCTATATTCAAATAAAAAAATATAAATGGATATCTTCTATTAGACGAACATGCCAAATGATCACAATTCAAATTGCTTGTTAAATTATAAATATGCGTTACTAATAAGGCATTCGATTCTTAGACATAGGTCCTAAACCGTGCTTGTTTCCTCGCGATGTTTTCCTTCAACGAAAAGCAGTGATAATTAATTTCTAATACGCACATTATTTAGAAAAAAATGTGGTGCGTACCTGGGTTTGAATCTCGGCCCTCCCGATAGAGAGGGCAAGTTTCAACCATTAGGCTGTCACTGCTCTCACTTTTTAATAACATTATTTTGTTGCAGGATCAGAGAAGGGTCGCGGTACTCTGGACGTGCTGCTCTGCACCACGTACTGCCGCTCGCAGCTGTACCTGTCGCGGCAGCTCTCGCAGCTGCACCCGGAACTCACGATGCCAATGTTCTCAGGTAAATTTATCGTAGTAACCAGGAACCTATTGTAAAGTTGTCAAACTAAAGGTTATGGCACTTAAATTATCTTTTTTATAATTTACTAGCCTTTGCCCGCGGCTTCGCTCGCGTGGAATTTAGTCTGCCACATAAAGTTTGCAAGGTGGTAGAGCAATGGTTCAACCAGGGAGGCATCACCGCCGCACCTATTTCTACCGTGAAGCAGTTCTTGTGTTTCATTTGAAGGGTGTGCCTGCCGGCTCACTTTTATATGAGGCGATCATCATAGACCTCGGGAGTAGCAACGCATCTGTGATGTACTTCAGGTTGAACCCTTGCCCTACTTCCTAAGGCGATTAACATACGGTACCGCTCACTGCCACGGTAGGCGGTGAAGCGGATCTCATGTTGTATTGGGGTCTAATAAATCCGTTGATGCCTCACAAACGTACACCGACTGGCCGCGCGGTCCAGCGGTGTTCTAATCACCACCGTGTCTCCGCGCGAACGACAGTGCGGGGGGTCGGCGCTCCACACACGGGCTGGCGCCTAACCGCGCGGATCATCGTTGAAGCAAAAATGCATTTCGATGTCGAAAAGTTTATTTTGATGATCGGTCCACCCGCGCGTACAGGTGCGTAAACCGCCTTACCGCGCGGGGTACCGCTATTCGCGGCGGTGCGCGGTCCCGTGTGTTAATTGCCTAAATCAGTGTGTTCAAATTTCAAATCACAGGCACGTATATTAATTTGGATTAGTTTTGTCGGCAACAGATATTAATGCTTACTCTGAAATTAAAAGTTTTAAGAAAGGGTCTCAAAACGCGTTACGGTTACCAACGCGCAGTTGGCTAGCGTGGTCAACTACGACCTAAACTACTGCTAATCTGACATATGTGCCGAGTTGTTGTTGTTCTTTTTTGTCGAGGGAGAAACCTTCAAAAGGTACGCCGTGGGAGCGACGCAGGGTTATCTGGGATTCTTATAGGACCAGGACTCCGGGATCTTCAAAGAAACGCAACTGGAGTCCTCTGAGTGCATTGCCCCATCGAGCTCCTCCCAAGTGAGCGGCTGGGCCCACCACTCCATCTGGTCTTTACCACGATATGCGACCACACGTATGCCACCGTCCTTCCCGGGATCGCCTAGCTGGACGGTTCAAGCTCCGTCCATCTTGGCTCTCACGATAGCATGCGACCACACATGCTGACATCTTTCCCGAAGTTGCTGACTGGGTGCTTGGAGCTCTCCGTCTAGCCGCCCGCAACCCCGAAAGCTTCCTTTAGTTGCCTCTTACCACAGACAGGGGATACCGTAGCCTTATTCCCGGAACTATAGAGACTTCATTGACCTTTCACATTTTGCTCCGTGTTTTATAACCATTCAAATATTAATATCATACAACTTCGTTGTATACGGCGGCGACGCAAGGCGCGTACTGCCGGTCAACCAATTGACTACGCAATATGTTATACTCGTAATATCTTCTAAACTACTTATCCAATTTACATGGTGTAAAAGGCAGATTCAATCTTTATTAGATGCTTGATTTTTTGAATTCATTTATTTTGATAAGGATTAATATTTAGTTTGTATAAAACCCATGGAAACATCAACTTGATATTTTTAAAATTTTCAAAGTATAAAAAGAGTTATTGTGGGTTATACATAAAATATAGACATATGCTGTCGCGGACTTTTATTTAGATCTATGTGAGCCAAACAATCCCACAGTACATTATATTAGGATATCTCCAACGGTTTAGGCAGCGTACGCGAAGATAGCTCTCAGAGCACAACTTTTTTTCCGACTAACATGATATTTCTCGTTATATTATAACCTTATAAAAAAAAATCATTATAAATTATAGCCCATGTGTTATTCTGATGTATAACCTATACTACTGTAAAGTTTCAACCTAATCCGTTGAGTAGTTTTTGCGTGAAAGAATAACAAATACACATACATCCTCACAAACTTTCGCATTTATAATATTAGTAGGATAAATGCAGCATGTGGGCTAAACATACATTTGTTACTGAAATAATAAACATGACTATTTATTACAGTAACCATTTTTGATATGTATCGTTTTGCTTTCATATAAAATAAATCACAAGACACAATCTGAAATGCTTCTTTGAGAAAGGAATATTAAAGCTTCTTGCCTTCTTACAGTCTATTCAAAAAGGCTTTTGACTAAATACTTGTGGATATTCGACTACTTTTTCCGACTTTCCACCACAACTCTATCGCAAACATAAATCTTTGAAGATATGGACTTTCTTAATGACTGAAGAAAATGTCCAATAAGTTAAAAAAAAATGTGTTACCCAAACGTAAAATAAAATTGTGCTAGATAGCTGAAGAGTTACAGAATGGTAATAAATTAATCTGAGAAACTTTATACCAACAATTTACACATCTCGACTTTCGATTTCTAAGGATTTTTGGGAGATGTTACAGAGTGATTTGGAAAAAGTTTTGTAACCCTAGACAAAACCTAAATTTGTCAGTGTTGTCTGAAGTCCAAACAAGGGTCTATACAGTTAATTAAAAACGGAGAAAGGCTACCAAAGAAGTTTAAAGTGGAAAATTTGGCCTCTAACATTATGGCGACCATTTTCTGGGACTCATACCGAGACATTTTTTTTAATTATTTACTTATCTAATAGACTACTACAAATGTTCAATAATCTGCCAATATATTTGGATCAAACACATTAAACAATCGTGCGGAAGAGACGTAGCAAGTTGGCGCGCGGAATGTTGTTTCTGCAAGACAACGCGCCTTCCATTTAAGAAGAAAAACTGGGTAGCATTCAATTCTCACAAACGAATGAGTGAACAATACATCTTAATATTATGGCGAATAGTAAAATGGAGCTACGGATGTAAACAAGAAGTAGAGTTACCATTTTAGCAGGTGATAAAATCACTTAAGTTCGACCGGGGAGGTACCACCCTTGCACTTATTTCTAGAAATTCTTGTGATTGCGTTGCCGTGGAAGGTTCTGGTTGCCCGTTCACTTTTATATGAGGCGACTGTCTTAGTCCTAGGGAGTTACAACGCATCTATGATGGACTTCAGATTGAATCCTTGTTCTATCTGAAGGTGCTTATAGACAGTGTTGCCAGAAGTCCCTATTTTTTGATCAAAATTAAATGTCCTGCGTGGGACAGGCTCAGTCCCGCTTCTTGGGAAGGACTGGACTTTCGCACAAAATGGTCGCCAGTTGCAAATATAAGTGTAATTGCAGTTTGTTGACTAAAAAAAGGGCGCCAAACCTGTACAAATTTAAGTTGATCTGCAGATCGTCGACATAAAAAAGGTCGCCAAATCCTCCGTCCCTCCTACATCAAAGAGAAAGCTAAAATTTTTGTCTGTGAAGCGAGAGGCCTTCTGTACAGCGAGGACGTGGGCGAAGGCCCACACGGCCCACACCTTACGCCGCCCCTGCTGTTCCGTTTTTGACTATGAAGTCCGTTTTTTCACTGGAAATATTCTAAATCCTGATTTAATAGAAAAAACTGGCAGCGCTGCTTACAGATGTCCATGGGCGGCAGTGACCACTACCTATCAGATGGACCGCATGCTCATTTGCAACTTTCATCAGATAAAATATTAACACACACGAGAACAGAGATAAAACAGTAGAAATAAATTGTACTTTGTATAGTGCCGCAATAGATCGAGTACCTACATTTTAAATTTATATATTACCATTGCGGTATCCATTTTATTGTATTAAGCAATCCAACTCCCAATCGTATGATAACTTTCCAAGTAGTATAATTATGTCAATTGTTCAATTGAAGTGATACTACATTTATCTCGTAGCTTCGTAGCACATTACGCTTCGAATGCTACGGAAAGAGCTGCACCTATTAACTAACTTATTACAGAAGTAGAAGTCAGTTTTTAAATTTTTAGCAGTTCAAAACTTTATTTTACGCAACTTTTCATTCTATTTAATAATTGTGTGGTGTGTCCTTGCCATCCGATCTCTATTCTTCTTACTAAAATATATACAGTTAATAACAACTTGTGAACATTAAAGGAAATAAGTTATAAAAGAATAAATTCAATAGGTTTGAAAGAGATAACACTAAAGGAAAATAAAAACACTATCAGTTAAACAGCAACATGTAAAAAATACTTAAAGTATTGTCGCATTGTTTAATATTAATTGTGTATGGACACAATTTATGATCAACATTAATTAGATCTTACCTATTTAGTATTTTATAAGTAAATTTTACGTATTTAATACATAGAGTACGGAACACGAACAAGAAGTTTTGTCCGATTGTAGCAGCAAACGAGCATGCAGTCCACCTGGGGTAATCACTGCCGCTCATAGACATTTCTAAGCAAATTCACATAGAACTGGGGTTACTATCTGAAGTCAATCAGTTAAGTTGCTATTCTCGACGACTAAGATAAAAGTAAAAGTAAGTAAGTGGTTGCCTCACATAAAAGTGAACCGGCAACCACACCAGTAAAATGCAAGAAATGCATCACGCTAGAAATAATTGTGGGTGTGATACACTATACCGCTACGCTGGTTCTACCACCTGCTATGAGAATACAAGGGCTTTTTGTTTGTCATGCAGAGATAACTGCGCGTTTCCAAACTGCGCGCACCGAAGTGCGGCAGCTGCTGCTGCAGTACCTGCTGCCGTGGCTCGTCAACATAGAGCTGGTGGACCCCAACGTGCCGCCTGCCAACCCGCTCTCATACATACAAGTTAGTATTGAAAAACACAATTTATGTGCCAGAAATAAACACTATCACAAAATATTATCTGTAATGTCTGTATGGAATTGTCTGTTACGTTTGAAGTGACATAATAATCCTTATATCATTTAACTGACTAATTATAACTTTACAGTTAGTTAAATTATAGCATATACTATAATTAAGACTAATTAAGAAAAAATGACGTAGCATTATACTTACGACAATTCTGAGTTAAAAAAGATTTTTGCTTATTTTATTTATAACTAGTTGACCCGGCGAACTTCGTTCCGCCTAAAAGTCAAAAATATAAAATTGTGATTCTCCACTATATTATACATGTGTTATACATAAAAACCTTTCTCTTGAATCACTCTATCTATTAAAAAACCTGTATTAAAATCCGTAGCATAGTTTTACAGATCTAAGCATACATAGGGACAGACAGCGAGAAGCGACTTTGTTTTACACTATGTAGTGATAAACTTTTTTCGTGTACATATTATTTTTAATACTTTTCAGCTTATAATTATAAATGCATGTACAAATATTGGTTGGTAAGTTTTACCATGTTTTTAGAGAACTGATAATATCAAATATTTATTGTAATTATATAATGTTCATATTACCAATAAAGAATATCAAATCCTTCAGTAATGTGATACAAACGCTTGGTGTTAATTTACTTGTATGCAATTAACAAGAAAGTTTTTAAATTGGAAAATTATAAATAAACAGTGAGCTACTATGTCGTAACGTTTCGTGTTGCGTAATATAATAATTTTTTGATTCAAATTGAAATATAATATTTTGTAAAACGATGTACCTAAGTATATAAAATTATGAAGGCTGGCCAATTACCGCCTATCAAGGCATGTAAAATTATACAAATTACATAAATGATTATCACATCTATACTCAAATATACTTGATTTAGTAATATTTGTTAATTATTACAATAGTTACTATGGCAATTATATATTTATTCTTGCTTGCACTGCTTACTATGTGTAAAATATATTTAGTACTATTTACTCTTCTACTAACATCACATTTTAAAAAATTTAAATCTCATTAAACTATCTGAAATTTCATAATGTCATCAAAACAGGTTCATAAATAGATATCCGAAAATAGCAGATGCAGTGGTACGCCCACGGCATATCACTGAAATACACAAACAATAGGGACGAAATGAAATGACCGGTGTCGGTGATTCTGGCATTGTCTGGCAATCGAGAACCGCTCGGAATGTTTTGAAAGCTGCACTGTCTATATTTTCAATTGCCTTTTCATTTCTAATTTTAGATGATATCCCTATTTTACATATTAACTCTTATATCGTAATGACAATCAATGTCCTAGTATTATTCAATTTAATTCAATTTAATCTTGTAAAGTTTAATTTACATTCCTTGAAAGTGACTGCATAGTTGTAGCGAAATACATTGCTACACTCGATACCAAGTTAATTTCCCAGAGTGTAAATGGTAAATAGGCAACTATTGGCTGGATAACCACTAGTGGAAAATTTTCTCAAGATTCCAGATTCCATGCTTCGAACTGCATTCCATTAGATTTCAATAAAACTGAATAGGAAACATATTCGCATTAAACTACTTATTTTCAGATATGCAGAAAAGAGATGAAACGAAGTCTATTTATTTATCTGACTTGATTGTTATTGAGATGTGTAGAAGATTTGTAGGAAATAATACGAATATATTTTGTTGGTAGTACTACGCGGCGGAAGCGGGACGCGCCGGGCGTCGCGAGGGGCTCGGCTCCGTGGAAGCCACCGAAATGGTGCTCAATAACCTCTTCTACATCACTGTGAAGGTAAGATGACCTATTACCTATGTATGATGAAGTAATGTAATAAACACCCAAGGATTAAAGTATTAGTATAGTAAGTTGACGACGCGCGTGGCGGAGCGGTTACCGTACTAGTCTGACGCGCAATTGGTTCCGGGTACGATTCCCGGCCAGACAAGTATCGGAATTATGAGTTAAGATTCATGTTCTGAGTCTGGGTGTTTGTGTATTTGTCTTGTGTGTGTCCAAAGCACCCACGACACAGGAGAAAATCCTAGTGTAGGGCTATGAGTGTAGAAAGCGTGTGTATTATACGTACCTACGTATAATATTGATCTTGCAAGTGTTTCTAAGGAGAAGGCGCCCACTCACACTTATCTACGAGTGGTATTAAATTATTTTGAACGTTCTTGATGTAATCCTCGTTTAATGACTTTGCCTGAAATATTATATAACTTTGATTTTAACCCTCCATTGTAGGACGAAGCTAACACCACTCTAGATGGTGTAGTTCGTGAGATCTGCTGGAATAGTGAAATATGGGACGATAAGTCGACAGTATTGTTTCTTAGAATTATTTGCCTTGCCGCTACACTTTACCAAAGCAAATTGTTTGAAATATCTGGTCTGAATAACTTAAAAGGCTTAACAATAAATAGAATACAGAACAAAAGTGTTCTAGTTTAATTTTTTTAACTATAATACACCAGAACTAAAATTTGAAATTGAAATGAATATGAAAGATTTGTAAATTTTATATTTTTTTAAAGTGGCAATAGCGCCATAAATGTTTTTTTAATAGATGCCGTATTGAGAAACTACGTAATAGCTCATCTTTCTCATAGTATCTTTTTATTTCAATTAATGCGAAAATTTGTGAGGCTGTACTCGTATTTGTTTGTTATAGTTTCACGCATTAACTATTGCCCGAATTCCGTTTTAGGACCTAGTTTAACACATCCTGTACACATGATCGGGGTAGGCTGCCCGAAATGGACAAATCCACGGGATTAACCTTGTATGTTCAATGAAGTGTACATATAATATTACGTGCATTTCAATCCGAGTGGAGTTTCTACGAAACCTTCGTGTATAGATTTCACTTGTATTATGTTTAATCCTGATTTTTTCAATGCCATAAAAACCTTGATATTAAAGTTATGCATAGGTTTAGCGGCTTCATCGGTATTTTTTATTTAAAGAACATTGCAGCTTCGTTGGTTCTTCTTTACCTTGTGCTTACGAAGGATTCTATTTTCTGAATATTTGTATAACGACTATACCTGTAAGTATAGATGTGTATCTGTTTTGAAATAAATATACAGCAAAAGCTTCTTATTCACGGTTACCGCATTCGTATTTTTAGTATTCGTGTGATAGCAAAATGTGAACAGTTTCTTATATTCGCGGCGAAAACTGTTTTCGCCTAGGTAGTAAAAAAAACTGCGCGGTAATCATTGATGAGTTAAGGCAATACTAACCACAATTAATCTTTTTAATAAATATTTATTTTGTATTTTTTTTATATAAATTTTAAAGCTAGATTTTTAACATCCATCCATCATATTTTTGAGGCCATTCTAAAGAACTATAAGGTCAGTGTGTGTCAGTGATCTTCATGATGTTTCTGTTCACTGTTATAGCAAATCGTAATAATATCTGAGTAAGTATAAAGATTCGAACCTGATATTCGAACTTCGCATCCTTCGTTGGCAAAGGCTGGATTCAAATAACACGTTCTTTGCGAAGGTTTGTGTTGGAGTACAAATTCTCCAGGTGGTAGAACCAGGGTAATTCGACCGGGATCGTATCACTACCACACTTATTTCCAGCGTGAAGCTGTTCTTGCGTTTCGATGGAAGGGTGTAGTTTTCGTCGCAATTATATATGAGGCGCCCATCCTAGTCCTCGGAGTAGCAACGCATCTGTGATTGACTTCAGATAGTTTTCATGTTTTATGTGAAGTTGCTTACAGATATCGATGGGCGACAGAGATCACTTACCATCAGGTGAACTGTACGCTCGTATACTACTTCAATCTTATAAAAAATCTGTTTGATCATCCGTACAATTTTCATTGTATTGTTTCATCAGCGTTGGGAAAATTTTAGTTGTAAAAAAAATATCAATTGTCAATTAAATTGTTGTCGTGATAGCGTAGTGGTTGAAATTTACTCTATCGACGGGACTATTCGAGGTGGAAATCCAAGGCTTTTTCTAAAACTATGTGCGTATTAGAAATTAATTATCACTGCCTTACTGTGAAGGAAAACATCGTGGGGTAACCTACACACCCGCGAGTTCTTTAAAAAAAGTACTCAGAGGTGTGTGAAGTACCAATTCGCACCCGTGGTGGTCCTCCACAGTTCGGTTTGCGCGCTCGTTCCTGCCGCGGACGTGCAAGATGTGGAATGAGCTTCCTCCTGAGGTTTTCCTGGGGCGCTACGACATGGGGTTCTTCAAGAAAGGTGTAAAAAGAGCTCTCCTCCAAAGCCGGCGATGCATCGGCGACTCCTCTGGTGTTGCAAATGTCCATAGGCGACGGTGACTGTTTTCCATCAGGTGGTCCGTCAGCCTTATCGTTAGGTCTTAATATAAAAAAAAAACCGATCCCGGAACTACAGGGACAGCGCGGTGGGCTATGGCCGAAAACTCTCATTCTGAGAGACGCGTGCCAAGCAGTGGGATAATAATAGGTTGACGATTAATGTTCAATTCACCTTAACAATACCGAGGAGGTTCTATATTTTAGGTTACCTATGATATAGATTGTCTAGGCCGCGTACAATCCACGTCGTATCTTGAATTCAAAATGTACACGAATTAAAGCACTATGTTTATTTCCATAGAGATTGCCAACCATAACAGCAGATTTTCCTTTTTTACCTTTCGCAGGCCTTAGTAACACGAGTAAGAAACATTAAAAAACGGATGTTTTGGATAACGTCCTTCATTTATAATACTTTTTTGTAGTCAATTATGGGCGGATTAGTTGCCAAGGAAATGGTAGTAATGTTCCGCTGTTACCAACCGAACAGGTTAAATATTATTAATCCGAACGAGTAATGTCCCAATATTGTAAATACGAAATCAATGTAAAATATATTAGAGTTTATAACTTACCTCTTACATACATGCGAATCAGGCGAGTGTTTTAGACACTTCACTTGAGTATATTTTGTTTCAAATAGAACATCAATTTCATACTTTTAGCCCCATTATTGTAGATATAGGGCAGTTATCTACACAATCGATCACTTGTGGCATATTCAGCTTTATATGAGAAGGCGCGTGGCACAAGGCCGGAGTGACGGATGGTTCGCGATGCAAACACGGAGACGCACCCCTTGCGTGACCTTGGCTCGCCCGAGACTTGAACGCGGACCCACCTGTATTAAGCTAAGAACTCACGGAGGGGTCGTCAACCATAAAGGGGGCCGAGTGCCGCTCCGACAGTTGTTACTCTTAGTCGAAACTTAAGCAGTGATTAACTCGGTACCATATCAGCTTTATTGGATTTTTTTAAACTCATTTACCAAATCAATGATAGCTAAACGTCGTTTATCTATGCGTGAAATAATAAGCGACAATTAAGTTTTATTAGATACTACAGAAGAGTTAGTTTATTAATTTTTTTTGTGTCAACAAACATGTTTACTAAGTAAAAAATATTTGATTTGGGACAGTTTTCTGACAAACACCCGAAGGAGATAGAGGAGCTGTGGTCGACGCTGTGTGCTTGCTGGCCCAACAACCTGAAGGTCATCATCCGCTACCTCATCATCGTGTCCGGGATGGCGCCCAATGAACTATTGCCATATGTAAGTATTGCTTTATGTATTGTAGATGTCAATGTTAATTGCAACACGCTGCCGCGTGTTTTGATTCACCGTCAATGTAAGGCGACCAGGTTTTGGAGGGTTTTGAATTACACCATTTTAAATCCTTTTTTTACCACTCGGGCTGGCTGGTGTCTCATTTTTTTTCTATTAAAAAGGTGTAATTTTCTTTTTAAATTAATTTGCAATTTCAAAAATCAATGGTGCTTGACTGTAATTTGAATCCAGGACCTATAGAGTAAAACGACATTTCACACTGGCACTCTGGGCTTTGAGTTAAACGTAGATTTTTTTTTTATTTGATTGAAGTAGCAAACGAGCATGCAGTCCATCTAGTTGTAACTGGTCATTGCCGCCCATTGAACATCTGTAAGAAACTTCAAATAGAACATGAGTTCTATCTGAAGTCGACCACAGATTCGTTGCTGCTCCCGAGGACTATGATGATCGCCTCATATAAAAATGTGCCGACAACCACACCCTTCCATCGAAATGCAGAAAATGCTTCGCGCTAGAAATAGATGTGGCGGGGATACTCCCACGGTCGGACGACACTGGTGCTACCTGTGATATTTGCTTAAAATATACAGGCGAAACGCGTAGTCCTTTACCTGGCGCGGTCCCGGCCCGAGCGGCTGCTGGACGAGATGATGACGGAGCTGCAGACGGTGGAGACGCTCAACTGCCTCATCGAGCGCACCGAGACGCCGCCCTTCTACCGCCTCACGTCCATGCGCAAGGCCACGTCCGGCCACAGCGACGGACCCGGCACCGGATCACAGGTAGAATTGGTAACTATACGCACTTATTATGCTCACGTTGCACGTCGATTTGTAGCTATGGATCGCTAATAGGAACCCCTGCTAAAGTTTACGAAGAACTCTCCAATGAATTCTAACTGAATTTGCCAACTAACTCATATATACTAGGTATATATCATACTCATATTGTTATATTATTATATTTTCCCTATTATAAATGTGTGTAAAAATTATGTAACGGCTTAAGTTACATAATTTTCTTACTTGAGCAAATCGTACAATATGACGCAACACAAAAGGATTACCGGAATATTCCTAAAATCGATCTTTTCTGAAATGTATGAATTTCATATTCGATATCACATTTTACACAGCAAACCGTCTGTAACTAATTATTGTTTTGTTAAAATTTCAAAATTACAGTTCTTAGACAAATTATCGATGAAACTTTAATTTTTCATTGTATTGAATAAAATCTAAATATAACAACGAACAACTAATCCAGTCTGTGACAACGAAAATGTACGAGTATCGTATTATCGGACCTACAAATAATTCAACAAGCCTGCAGATCACTAGATGATCACTAGTAATCTCAAGTCGGGGGCATGTTTACAGATTGATACAGCTTGCTCAAGATGCGACGGTTACCTATTTGGCTTCCGTCTGGAGTTTGATTTAGTTTGCGTGGGTCGATTCCCTCTGCACTTTTTAAATTCATTTGGTTAGATCTTCGATCGTATGTTTCCCATTTATTACAACACATATATTCGCCAAATTAATGCTGGTAACTGTTTATCTAGGTACGGGTGTGGTGTGTGTATTTATCATTCGACACGTATGCAACCAATAAAAAGTACATTTCAATATCATGAAGAAACTTTAATAAAATAAATGTTTCAAGTACTTATTTCCTTTATTGAATTCGAACTCGAGGAGGCTCCAATCTTGTGAATTGCGACGCTGAAACTTTTTAAATGTTCATTAAAGTTCTCGTTTACAAAATTCAGCATCCGTGAGGGACCTTCGCGCTCGACGTGAACTGCACTGCAAAACTTCAATGGCTCTCTCCCATTGTTGGCATTAGCGCATTATAGACGCTAAAAACTGGATAAACATTTTTGTAAGCCGATTTGGAGTTCCTTTGAACATTACATAAAAAGGATCGGATCTAAGCGCACATTCGCTGTAACCCGCTCGCTAATCTAAGATATATTAATCTGTATATTAAGACGTGAAGTAAAACCTTGGGATAAGGTTTTAAGATACTTGCCGCGGACGGAGAAGTATGAAATTACGCACGGTTATAGATAATGTGGAGGAGTACCAAATGCTATTTCAAATAATGCATAAACCATACAATAAAATATACACACTACCGTGCATTTGACACAAACTCGTTTTTGACAATGAAACAAAACATTCAATGTCTTTGTCAAAATAAATCAGATTTAAAAAAATACTGGCTATTGATTTTAAATACAGTTTAATTAATTAAACCTTTTTTACGTCTAACGGGTGTGTTTAAAATAACAAGAAACATAATACAATTGAATTGAATTTAAGAAGTATTCGTGCAACTTTGGACAATATGAAGTTTAGTTTTTCAGTTGAATTACGGTCGAATTTCGATAGTTGCGACGGGTGAATAGTCTAAGGAAATCACTCATTATTTTATTATTACTTCTATTTCTGGTTTCATTATAGTTGCAACTTAGTTGTATTTACGAAGTGGGTCAAAACTCAACGTGATATAGCTAGAGCGTCATCCGCGCCTTACAAAGCACTCCGAAATTGTTTTCAATACGGCAAGCTGCACAACTTTCAAATACGTAGTGAAAGCGAACTTTGCAGTTAGGTAAATTTGTATAGCAAAATCCTTCTGCTCTTTATGCTACACTAAATAATGCACTAGGTTTCATAAATTAGAATAAACTTAATATAATTGCAACTAATTTAATTTGAGCCTTTAGAAAGTGATGCTGTTGATTTGTTTATAACAGTATATTATTCTTTATTGTTATAATTTTGCTTTATAATTTGTATATGTGTACATTTTGCTACCGGTCTGGCACGCAGTGGGTTCCGGGTTCGATTCCCGGCCAGACAGGTATCTGATGAAAATAATGATGAATTTAGATTCCTGTTCTGGGTCTGTGTGTTTGTGTACTCGTGCTTTTATGTGTACATGGCACGTCACATAAAAAATCCTAGTATCGGGCTAAGAGTTACTTATTTATTTCTTGGTTACTGTTAATAATAAATACGTTTAATTACCAGCCTGTTCAGGTCCACTTATGGGCGGGAACCTCTGACTTTTGCCAATAGTCATAGCGCACGGCTTGCGTCTTGTGTAACCGCAGTAGGTGTGGATGTTACACAGGATGCTGTCCATTCCCTGAATATTGCCCTGTAGTTGCCCACTACAAGTTATAAATCAAGATGTGTTATTTGTGAACAATAGAAAAATATTATTTGACAATTCGATCGATCTCAGAATTTAATATTTTATTAAATAAATAAAATAAATAATCAATATCCTCTTAAAATATAGAGTTAATATTGATACTATAGTATTATAACATAAGATCTAATCGATACTAAGTTTATCATCGCAGAACCTTAATTACTTTTGTATTTTTTGTTTCTGAAATAAAATCAACTCTAGAAGTATATATCAACCCTATAAGTTTAAATCCTGTCACTCACTTTCCTCGTATTAAAAGCTAACTGCAAGAAGACACCGTTTCGTGTTCCCTTATGTAATAAATGTGGTATTGCAGGATGCCACGGGGCGCACCGGCGAACTGGCGCCCGTGGAGAAGGGCACCATACACACCAAGAGACACAGCGGAGAAGACCCAGCGAAGGCCAGGTTAGTACTATTTTTTTATAAACTCTCTTCTCTTCATTGCTGAAGATCGTGTTAAAGAAAGTCTCTTACAGCTGTTTATGTCAATCTCCTTCAGTTCTTTTGGTTTACAGCTGTTTTGAGGGCAGTCGCAATGGGGACTCCGGTGAGGTTAGTTATCTGGACACAACATCTGGTTTATAAGTGTGTACGTCTGGTTTATATACGTTATTCTTGTATTATTTCTTGCGGTACATCCGATAAACAAATTGATAAATCACTTTGGATAGTTTGCTACATACGAGTACACTTTTCAAAAAGGTTTTAGAATTGTTTTATAATAATAGAATAATACATAATAATAAAATACCAATTATTATATGAAAATACATTTAACTCTATAATAGAATATTCCAGCGGCATCTCCCACTTCGGTAATGTCTATCACGATGATGGGTATCCTACGAGTTAATCTCGGTCATAGCATAACTTACCTATGTGTTTGCTTAATTTCGCTAAAAATGGTTTGTGCGCGAAAGAGCAACTAGCACGAATACATCACAAACTTTCGCATTCATAACTTCAATAGAGTGGATTGGAGATTTTTTATTAACTTAAAAACGCGTTAAAAAAATTCAACTACTTGCATCAAAATCAATGAAGCAATACCTCGGTAGGGGTTTTTGATAGAGGATTCTTTTCAATTTTACAAACAACCGGTTCCCGCACTCAACCGATTTTTCGTGCACGCATCGCGAGGTGCGGCCAGCAAACAATAAGTTCGTTTTCAGCCACGAGTTCGTGCAAACACAGCTGTATATTAAGGAAATAAAGTTTGCTTTCTCCTAAAGTAGGTTGACTTTGTATCGTACACTGTTATGGGTTGTTTTTTGGTTTCGTCAAAGATTCAAGTGGCCTTGGTTGATGTTGGTCAAGTTTTATATTCTGAAACAATATTATTTTTTTTCTCGATACGACTCGAAATATCTTTAAGACCAATATTTGAAAACAGGGTTCAAAGGTCGCTAATGAAATACATTATCGTAAAAATTGGAAAGAACAATGCCCACTACCCATACATTTGATAAACTGGCAATGAAAATGTATAGATATAATGAATAGTAGAAGGAATAATAAATAATACATATGTAACATAACTCATCCCAATACAGATTTCCTCCGCCGAACTTTCAGCGCCTAATATCAAAAGAAAACCTTTCATTTGTGTACTCAATTCATACTGCATGAACATATTGATTGATTTGAGATTTGAATTAATTTATGAATGTCATTATTTTATAGTAATGCGTTAAATGGAACGTAGTGAAGTGAAATGATTGATGATTTACGTTCAAGACATGTAATTCTTTAAACGTTTACTTTGTTTAGCATGTAAAAATAATCAACTAATTTTATTTTCTGCGTTTCTTTTAATTTAATAATAAGTGTGTTTAATATGCAAATATGTGAGCTGAATTTTAATATTTTTTCATCTCTATACATGATTAGGTGAAAATTGGACATCCTTGTCCCCTATGTACACAATTGTAGATATCATTTAATTATATCGCGGCTTACGCCAACTTGTTTAGTGATCATGGTACGTGTTGAGTTCGCGTAGCAACATCTCCGGATGACTTGTCATTCGTGCCGATCAAACATTCTATTTGACAATAAGTGTTTGTCATAACGACAGTTGCTATGAGCTTACGTCCGTATAGTATCTGAAGCCAGCAATATTTGTCCGCGATAAATTAATCGGTAATTAGAGTCGGCGTCCTGATTCGGATGTCAAATATTGAAGTGGCAATATTAAACATTAATACTATTAAGTTATTTTGGTAATGTGGCAATGACAATGAAGAATTTGACTTAGTAACAACGCGGTC